>OY755189.1:7273152-7597995 GCA_963576735.1 Bedellia somnulentella | reverse complement strand
TATACAAAAATTTAAATGAAATCAACAGTATTGTTGTAACATATTTTTAAACAAACAATATTATCAAATATGCGTTTCTAAATCTTGCACAAATAAAATTGATTTTTTTTATTTTTTTTTTAGAAACATTTAAATAGTTTGGCTTAATCAATTACATACATCGCCGACAGAGAAAGTGACAATATTTCTATTTTGCACATCAAAGTTTTTTTTCTCCCTATAATAATTTATAACATGTTATATTTAAGTTAAATTTTTTTGTTCATGAAAACCTCATGTGGGGATTATTGTGACAGGGGCGTATACCCGAGGTCGTGGGTTCGATTCCCGATATTTTTTTCTTTCCTTTATTTATTCTTTATTTATTATGTTATACTTAGTCACAAACTCATATAAACTTACGGCAAAAAAAATCAAAAAAGGGGTAGTTAGACCGTGACGAATTAAATTCCTAAAAGATTTTTGAAAGTGTGGTGGGTAAACATTATAGAAAAATAGACGTTAGGTGATAGCCCCAAGGCCCAAAAATAACTAGTGAAGCCCCAAAACCCTAAGTCGCCTCTTGGTGCAGGAAAAAATAGGTAAGAGCTATTCAAATCCAACACTATCCAAAACCGTGATAGCTCAGTGGGTCAAACACCGATTATGGTGCAGACGATAAGGGTTCAAATCCCGGGTCGGATCTACACCCATTTGTCTTTTCTAAAGTCATATGTGTGTTTAATTTATCATGGTTGTTAATGGTGAGGGAAAAAACATCGTGAGGAAACCCACATGGCTGAGTTGTATTTAGTCATGTGGGTTTTTTACCTATCACGTGAGTACACTGTGCAAGCTGCCACTGTCACGTCACGTGTCACTGACAATGTCACGTGATGTTCAGAAGTATATTTCCTCTGCCAACTTCTTTGAACGTTTCAGTTTGATTTAAATCTTTTTTTTGTTCATGAAAACCTCATATGGGGATTAATACTAATAAATAAAGAATAAATAAAGGAAAGAAAAATTTCGACACAGGCGGGATTCGAACCCGCGACCTCGGGTATACGCCCCCGTCGCTCTTGCCAATTGAGCTACCGTGTCAATGGCTGCCAGCGCGAAATTCTTCTATCCTTTATTTCTTTTACACGTTTTAGTACTGTTTCCGTTTCCTACCTCCGAATTTTTTACTAATTCGGAAGGTCACTTGTCTATCTTTTCAGATAGAATGCAAATGTTGAAAACGCCTAACTAATACATAGTTTAAATCTTTTTTTTGTTCATGAAAACCTCATGTGGCAACCTCATAATGCAAGTACTTTTTTGATAGTGTCAAACTCAAACTGAAACTAATAAATAAAGAATAAATAAAGGAAAGAAAAATTTCGACACAGGCGGGATTCGAACCCGCGACCTCGGGTATACGCCCCCGTCGAAATCGTCGAGAGCGACGGGGGCGTATATAATGCAAGTACTTTTTTGATAGTGTCAAACTCATTACTTGCATTATATTTTGTACTGATGAAGCCGACAGTACAACTATAGGCATTGAAAGGATATAAGTAGCGCAATAAAATTTAAGTCCGTGGAAGCGGCACTCAGCTTCCACTGTACAAAGTGCGTTATCTCAATTGCTCTTGCAATAAAAGTAATCGTTTAAACACTTGGACTGTTTGTTTTCCAGTTATATTGTTTTAATTGATCATTTCCCTTTTGACTTCAATTGTGACAGATATCTTTAGGATTTTAATTGATAAGTTTAATTGAAGGTTAGATATATATAAGGGTCTACGGTAGACATTATTTTAACGCAAGATTATTATGTAATATATTAGGATTTCAAATTTCTAAACCTTCTATCTGAATGGGGGATCTTAAGAGTAATTATTTAATCTGATAACTAATAATTACAATCAACATATAAAATAACTCTAAAAACAATATCACTACTACGTAAAAGAGAACTAAAGAGAATAAAATCTGGGCTTCAAATTCTTTAAACCGTATTTTTTCCGGCGGAATTGATTTATAGTGATTTCGCAAGTATGTTTCTATTAAATTGTTGTGATGTTATTGAATAAAAAATATTATTGTTAACTATAAAAGCATTTTGCAAAATATAAATTTGAAAACGAGTCTTCAGTATTATCCAGGCATGCAACTTATTGAATCTAAGTGTAAATTGTATCAATTAGTTACAGAAGAGTACAACTATTTTTGCGACACAATTCGAGAGACATCGACAAAGTATTCAATAAGTCTAACCATTTTATTTAGGAAACACAGTTGCCTAACATTCATATTAACCAAATCTATACTTATAATAAATCTGTAGAGAGGTCAATTCTGTACATGAAATATATTTTCAAAATAACTATCAGGTGATGATTAGGGATCGATACTGATGCCAAAAATGCAATCAGTAAAATTTTTGTCTGTCTGTCTGTCTGTCTGTCTGTCGTTTTGTATGTTCCTTATGGAAACAAAAACTACTCGACGGATTCTAACGAAACTTAATGCAATTATTCATCATACTCCTGCGCAAGTTTTTGTATACTTTCCAGCAGAGTAGTAAAGGGGAATTTTGGGAAATTTTGGGAAATTTTGGGAAAACGGGAGAAGTTACTCCATTTTTTAAGCTTCCGTCGCGTGTGCAGCCTTAATCGTTAAACTTACATAGAAATCATGTATGACGGAAAAATTCTGCATAAAATTATCTAAAAAAATCCTTAACAGTTTATGTCTATCTTTTACGACTTGTTGACTCACAATAACACGTGTAATTCCTGATAGCTTAGCAGTTCGGAACATTCTGATTATATTTGTTTACTCTTACGTTTGTAAACCTCTCACTCATCCCTTATTTAAAAAAGGTAACATTATTACCTATTCAATAAAAAAAGAATCATAGAAATCGGTAGACAAACACCGAAATTATACATAAAATAAGCCAGCGCGCCCGTGACCAAAACCAAATCTTTACTAATTTATATATAACATACTAGATGGCGCCAGTAGTTGCATCCTACATCACGTAATGATTTATTTTTCAGATTGTTATAAATACTTCATAGCGTTTTATTCCAAAATTTGCTATTAAATGGAAATACTGGACTGTTCATTAAAGCGCATTCAAAATCACCAAACTACCTTGTTTAGGGAGTGCTATAAATTAAATAAATTGAAAACATTGCGCTGAATTTCACAATGCTTAAGCAGGGACTGAAGAAAGAAACCTCAGATATTTAAAAAAACAACGCTACCCGTGCGAAGCTGGGACGATCCACTAGTAGTTAAATAAAATCCAGAGTTATCTTGGAAGCGTAAAACCGAAAACGAGTCTCAAATAATAGATAAATCATGTAACAAACTTCCCGTTCTTACTGAATCTAAGTAACAAATCTTTTTTGTTGTTTTCCATTGAGTACAATGGGCGACAGATTTCGATGCGATCTAAAGCTGTTAGTCCTATGTGGGGGCAAGAATTTTAATTAAATATTTTGTCATTCGATTTTTAGTCACAACTCAACTCAACGTTCATACCGTATATATCCACAGGGTGACAAGAGGTACTAATAGTGAACACCAGGCGACATTTTTGTCATTATTATAATTTGAAGAGGGAATAGCTTCTACCATGTAACAAGGATCTACAGGAGATTACAACATAATTGTTAAGGCCTGCCCCCTATCACGTGAGTACACTCTCTAAGCAAAACGTGGGTACCTTCTCTGGACACTAGATAGCGCTGCCATGTGAGTTCAGAAGCATTGGTACCTCTGCCAACCCCTTCGGGTATAAACGGCGTGAACATTTATGTTATGTTATGTATGTTTATGTACAACATAATTGTAAATATATTGACATAATAATCAGTAAATATCAACATATCATTTAGAAAGAAGTTGTCTTACATCCACATTAAACGAATAGTTCAATAAAAGTTAGAAAACTTTTATTTTCTTGAAAACGTAATACCGTAAAAGAGTCATTAGTTATAGTCATAGCATGTAACGATTGTCTCGTTCTTACTGAATCTAAGTGGCAGAGCCTTTTTGTTGTTTTTCACGGAGTACAATGGGCGACAGATTGCGATGCAGTGCAAAGCTGAGTTACTCCAACCGCGTTGATGATGCTCAGTGTGGAAGAGCTTGCATTTACTCGTATTTTGGTGAAAAGCATCCTATATACAAAACGGTTAGGATTACTTCATCATTACATACGTAAATAAGCTACGTTATTACTAATATATATAATAATCGGGATTAACCAACGAGAACATTTTTAAATCACTAACATTGCATGTATTGTATAAACAACAAACAACTCCGAGAGTTTTAAAATTGTACATTATTACTGTCCTGTTGTTAAGAGTTTAAGATAGATGATAAGGAAGCAGTAAGATGACTTTTGATTTGAAAGCAAAATGTAAAGAACAATAAAAAGTTTCATAAATTAAAGCAATGAAAATCATAGCTGTGTAGTGCCGGCTTAGAATAGCACTACCCCATCTCTTCCCGTGGGTGTCGTAGAAGTCGACTAAGGGACTAGGGCTTTTCCATCTTCGCTCTTACACCAATCCAAGGTCTGCCGCGCCGAGGGATGCATGGCCAGGGGTGAGCCTGGTCGCTAGCGTGCCGCCGTCCCGGAGCTTGGTGCACTCCGGGTACTAAATAACCTTACCTAGTCAAGCGGGGCTCTGGCTAGGTGGACAGTTTACTTCCCTTGCTTCTCGTTGGTCCAATATGTGTTCAAATTTTAGTAAACACGGAGGCGGCGATGTAGCTCGCCACTCATCACGCCATGGTTGCTCACGGGGCGAAAAGTGGGCTAAAGAGACCCGCTTCAGTACGATGAATGTATGTGGAGGAATGTTTGAAAAATTAGATGAAGTATGTATGATTATGAATGAAAGAAAACTGGATTTCTTTGTGTAAATGAGACGAAGCGTAAGGGAAAGGAAGTTTCACAACTTGGCAACATTACAGCAATCTGGTCTGGAGTCGCTGACAGTGACCGAGCTTGCCAAGGAGTGGGACTTCTGATATCTGAAAGGATGGCTCAGTGTATGAAAGATTACGAATGTGTGAGTCCAAGGCTCCTGTGGATTAAGGTGAAATTGGGACTAGTCCGGATGCGCATAATTTGCGTATACGCTCCGGACATGTCTAAATCCCTATCCGAGAGGGAGGAGTTGTGGAATCTGTTAGACGATGTTGTGAATGGGTGTGATCAGAATGAGAGACTTGTAATGTTAGGAGATTTTAATGGCTGGGTTGGTGTGTCACGCAACGGTTGCGAAAGAGTTTTAGGAAAGTTTGGTGATCAAAGGGTAAATGAGAATGGTGAGAAATTGATTGAGGTATGTTTGGAGAGGAATCTTTGTGTTACAAACACGTTGTTTAAGCACAAAGATATCCATATGTATACAAGACAGAGGGGAAGCGAGAGAAGTATGATTGATTTTGTGATAGTTGATGAAAGGCTGAGAGCAAAAGTTGTTGACGCCAGGGTCTATAGGGGCACGAACGTTGGCACAGATCACTTTCTCGTTATATCACGATTAAGGGGTCTGTGCACGCGTTGGCGTCACAGGCCTAAAGTGTCAACAACGGATTTTGCGAGAATAAAAGTAGAAAAACTGCAAGAAGATGAAAATATCAGAGATTGAATACTTGAGGAAATTGGATGATAGACTAAGTTGCGTGGAGATGAGGGATGAAATGGAAATAGAAGAAGTATGGGATGTGCTCAAATCGACGATGGTTGAATGTGCGACGGAAGTATGTGGAGTGTGTAAAAGGTCAAATAGACCACCAACAAGTTGGTGGGATAAAGTTGTGAAAGAGGCGGTTGGAGATAAGAAGAAAGCGTGGTTAGATTTACTAGCGATTAAAGCTAGTAAACGGATGGATGCGAGTGTAACTGACGATGTAGTGCAGAAAAGTGAAGATGAATATAAGAGAGTTAAGAATGAGGTAAAGAAGAAAATAGAAAAGAAAAAGCGGGATTTGCAAGAGTGGTGTGAGAGGAAACTTTCTGATAATTTCCGGAATAACCAAAAGTTATTCTGGAAGTATATCCGGAAAGAAAAGGGAGTTTCCCAAAACACGAGAGTGAGTGTAATAAGAGATGAACAGGGTGAATTGGCGACGGATGAAAGTAGCATGAAACGGGTATGGAAGAATTATTTTGAGGGACTGTTTGAGAAAGAGGATGCATCCATTTCTTCGCCAATCGACAGTAATGTTGATTGGAACGGGGAGATGGGTGAATTTAGTGACAGCGAGATTAGTATGGAAGAAATAATGAAAGCAATGAAAAGTATGAAATTAGGGAAGGCGGCAGGGTATGATAGGATTACTATCGAAATGCTGAGGGCTGGTAAAGGGTTGGTGGCTTCTTGGTTGCACTTCCTTTTCCAAAAATGCTGGTCGAGTGGCAAAGTTCCACGAGACTGTTGCAAGGCGGTGATTGTGCCTCTATATAAAGGAAAGGGGTCACACCAAGAGGCTAAAAACTACCGCGGCATCAGCTTACTCAGCATTGTTGGTAAATTGTATGCTAAGGTACTGATTGAAAGAGTGATGAATGAAACTGATGAGAAAATATGGGATGTGCAAGCGGGATTTAGGAAAGGAATGGGATGTATGGATCAAATCTTCTCTCTAAGGAGCATCACCGAAAAGTTTTTAGCTAAGAACCAAAAGGTGTATTGCTCCTTCATTGATTTAGAGAAGGCGTATGATAGGGTGGTAAGAAAGTGTTTATGGGAGGTGTTATCCAAGTTCGGTTTGGGGAGTCAACACATCAATTTGGCATTGGTATCACTTTATGAGGATTCTAGTGCATGTGTAAGAGTAAACGGGGAAAACACTGACTGGTTCGGAATCTCTAGGGGTGTCCGACAGGGATGTGTAGCTTCTCCGTGGCTCTTCAATTTGTTCATGGATGACTGTTTGACAGAGTTGCGTGAAAGTGATTATGGACTAAGGATGGGTGGATTCATCATTAAATGCCTCTTGTATGCTGACGATCAAGTGCTACTTGCATCGTCGGCAGAAGAGTTGCAAGAGATGATGAATATTGCATGTGAGTCTTTTGTAAGAAAGGGAATGAGGGTGAATGTGGATAAGACCAAAACGATGGTTTTTGAGAGACAGGAAGATGTGACAGAATGCGTGATTGCGATTGATGGTAAGGATGTGGAACAGGTGAAGGAGTTTGTATATCTGGGAAGTTTGTTTACAAGGGATGGAAAATGTGATGAAGACATTGAAAGAAGAGTGAAAAAGGGTAATGCGGTAAATGGAGCAATGAATAGCCTAATGATCAGTCAAACGGTGTCTGAAAAGGCCCGAATGGCTGTGCATGATGCTGTTTTTGTTCCTACGCTTATGTATGGAAGCGAATGTTGGGTGTGGCAAAAGAAGCATGAGAGCAGAGTGAATGCAGTAGAGATGAGGTCCCTCAGAAAAATTTGTAATGTTAGATTATGTGACCGAGTGAGAAATAGTGTTATTCGTGAAAAGTGTGGTGTGAAAGATGATATTGTAAGAAAGATAGAAAAAGGAACGTTGAGATGGTTTGGGCACATAGAGAGGATGGATGATAAAAAAATGTTAAAAGGGATCTATAGAGCTGGTGTGGATGGTAATGTTAGTAGAGGACGACCACGGAGAACACACTTGGACCAAATTGAGAGTGTGCTCAAAAAGGCTGGCGTCCGAAGTATGAAGAATAAAAGAGTAGTATGAAAAGATTGATGGATGTAAACGAAGCTAGAGAGGTTTGTCAGGATCGTGCGAAGTGGCGATCAATAGTCTCTGCCTACCCCAATGGGAACTAATGGCGTGAGTATATGTATGTATGTATGTATGAAAATCATATTCCATGGTGCGGTGATTTCAATATTTTGCCATTTGTTTTCTACTCTCAAAAGCTTCATGCCGTATATCCCCTAACGGTGGTAGAGGTACTAATACTTCTGAACATACATACATATACTCACGGCTATAAATCCCTAGAAAGGGTAGCCAGAGCTAAGGTATTAGAAATTCCTCAGCCACTTTTGGAAGTTTGAGTGGGGACAAGATGGTAAAATAAAGGTGACGGGTCTCCAACCGCATCGCCCAAATATATTAATCCCAATATATCCTTTAAAAGCCCCAATACCGTTAGTCACCTTTTACGTACACCCACCGGAAGAAATGGGGTAGTGCTATTCCAAGCCGGCACAACACAGCTGAACTACTCCTGAACATTATGCAATATTTTTGTCTTGTGCTGTTTGAGTAACCATATTTTGTTTGGACAAGGCAACCACGTAATAGGGAGCAGGCCAATCACCGCTTTATACAAATAACCTTCACAAGCATATATAAAACACAGCCATGTAGGTTTCCGTAAAATGTATTACCTCACCTTCAAAACATAACCTTGACAAATTAAACACATATTTGAGAGAAACTTGAAAAAAAAGATCCATTATTTAAAAGCCCGACTCTGGATTTGAACTCATGTTTCTAACTTTATGTACTCTATTAAAGTTTTATGCCTTTATTTTTAAAGCTTTTAATTTAAATACAGTGTCCATAATTCAAAATCTACCGTTTTATTGTAATTGTAACGACAGAAATACTCGATCTCTCTTATTGTAGTAATATGTGGATTTGCAATTGGAAATCGGTTTTTTTTTAATGTCAAAAACATTTTCAGAAAATTCACTACCTAAAGAGAAAATCGAAAAATAATACCCTATGCATCACAATCGTGTAAGTAACGCTAAAGTAATTTAGAGGAAAGTAAGTATGTGATTTTATTAAGTCGTTTAGACGGAACAGCTTTGGATTAAAGATCTGTCCGTTTTATGGCAATTTTACGAGGTTTGTAGTGCGGTTCAGTTTATACTTAAATATACTGCACTCAGAGATTGCTCTCGGGCTACAGTTTATCTTACTTCTTGAGTAAACATTGTTATTATTTTATTCCTGCAACGGACAGTTTTACTACTGGCTAATGTAATTTATACTTTGCTTCTACCACATTTATTTGAAAAGCCCGCAAAATTATTGTGCTGCTTGGTGAGTTAGGGAGAAATAGAACAATGTTTATTAGATTACAACTGGTAGATGAAGACGACATTTAGAACAGTTAACCAAACCGAAATAAAAAAAACTCACATATTTCGCTTCTATAACTGGACGTAGTTAAGCAGAAAGGACTCAACTCATATTTTCGCCGGAATTGACTTAAGTACTTAAGTTTAATCTATGAGGTGGTTAAGATTCTACTTATAAAAACTGCATGCAAATTGTTTATTTTAAACACTAAACCTCACCCACAGTATTACAAAATACACTAAATTTCAAACTGAAAATGCTCATATCTCGAAAACGACTTCTTGTCGGTTGAGCGAATTACAATTGAGTTACAGTTAAGTGACATCATTTTTACATACATACATTTACTCACGGCTACTAATCCCAAAAAGGGGAACCCAGAGCTTCTGAATTTACTATTATACTGCCAATTCATAGACATCAATATGTCTTATAGAATGTAATGGCCCAAATGTAGTTTTAAAGTGATCCAATCGGTATTCCGTTTTATATATTAGTTTTAGTATGGCAAGATACCTTTGCAAATTGTTCCTCAGTATTTTTTAAACCGAAACTGGTAAAATACTTCGTTATAGCCTTATATATAACACACATATTTATTTATCAATTATAAGTGTACACAGGATTTTTTTTTTATCAAATCCTAAACCTAATGAAACTTACTGACACATTCAATATACATACATACATACATACATATTCTCACGCCGTTAGTTCCCATTGGGGTAGGCAGAGACTATCGATCGCCACTTTGTACGATCCTGGCAAACCTCTCTGGCTTCGTTTACATCCATCAATCTTTTCATACATGCTCTTTTATTCTTCATACTGCGGACACCTGCCTTTTTGAGCACATTTTCTATTTGATCCAAATGTGTCCTCCGAGGTCGTCCTCTACTAACATTACCTTCCACATTGGCTCTATATATCTCTTTCACCAATTTACTGTCATCCATCCTCTCTATGTGCCCAAACCATCTCAACATTCCTTTTTCTATCTTTCTTACAATATCATCTTTTACACCACACCTTTCACGAATCACATCATTCCTCACACGATCACATAACCTTACATTACACACTTTTCTGAGGGATCTCATTTCTACTGCATTCACTCTACTTTCATGCTTCTTCTGCCACACCCAACATTCACTGCCATACATAAGCGTAGGAACGAGGACAGCATCATGCACAGCCATTCGGGCCTTTTCAGACACCGACTGACTAGACATTAGACTATCCAGTGCTCCATTTACCGCATTACCCTTTTTCACTCTTCTCTCGATATCTTCATCACACTTTCCATCCCTAGTAAACAAACTTCCCAAATATACAAACTCTTTCACTTGTTCCACTTTTTTACCATTAATCTCAATCACGCATTCGGTCATATTCACCTCTCTCTCAAAAACCATAGTTTTTGTTTTATCCACATTCACCCTCATTCCCTTTTTTTCAAAAGACGCACATGCAATATTCATCATCTCTTGCAGCTCTTCCACCGATGATGCAAGTAGCACTTGATCGTCGGCATATAAGAGGCATTTAATGATGAATCCACCCATTCTCAATCCATAATCACTTTCACGCAACTCTGTAAAACAGTCATCCATGAACAAATTGAAGAGCCACGGGGAAGCTACACAACCCTGTCGGACACCCCGAGAGATCCCGAACCAGTCAGTATTTTCCCCGTTTACTCTCACACATGCACTGGAATCCTCATAGAGTGATACCAGTGCACGTATAAGTTGGCTCCCCAAGCCGAACATTCAATATGATTTGGACAAATGCGATGTAGGATTCGATCAGCGTGTGGTTTCGTATTTCAAATAGTAATTATACTGATGATTAATAGCTAACAATAATGATTTAATTTAATAGTAATTTTTAACATGATATAGTACTTATTTCAAAAATAACATAACATAAACGTTCACGCCTAATATCCCGGAAGGGGTTGGCAGAGGTACTAATACTTCTGAACATCACATGACTTTGTCACCTGGTGTTTAGAGTACCCTCGTTTTGCATGGACAGTGTACTCACGTGATAGGGGGCAGGCCTATCGCCGTTTTGTACAAATACACTGTCACATGACTAAGTACAACTCAGCCATGTGGGTTTCCTCACGATGTTTTTCCTCACCGTTAACAACCATGATAAATTAACCACACATATGTCTTTAGAAAAGACAAATTGGTATAGGCCCGACCCGGGATTTGAACACTAGTCGTTTGCACGATAACCGGTGTTCTACCCATTGAGCTATCACGTCGTCACCCATGTAATGAGGTCAAATTTCAAAATTATATATATTACTATATATTTAATTTAGATGACTTTATCTGTAGACACATAGGACTTATTTGGATCATATAATGGAATTGCTAAAATAACGCATTTGTCCAAATTGGTAAAAAAAACACAATGTATGAAAATATTGAAATACAGTAGAACCCGTTTAATACGATCACTCTTAGTACGATTTCTCGCGTAATACGCCGCTTTACGCAAGTCCCTGCCATTGAAACATATTTTGATACATTTCTTAACGCTTAATACGATTCATCTTCCCGTTTAATACGCCTCTGCCCAATGGTCATTTCTTGACTTGTCGCGCGTACGCTTTGATTGTTTTATAATAGTGCATCATTTGGATGTTACAATATGACTACAATTAAGCGAAAACCATTGTCACTTCAAAAAAAATGTATAAGGCGTGAGAACTATTTCCAGGATCGTGCAAAGTGGCGATACATATATCTGCCTACTCCAAAGTAAACTTATGGCATGAGCAAATATACTTACCAACATTACCACGATTATGAATGCTAAAAAGGTTTAATAGACCTGCAGAATGAATTCCTGAGTCACTTTTGGAAGTTGGGTATGGAAAAACGTGTTCAAATAAAGATTGGTTGGAGATAGATCTCTGTGAAGTGATTTCATTGCAGACAAACTAATTTACTAGGACATGATAGTCCAGTGGGTAGTACACCCGCCCGAAAACAGAAGGGCGTTAGTTCCAATCCTGGGTTGGGCCTACACCAATTTGTGTTTTCTAAAGTCATATGTGTGGTTAATTTATCATGGTTGTTAACGATGAGGGAAAACATCGTGAGGAAACCCACATGGCCGAGTTGTACTTAGTCATGTGACAATGTATTCGTACAAAACGGCGATAGGCTTGCCCCCTATCACGTGAGTACACTGTCTAAGCAAAACGTGGGTACCTTCTCTGGACACTAGATGGCGCTGCCATGTGAGTTCAGAAGTATTGGTACCTCTGCCAACCCCTTCGGGGATAAACGGCGTGAACGTTTATGTTATGTTATGTTAATTTACTAGTCTTGATATCTCCCCATTAACCAAAGTTGAAAAAACTGGCTGTAAATCTAAAAGTACGGATCTACTGATAGTTTTTCTGAAATGGAGCAGGTTTGGTAATGAGTTATCAGCCAGATCGCACCGAAATCACATGAAATGCCAAAAACATTAAGTTGCCTCTAATAAAAACTGCGCAATAATAATAGGGAATATGCATAAAATTTTAAATGCCCTAAAACTTTTTTTCACGAATACTTATTATCGCAATATTATAATGAAAAGGTTTTTTTTAAATTTACTTATTATTTAAATCCCTAAAATAATATTCAAAAAGTGCAAAATAAGGGAGTGAAATTCAAACTTCCAAAAAGCGCCACCATCGGTTGAACGAAATGTGACGTCACGTTGAGCGCGCGTAAAATGGCGGCGTTTGAACTGCTTAAATTTTTAAAAAGTTTTAAATTTTATTTTAAAAATATCTAGAGGATTTTGAAGCCCAGTAATATATTTTTCTACGTTATAAAATAGTAAACTATTAATTTAAGACAAAAAAGAAAGCCATGAATATTCCCTATTCTATATAATATATAATTATGAACGATTCCAAGCTCACTCATTTCAGCAACTAAAATAACACCGGATTAGAAAGAGTAACAAATAAGGTAAGTGTGGAGAAATCTATCGAATTATCAGAAAGTGGCAATTATTAGTTGCGCCCACCTCAAGGGTTGGTAACTAATGACGTGATCATAAGTAGTTGCCCAAACCTAAACAATACGAAAGATATATCAAGTTTACACAATGTTATGTAGAAGCATAGCTAGTACGAGCGACCTTTTACTATATATCGCGTGGTATAAAATAGCCATCTTTTTCGCCCTTACATAGTATCGTATACTGTCGTCTCATTCTAACCGATATAGTGACGATAAATGACGTTCGTGCTAGGTCTTCAGAAGACATACCCAAATTGTCAATATGGATAATAGCAAAGTTATATCATGGTCCTAAAATAACAGAATTCCATTTGCAACGTTATGTTGGCCGGTTTCGTTGGAGGCAATTAATTTGCTTGTTGTTAAGTGATAACACAAATCATGCCGTAATGGCGGGTATAATGAAATTTGTAAACATTGCCATCGGCAGGGGTCAGTCGATAAAACGGCTTCGTGTCAGATAACCCTATTCTGCTAATCAGCGCAATATTGTATGTCCTATTCTTCTCATAATATAACTCAGATTTGGGGAGTAAGATTTTTAAACTATATTAAGACTAAGAAAGTGTTAGTTACTATTTATTCTATAAGGTATCTGCCAGTGAAATCCTCCATAATCGGTCAAACCGTACCTAAGTATATAGTATAGCTATAAATTCCAACTATGGTAACTGAGCTTGAGAGTTCAAATCCACATCCACTATTGGAAGTTGATTAAGGAAAATATAGCTAAAATTTAATTGAATTGATGGTGAGTCTTTTTTTTAATTAGTCGCCTATTACAACGACTACGGATGGAATATAAGGTAGAGCTGCTCTAAGCCGACAATACTCAGGTTTGTGGTATGGGAATTTATTTCTTATAAAATGTTTATAAATTTAACATCTACATATTTTAGGCAAATACGAGCATTGTTAATTCATTAATACATGTATTGTTTTTAAACGTAGAAAAGCTAACAAGCTCCTTGTAATGGTATCGTAGGCGTGCCAAATCTGTGTCTGTACATTTCTGTACCGAATGTCAATACCATTATTAAGTGATACATGACCATCCTGCAGGACAAGCACGAGCACTATTTTATCGCCACGATAACGGTTAGAATGAGATGGCACTATACGATACTAAGTAAGTGCGTAAGAGATGGCTGCTTTATCCCACGCGATAACTAGTTTAAACACGGCTCGTGCTTGCCCTTCAGATATGGAATTCAATGCGGATGAGATAGTTGAATACTCTTGTAAATGTGTATATAATATAATATAAAATTATGATTTGTAAAATAAAACATACATATGACTTCATATACAAGTATGCGTATATTATATAGGAAACAAAAAAAATATCTTTTTATTTAGCTTTTCCTCGATTCGAATCGGTCCTCGCATAAACATTGCAAAACATCCAATTTTTATTTGTTACAAATAATGGAAAGGATTCTATTTCTGTCAGACAAAAAATAACGAAACAGTGAATATTTCTAACCTAATTAAACGAAGGAACTATTTATTAGAACACCTTGCGACACACACGAGTATGTATATGTATGACATAATGAGTTAAATACAATTACTCCGATGTTACAACAATATAAAAATAAAACCATATTATAGGAATTTAATTTGAATCTAATAATAATATACTATATTGAGTATTATGACAACTTTTTCAAATTTATCAGCCTAGCACATACGTATGTAGTAAACATAATGTATACATTAGCGTGTTAATATCACAAAATGTTTAAACAAATTTTTATCAATACCAAACTAGAGTTCTGAATTGAAACTTTACACATTTATCAAGGACCAGTCAGTGTCAATAAACTATATCATGTTGGTTACCTTGCTTAGTTACTAATCTTCATATGTTTGTTCATCAGTTTTAAAAAACACAAACATATACTCACGCCATTAGTTCCCATTAAGGTAGGTAGAGACTATCGATCGCTACTCTGTAAGATCTTGCCATACCTCTCTAGCTTCGTTTACATCTCGTTAATCTTCATACTTCGGACACCTGCTTTTTTGAGCGCACTTTCTATGTGGTCCTAATGTGTCCTCCGGGGTCATCCTCTACTAACATTTTTCAACATTGGCTTTATAGACTTTTAATCTTTGGTTCGCAATATTTTTAAATAATCCACTAAAGGCTTATGTGGCATAATCCTATACAGCTCATCCACCCCATGGTGAGGGTAATATCATACGATACTTGTAACATTAAATAATTTCAGTATTTCTTCGCTAATAAAGTTGACATTCGTGCTATTAAAGTGTATATAAATGTCATGTTGAAGAGTGATATTTGCAGAGATAAGAGCAATTTTATTAATACTGAATTTAAAAGGTCAACTTTTATTTATCAACGGAAACATTTTAAGCTTTTATTGATTCTTTAAATATTTTTAAATGTATGTATTTATCATTTTAAAAACGGTTTGTGGTTACGAAATATAACAAAGACAGTTAACTATGGATAACTCATCACCTCTAAATATTTCTAATGTAATAGCTGAAATATTGAAAACAAAAAAAAATACGATCTTTATCTATAATTTCAATAGTTTTTCAATTCCTTAACAAAAGTAAAACGGAACCCTTAAACTGAGGCTTTACTGTCTGTCTCCAGGCTCTATCGCATGAACCGTGATACTCATACAGCAAAAAGTTTCAGAATAAAGTAAATATTTATGGGTCTCACATACTACAAACTTTATTTTTTGCTACATATTTGCTCAATATAGAAATTAAAAACCTTTTTTTTCTAACACAGTTGTTAATTTGTTCAGTTTGATCAGTCCACTTGTTTAAAAGACTGTGTTTGCAGTTGCAGTTAAGGGCAAAAAATACTCTTAACATGGTTATTTATCATAAACAGATGTGGAATCTAGGAATCAAAAGGCAGGACGAGAAAATTGGAAATTTAAGTAACTGCTCGCCTATCTTTACCAGAGGAGTCCCTAAAGATATCTCCTCTTATAATCAACAATCTTCACGATGCTGCTGTCTTCAAACAATATGGGTATGCATAAATCACATATACACAAGTTTAAAAAAAGCGTTTACAAAATTACAAGCCAGACACAAGTTGGAAGGAATATAAATATAGACGAGAAATAAGTAAATATAAAACCCTAGAAGGGGCAGCCAGAGCTAAGGAATAAAACAAACAGCAGTCACTTTGGAAAAGTTGAAAGTAGCATAAGACGAGTATGGAAGAACTATTTTGAGGGACTCTTTGAAAAAGAGGATACATCCATTTCTTCGCCAATCGGCAGTAATGTTGATTGGAACGACGTTATGGGTGACTTTAGTGACAGTGAGATCAGTATGAAAGAAATAATGAAAGCAATGAAAAGTATGAAACTAGGGAAAGCGGCAGGGTATGACAGGATAAACACTGAAATGCTGAGGGCTGGTAAAGGGGTGGTGGCTTCCTGGTTGTACTTCCTTTTCCAAAAATGCTGGTCGAGTGGCAAAGTGCCACAAGATTGGTGCAAAGCGGTAATTGTGCCTTTATATAAAGGAAAGGGGTCACACCAGGAGGCTAGAAACTACCGTGGAATTAGCCTACTCAGCATTGTCGGTAAATTGTATGCAAAGGTTTTGATTGAAAGAGTGATGAATGAAACGGAAGATAAAATTTGGGATGTGCAAGCAGGATTTAGAAAGGGAATGGGATGTATGGACCAAATCTTCTCTTTAAGGAGCATCACCGAAAAGTTCTTAGCTAAGAACCGAAAGGTGTATTGCTCCTTCATTGATTTAGAGAAGGCGTATGATAGGGTGGTAAGAAAGTGTTTATGGGAGGTGTTATCCAAGTTCGGTTTGGGGAGTCGACTTATACGTGCACTGGTATCACTCTATGAGGATTCCAGTGCATGTGTGAGAGTAAACGGGGAAAATACTGACTGGTTCGGGATCTCTCGGGGTGTCCGACAGGGTTGTGTAGCTTCCCCGTGGCTCTTCAATTTGTTCATGGATGACTGTTTAACAGAGTTGCGTGAAAGTGATTATGGATTGAGAATGGGTGGATTCATCATTAAATGCCTCTTATATGCTGACGATCAAGTGCTACTTGCATCATCGGTGGAAGAGCTGCAAGAGATGATGAATATTGCATGTGCGTCTTTTGAGAAAAAGGGAATGAGGGTGAATGTGGATAAAACAAAAACTATGGTTTTTGAGAGAGAGGTGAATATGACCGAATGCGTGATTGAGATTAATGGTAAGAAAGTGGAACAAGTGAAAGAGTTTGTATATTTGGGAAGTTTTTTTACTAGGGATGGAAAGTGTGATGAAGATATCGAGAGAAGAGTGAAAAAGGGTAATGCGGTAAATGGAGCACTGGATAGTCTAATGTCTAGTCAGTCGGTGTCTGCAAAGGCCCGAATGGCTGTGCATGATGCTGTCCTCGTTCCTACGCTTATGTATGGCAGTGAATGTTGGGTGTGGCAGAAGAGGCATGAAAGTAGAGTGAATGCAGTAGAAATGAGATCCCTCAGAAAAGTGTGTAATGTAAGGTTATGTGATCGTGTGAGGAATGATGTGATTCGTGAAAGGTGTGGTGTAAAAGATGATATTGTAAGAAAGATAGAAAAAGGAATGTTGAGATGGTTTGGGCACATAGAGAGGATGGATGACAGTAAATTGGTGAAAGAGATATATAGAGCCAATGTGGAAGGTAATGTTAGTAGAGGACGACCTCGGAGGACACATTTGGATCAAATAGAACATGTGCTCAAAAAGGCAGGTGTCCGCAGTATGAAGAATAAAAGAGCATGTATGAAAAGATTGATGGATGTAAACGAAGCCAGAGAGGTTTGCCAGGATCGTACAAAGTGGCGATCGATAGTCTCTGCCTACCCCAATGGGAACTAACGGCGTGAGAATATGTATGTATGTATGTATGTCACTTTGGAAGTTGAGTGTAGAAAGATTGTCAAGTAAAGAATTTTGGTGATAGATCTAAAAGCATTTATTAATCAAATCTTAAACTTTTAAAATAATGAAAAGGAAATATTAAAAACGAAAAGGGTTGAATGATATATAACGGAGGCCTTGACTGAAAGTTCAGTATTTTAGGTGGGAATGTGATTGAAATCGCAACACCAATGATTTTATAGTGTCTCATCTTTCTTAACCTCCCTCAACATCCAAAAGCGGCTAAGTAGCTGTTAATTCTAAAACGCCAGCTTTGATTTTAAAGTTAGTGGGAGGGCACTAAGAGATAACATAAACGTTCACGCCGTTTATCCCCGAAGGGGTTAGCAGAGGTACTAATACTTATGTACAAGGTGACAGCGCCACCTAGTGTCCAAAGCAAGTACCCACGTTTTGTTTAGACATAGTGTACTCACGTGATAGGGGGCAGGCTTATCGCCGTTTTTTACGAATACACTGTCACATGACTAAATACAACTCAGCCATGTGGGTTTCCTCACAATGATAAATGGAGGGAAAGCTTTTAAGTTTCGCTCCTATTCAAACTTTTCTTAGATGGTTCAAGTGATGATGAGCAAATTTGACTCGATGGCCAGTGACAAGCTAGATGGTTTTGATAACAAAAAATAGAATTGAAGAAAAGAAACTGCGCATAAATAAGTGCTTGTTCCGTTCACTGATGTAGTCCGTGGCCGAGTGGACTAAACCAGAGGTCTGGGGTTTGAATCCTTCTAAAACCAACATTTATGTGATGTCTTGGATGTTATTTATATATATTGACAGAAATAACAAAAGTCATGTAAATGATTTGAATGTTTTTGTTCATGAAAACCTCATGTGGTGATTATTACTAATAAATATAGAATAAATAAAGTAAAGAAAAAATTCGAAACAGGCGGGAGTCGAGGGAGGTAGGGAACGCAAACACTACTTAAAAGTGTAAAAATAAACAAAGGATAGGAGAATTACGCACTGGCAGCCATTGACACGGTAGCTCAATGGCAAAGCGACGGGGGCGTATACCCGATGTCGCGGGTTCGATCCCGCCTGTGTCGAAATTTTTCTTTCCTTTATTTATTAATCATGTAAATGATTTTGTGTATAAATAAATAAATGAATATACACACATCAAGCTAACCCCATACTAAGTGTAACTTGTATTATGGGATACTAACTCAAAGATATTCTTAATATTATATCATACACATATGACGACGACGACGTGATAGCTCAATGGGTAGAACACCGGTTAACGTGCAAGCGACTAGTGTTCAAATCCCGGGTCGGCAATTTGTCTTTTTTAAACACATATGAGTGGTTAATTTATCACGGTTGTAAACGGTGAGGGAAAACATCGTGAGGAAACCCACATGGCTGAGTTGTACTTAGTCATGTGACAGTGTATTCGTACAAAACGGCGATAGGCCTGCACCCTATCACGTGAGTACACTGTCCATGCAAAACGTGGGTACTCTAAACATCAGGTGACAAAGTCACGTGATGTTCAGAAGTATTAGTACCACTGCCAACCCCTTCGAGGATATTCGGCGTGAACGTTTATGTTTATGTTATGTTACATATAAATAACATCCAGTACTAAGAAACAATTATTTGTGCTCATCACATAAATGTTGCTCTCAGTTGGGATCGAACCCGTAATCTTCGGACCGATTTGCTAGTAACCTATCCACTCGGCCACGGACGTCGTGTGTGATTATAAAGATATTAAAACATGAACGGTATTCGAAATACCCAATAAAATAAATACGGTTTCTCAAGGTTAAGGTTATTAGTTTATCATTCAATATTTGTTATATTTATAGCTGTTAACAGTTCAATGTTATATTATTGCAAAAGGTTAAATGTTAATTTTTGTCGTAAAACGGGTTCTATATCGATTTTATTAGGAAATAACATATTTGAAGTATATTCTTTCGATCAACCACAGCCTTTTGTATTATACTACAATAACCTAAATGAAAAGTTAGCTTTTTATAACTATAAGACGTAATTCTTTTTCCTGAAGCACAGCTGAAGTTGTTTGTTGTTTGTAGTGAAACTTGTTGCTAGCTTTGTGGTTCGCACTTTAGTAAAGTTATGCTTTCATAAGACCGCGGCTAAATACTTTTCAACATTTGACTCTTAAGCCTCATTTAGTTGAAAATGTTTTAAATATATATAGAAAAGAAAGAATAAATATACTTAGCGTATCTACACTGATGTTACGGAGGTCTCGGGTTCGATCCCCGGGGGGTGGTAACCTTACAAATTTAATTTGTAAGATGTTACTCAGTCTGGAAGGATATTGCAGGCTTGAATCACCTGATTATCCGAAAATTAAGTTTATTCCTTCGGAGGGCACGTTGAGCCGTCGGTCCCGGCTACTACTACGGTAGTAGCCGTTAGTCTGCCAACCCGCAATTGGCCAGCGTGGTGGACTATGGCCAAACCGCCCTATATAGGGTAAGCTCAAGCTCCTTGGTGGGGACATATATGGGCTGTGAGAAGAGGCTCAAAAACTAATAGACGGATTTAAAAAAAACTTGCACGAATGGAAACCCAAAACTTTCAGAAGCAACTTAGGTTATTTATCATCACACCAAATATAGTAGGGTTAAAGCATTGAAAAATACTCAACACCAATCACAAGAATTAATAAAAAATCTACGTCTAAATCCAACTAAAAATCATTCGAGTAAAAGATGAAATCGAGATCACAGGTTTCGTGTTCAATATCATTGTTATTATCAGAAATATAATAATATGATTAAGAAAAGTTGAAGGAAATTGTCCTTTATTTCTAAGGTTTATGATATTCTTGAACTTTGCCATGAAGTGAAAAGCATAACTCTATCTCTTCCCGTTGGGGTTCTTTACGCTACCAAGATAATTGACACGTTTTTTACACGCTTTTTTAGCTTCACCTGTATGTATGTATGTAACCGGCGCCTTTAAACTCGAATTTGAAACATTTTAAAAGGACCAATTTAATTCAAACTTTGTACACTTATCAATGATCAGCGACAATATAATAATTTCATAGGTTCATCTCACTAGGGTTGCCAGGGTTAAATAATTTTAGTTGATTCAGTACTAAAAAGAAAAACTTAAATATAGTTTAAAAAACAAAAAAACAAGCTTTTGCAGCACTACCTAGAAAGTTAAATTTTTAAAAATACTCAATATAAGCTGAAAATCATGAAAAAGCGTGGGGCGCTCTATGCCATATTTTTTGTCTACGGACTAAATCACGCTTTTCCGTGATTTTCAGCTTATATAGGGTATTATTTTTCACTTTTTAGTTAGAAGTGCTTCAAAAGCCTGTTTCCATTTTCCAATGCATTAAACCATATTCATTTGTATTTGTTGGAGGTTTTATTATTAACTATAGATCCTACGTAGAATGAAATAACAGTAGAGGACGTCCACACTTAAAACAAATAGAGAATATGCTAGAGAGCAGCTTTCTGTCTGAAGAATTATAGAGCATGTTTAAAAATATTCATGAATATAGATGGAGTACGAACGAGAGGTTTTCCAGGATCGTACGAAGCGGCAATTGATAGCCTCTGCCCAACCCAATAAGTTCTAATGACGTGAATGAAATGAATGTATGTTATATGCAACGATTTTTATTGTCATTATCTTTTCCTCGCTCTTCAAGACATAGTGGTTAGAGAATCGTTAGTTTCTAGGTGATGCGCTTTTAGGATAAATGCCTTAAGAATATGATATTACCATACATACATATACTCACGGCTATAAATCCCTAAAAGGGGTAGCCAGAGCTAAGGAATTAGAAATTCCTCAGCCACTTTTGGAAAGTTGAGTGGGGAAAAGATGGCAAAATAAAGGTTGTTGGTAATGGGTCTCCAACCGCATCGCCCAATGTTCCCTTAAAAGCCCCAATACCGTTAGTCGCCTCTTACGTACACCCACCGGAAGAAATGGGGTAGCGCTATTCTAAGCCGGCACTACACAGCAACATATGATATTATTATAGATATTCATATAAATTCAGATTATAATTGAAACACATTGAGAATAACTTATCTAAGTATTCGTATTTCATACGGTATATGCGGTTGGAGTCCCATCACCAAGATCCTTCATTACAATATTTTCCCCATTCAACATCCTAAAGTGCCTGAGGAATTATTATTCCTGCTTCCCCTTTTAGGGATTTATATCCGTGAGTATATGTATGTTAAATATAATTGTTATAACAGTAGAATATATTCTACCTCTTTGCACCAAAACATACACTAAAAACTGATCAGTCCATGTGTGCAATAAATGTATTACAATTATGCAACAATAGTAAGCATGCCTAAGATTATAAATTGTTTGATGATGATTATTAGAGTATGTGGACAAATATGTATTGACGATGGTACGTTTCGCAATGATTTGGTTAGTCCTGTTTGATTTAATATTTTGTACTCGCAGGCTATTATAAGAAAGTGAGTTAGATACTCCAGTCAACCATCCCTCAAATGATTTTACAAGCCCTAGCATATATTTTTAACTGTCTGGGAATACTAGAGTAATTTAAAGGCGTCAGGGAAAACTATACGAATAAATAAACGTTTAAAGTCTACCGCATATTAAAAAATGTATATCTATAATAATAATAATCTAAATAGAACCATTCGTATTTTGTAAAAAAAAAGTGAGTTTAAGTCGGCGGAGGATTAAATAAAGTTCTTCTATACTTAAAGGAATGAAACCAAACCAATCCATCCAAAATATTAAACAACTACTATGATATAGATAAGACTTAGTTATTGCCGATATATTGATAATAGACTTAGACCTATATAGTACCAATTTGTATTATCATTTATCACGTATAAGTAACAACCCAGATATTTTATTAAAATGAGGCATCTCCATTGTTACAATCTACTTGCACAGTTTAAATCAGCTGTGTCCTTATGGTAGCATCAAAGATAACATATTGATGTCTGAGATTGAAGTCTTTGAAGCGTAATATCTTATATTGTATATCTTTTGACTGCATTATTAATTTAGTTTTTTTATTTTTAAACTTGGTTTAAGCAAAGCAATTATTAAGAGCAATAGCAGACATGAATTGTTTACAGTGAAAATAATTATTATTTATTATCATGTGTTTTAAAGTGATCTTAAATTTTATTTAAATATAACTAAACAAGATTTTTCCTAGAAACAAGTAAAAAGAAAATTATTGTTAACCTTTAAAATAAAAAATACAAGTTATTTTACTAACACTGGTTCATTTATTAAAAAGAAATTTGATTTGAAAAGTTCCGACACTCACCTTAGCAAAGTCTTCCCAAATCTTTTAAAACTTTTCACAAACACAATTAACACTCAACAATTTTCTGACGTCACCGTATTCCTAATATTTCACCGTCGCACGCTAATCCAAAGTTAAACATTTGTTCAACAAGTTTTCCATAATCACACAAGTTAAAACATTTCAAAGTTGTGATGCGCTCCGAACCGTCTGCTCCTCACAGACGCCTAGAACATACTGATGTACCGATTACTCGATACACTTCGCTTCAAAGAACTTTCAGCTATTCGCCCTTTGATATCCATACACCTATTTCATTTGTCCACCCTTAAAGGTTAACTGAAGACTTGCACTAATACTTGACTTGATGGATATTAAACTGAGTACACTTTTAAAAAAGGTAACTGATTGAATTACATTTCTATATTTAGGAAATGACAAGTTGCTGATTATATTTTTGTAAAAAATAGCTTACTTGTAAAGCTTAGCACATTACAATTTTACTTAAATGCACAGCTATTCGCTTTTATTTATTATAAGTGTTTTATACTGAGACATTTATATTGAGCATCTTGTACGAAGTTTTTTTTTAGTTTTAGTTTTTCTTGTAAGATTTTTCCAATGCTTGTAAGTTTTGAATACAACGAGAGTATTATTAGTGAAGGGCAAAAAATAGCTTTAAATAATAATGTTGCTATTTGTCTTTTTTAGCTCTTTAGTAAAAACTAAAATCTTGCTTTAAACTCCATCATTCGGGTTTCTCAATTCATGAAAAGTTTAACTTGGTAATACTTTAAAAATAACGTTGTATTTAATTTTTAAATAGTAAATTTAAGATTAAACTAAATTAAAAGTAATATTTGTATCATTGATTTGCGAAAATATATGTATTGATTGAAATAAAATGTATGACGCCCTTGTCCGAAATAATTCTTCCAAAAACCTCATTTGGCTTCCGACCAAATATAATACACGAGTCTGAAGGCACGTTCTATTCTAGGCTATTTTCTCTGTGCATCAACTTAACGAAATAAGTTTAGAAGAGGGTCAGCATGATAGTATTTGACAGTGAGCCTCAAGAAGTTCTTTGAGTGGCACTGATGAAGCTTAGGTGTACAGACAAGTTTGTAAAAATGATCCACAATAATTAAATGTTTTTTGACATGAATTCCTCATGTGGGGATTATTACTCATAAATAAAAATATACATTTAATAACATCTTTTATTTATGAAAAATGATCCACCTCCTGCATGATGGTTTACAGTTTTGAGTCAGTGTGAAGGGTGAGGACTTAAGAGTTTTTCTCTGTTAGCTGTGTATGTGTTTGTTTCCAAATAATGTTGAGCTGTTTTTTATTTAGTTCAACTTGGTCACGCGTTCCAACAGTTGAAACTTAAGAATTCACAATTATTTTACAATTATCGTCACAACGTGTGATTCGTTGATATGTAAAGATTCCTATGTGACCTTACTGGTGAATAATGTGATTAACTGTACAAAAATATGACTGAAATGGAGAATGAAAACCATCGCTACCTTTTCTAATTAGAATTTCAGCTATCGCATAGACTTTTAAAAGCTTTTTTGTTAAAAATCTTTTGATGCGCATCTACCAATTTTATTAAGATCAACTTAATCGATCACAAAGTTTTTAAATAATTTCTAAGACATTATACTGAAAATGGTACCCCATTATGGTTTTTTGTATAGCTGGGCAGTATCGGGTGAAGTATTCCTTTCAGTTGTAATTTTATTGAATATAATTTTATTTCGCATCCCAAAAGTTATGACTTTTTTCGGCTTCTTTTCAAACTGGCGAGATATTTAGATCCAATCTGAATTGATAATTTTACTGAAGAATCATTTTATTCGAGTATTTGGAATCGGTTTCTTCAATATATACTTCGATATTAATAATATAAAGCCGAAGAGTTTGATCGTTTGAATGTTCTAATCTCAAAAACTATTGCTACGACATGCATCCTGCATACGAAAGCGTATGACGAGGTAGGCAGAAAGTTTTTTTAAAGGTTTTTTCCAAGAGGAGGCCACTTATAGGTGCATTGTTGTCAATCTATGAAGATCTTAGCCAGCTTAGCTTAGAAGGGGTAAAAAAAAATATATTAAAATTTGAAACTATTTATTTTAAAGGTTTTTAACATTTATAATTATAACTCAGGGTAGCCAGAGCTAAGGAATTAAAAATTCCTCTGCCACTTTTGGAAATTTTAGTGGGGAAGTGATGGTAAAATAAAGTTTGTTGGTGATAGGTGTCCAACCGCATAGCCCAAAAATCCTTTAAAAGCCCCAATACCGTTAGTCGCCTCTTACGTACACCCCAAATGGGGTAGTGCTATTCTAAGCCGACACAATACGGCATATTATAATTCCTTTCACAAATATTTTATTAGATATACGTACTAGAAGCGGGTATAAATTATTAGGTACCTTATTCTTCACCTTACGTTTGCTTTTTTTATTACTAGATACGGTTTGGTTTTGTTTTAATTTTCTACATTCTTTCTTTTAACAATTAACAAATCACAGGGGCAAACTTTTAAACACGGTGAAATCGATTTACTTCAAGTACGATCCGGTTGCGGAAAAAATCAGAATGTATTTCTGCCGCAAGAAAATTAAACTATAAGTTTTATTTACACAAAAGTAATTTATAATATATTCTTTTTTAAAAATCTTAATTACGATTTAATAACAGAAATGGACGCGTGCAAAGTCACGGGGAACACCTAGTCTATACATATTTTTTGTTTGAAATACAAAACTTCACGGTGTTATACTTTTAGATATTATTCACTGCGATTCATATAGATATGTTAAACCTTGTTGTATCGATTCATCAATGAGAGGTTTTCCTTTTTTCTTTTTTTCTTCTTCCCTGTTCTCAGAATAGATGGCGCCAGACCTGCTATGTTACTGGTAGGAACGGAACGTCACACCGTTTTTCACACTTGGATGTAATGATATCGCAAAACGGAACGTACATAAAAACATTCTGATTTGAAAGTCTAAATAAATATCAGTTTAAGAATATAGATAGCTTAAAAGTAAATAAACAAAGACGGCATTTATATTTAACATTCTTTTTGTTGTTTTTACTCGCCAAAAAGTTACTCTATGCGGATGTGACACATGTTTTTAAAGTTGACATTGGCGAAATTATTGTGGCAACACGATTGAGGCCACGAAGAAAAAAATTAAGTAAGTAACATAGTTACAACAACGCCATCTACAGAGCTCTAGGAAACTATTTTGTTGTTTTATTTCTCAATAAGAAAACCATAAGAAAACCTCTCATTGGAAATCGATTACAGTCATTCCTTCAATATCATTCAATATTCAATACCCATCCCATATTTTTGCATTAATTTTTTTTAACCTCAATGTTTTTCAATGACCTTATTTTAATAGTTTCGCAAGATTTAGCTCCAATTACTACTTAAATTTAGTTAAATAAGTGGGCAACTGTTTTTCCTGATTGATGGATGAAAAATTTAAGTGATGTGGAAGTAGTTTCTTGATGAGATCCAAGATTGTCTACCCGGCAATGGTTTCTTTACAAACTTTATGACTCTTATTTGATATAGACAGTACACATACAAATAACACCCAAGACTAAGAAACAATCATTTATGATTATCCACTCAGTCACGGCTGTCGTCGAATACACATAAATAATTAAACATCTACCACGAGTACTAAGTAGTAAGAACTGAAAGTTTGATTTTAAAATAATATTTTGTTAATATTATGTTATATTATAACAGAATAACTAATCAGGCAGACGAGTGACATTGATAGGTTTACAAATTTATTAAGGGTATTGCACAATAGCTGTGTAGTGCCGGCTTAGAATAGCACTACCCCATTTCTTCCGGTGGGTGTACGTAAGAGGCGACTAACGGTATTAGGGCTTTTAAGGGATTTTTGGGCGATGCGGTTGGAGACCCATCACCAACAACCTTTATTCCACCATCTATTCCCCACGCAACTTCCAAAAGTGGCTGAGGAATTTTTAATTCCCTAGCTCTGGCTACCCCTTCAAGGGATTTATAGCCGTGAGTATATGTATGTATGTATGTATTGCACAAACATTGGGGACTGTGAAGTATCGATTGCTTATTAATATTAAAGACAAGAAAAATCAATTTTATTTATTGCTACAAAGTATAGTTTGAAATCAACATAAACACCGTCGAAATTATTATTTTAAGAATTTACACATATAAACCCAGTATCCCAGAATATAGTCCCAGATCAAACCTAAATCGGTCACAAAAATAGCCATATGTTTCAAACATACATACATACAACCGAGTTTATAGTTCCCGTTGGACTGTGCATATACTGTCAGTCATCACTTTGTACGATCCTTACAAACCTCTTGGACATTTGCATTTATAAATCGTTTCATATATTGTTTATTATTCTTCACCCTTCAGACTGCTTTTAACAGCATATTATTTCTAATAAATAAAGAATAAATAAAGGAAAGAAAAATTTTGACACAGGCGGGAATCGAACCCGCGACCTCGGGTATACGCCCCGACGCTCTGCCAACTGAGCCACCGTGTCAATTGAATTTCCTTTATTTATTCTTTATTTATTAGTAATAATCCCCACATGAGGTTTTCATGAACAAAAAGATTTAAAAAAAAGCATATTATTTGTTTGACCTAAATCTGTCTGACTCGGTTACACTCTACTGACATTATTATTTGTATTTTGTGTTTTCTTCGTGTGAAGAAAGTGTTAAGTAATTAATAAACATAATAAACGTTCACACCGTTTATCCCCGAAGGGGTTGACAGAGGTACCAATTCTTCTGAACTCGCATGGAAGCGCCATCTAGTTGTTCAGAGAAGGTACCCACGTTTTACTTGGACAGTGTAATCACGTGAATCAGCAGGCCTATCGCCGTAATTATTAATTGTACTGAAATAATTTGGCATTGACAAGTTCAATCTTTTTCAAACATTAGTATCCGAATCGAAAAATACTTAAAAAGCCTAAACCGCCTCTTGCTACCACCCATGTGAAGAAATGGGGTAGTGCTATTCTAAGCCGATACGTGTGTAACGGTGATGAAAAGGATAGTAAGAAAACCCATACGGCTAAGTTGTACTTAGTCATGTGACAGTGTATTCGTACTAAAGGCAATGGGCCGTTATTTATCACCCTATCACGCACGTGAGAACACTATCTAAGCAAAACGTGGGCACTAAGAACAACAGGTGACAATAATGTTACGTGATGTTCAGAAATAAATTGGGTTAAAATTATATAAAACATAAGAACACAAAGCAAACAATAAAAAGAAAAAAAGACAATAAATGTAAACTAGACTAACAAAAGCAAATGGAATAAACTAAAGGACAAAATACAGCACTAGTCACTGAAATACTGGTACACTAAAGCTGTAATATATATCCGAAGATACCAAGCAAAATTTAATATTCCTACATTAGTCGTCAAACAAAAAGAAAGTTACGTAGAACATTGAAGGCCCAGTCGAGGAGAAACCGATATATTCAAGTGCCCTTAAACTTTTCGATGAGAGTAAAAGGGAGTGCCCAGCGTTCACCAAGAATACATATGATAAATACCATTGACCTTATTTTGATCTGATTTCAGTTAACAAGCCATTACGTCGTTTTATTACTTTCGTTTTCCTTATTTTCAGTCATTTTTCTTATTGCATTGTTTGTTTGTCCTTTTTTATGCAATTTATGAACTTTTCGGATATAGATGTTCACGTTTTAACCGAGAACTTTTAAAAACATATTATATTACATGAGAAACCATTGGGTTTTAGTTTATCTTACTAATCTTGAAAGGAAGCTTTACGACAGAATCTGCATCAGCTTTGTTCTGTACCAAAAACATAACACAGTACTCTATTACAAAGTCTGTCTGTCTGTCACCACGCTATTTCTCTATGGTAGTTCAGAGTTCCAAGTAAATAAAGTACTATAAATCTTATAAATTCAAATAGAAACAGACATATTATCACGGCTATAAATCTTAGAAGCGGTAGCCCAAACTTCAGAATAAGAAATTCTTCAGGCACTTTTGGAGGTTAAGTAAGAAAAAGATTGTAAAACAAAGGTTTTTGGTGATGGGTCTCTCCAACCTCATCGCCTCAGAATCATATAAAAAGCCTCAATACCCTTAGCCTCTTACGAACATCCATGGGCAGAAATGGCGTAGCGCTATTCTAAGCCGACACTACACAGCTTTATTTATACAAAGAACCCGATACTTTTTCGTAATGGATGTGGAAATTTATTTTTCTTAGGAGTAGTGATAAAGAAAGCATCAAACTACTGATACACGACCAGAAAAGAGGAAGCCCAAGTTTTTAAATCAAACTATTAGAAATGGATACAAACAAATTATGTTTTTGTTAAACGTATGAAACACAGAGTATTTTCAATTGAAAGTTAAAACTTGAAAGTTTTCATTAACTAGACTTTTAGGTAGACTAATGTGTCCACGTATTTACTACTCAATGGTTTATTGAATTACAGCAAATATTCAAGAATATTATCCTAACCTCCAAATACATCATTTTGTTAATTTTAACACTACACAAAAAAACCTAATTCTATTTGAGGACCAAACAAACATTAAAATGTCTGAAAATTAATACCATTGAATATCAAATCCATCTTTATCTTCTATACTTCTTTGAAAACACAATAAAAAAAACGTAAAAAAGAAACCAAACCCTTCTAGTTACATAGAATGGAAATACTATTTGTAGCGGAGCTGTTATTTCCTCATGTTGCAAGTATTTCCAATTAGATTGTTTTGTGCAGTTATCTACTAGTTCAAATTGTGAAAAAAGGTCACTGTCAGTAATTACCGTTTTTGTTTTTACCATCTGGGGCACGTAGAGTCAATTGCACAGAAATAAGAGAATGTATTGAAAGCGCGAACACAATGTTGCTCTCTAATTGCTGCAATCAAGGATCTAAATTTGAACCCGCACAGGGTTGACAACAACCTGAGATTTATAATTCCACTTTAACAGACAAACATTCAATATTTTACGGTTTATACTCATTTTGTTTGGGCAGTGGCTTCTTTTTACTAGTGATGTAAAGTGAGTCCATAATTATTATTACATGATTTGAAACCATGCCTATAAAATAGTGGCTTAAAATCTAGTGAGATAGTCTAGGATATGAATGGCTGTCGATATATACTAATAGGCTATTTGACTGTACTAAAAATATACATTTCTTTTATTTTATTAGTCTTAATATTTCTTTTTTGGAGCAATATGTAATAATGCGTGATAAAAATATTGCATTTTTTCACTAAAATCCGTCTTCTAAAATAAGTATTTTTGATGCAACTGTTACGTGACTAAAAACGACCGTGATTGGCTATTTCTATAATGACGTAGATTGCACATAAACAGACTGTGTATCGCTTCGCTCATTGGTGTTTAATGCGGAATTGACGTCATTTGTGCTACAGCCGCCATATTTCTTAAAGTCGCGGCACATTTTAATATTGCATTTTCTTTTTCGATTTATTAACAAAATAGCTAAAATATAGACAGAAAAATATTTTTTTAGGGCTCCTTATAAACAAATTAACACCGTAAGATAGTTTTCAAAACTTAGTCAAATAGCCCATTATAACAACCAATTGTGAATGAAGAGTCTAACTGCTGGGCGAAACGATACTAGTATTATTCCTATTACACTCGCTCTTTACGTGATGTAATTTACCAGGCGTGACTAGATAAAGCGATAGTACACTCTTAATAAATTATAACCAGATCGGTTAAACAATTTTTATAACTAATAATTATGTTGTTTGGAAGAAATCTCTTTAATTTTAAAGACCGCCAATTGTACTACTTTGTAAAGTTGTTTTTTTTTTAAATATTGTATGCTCATTTGAATGAATTATTGTATTTAATTCATTAAATAAATATCTATCAATTAATTGACTGCTGTAACTCAGTGACATATTTACAAGCCTTTCAATCAATCAGTGTTGGGAGTCAATCGGCTCTCAACGTAGTGCTAAGTCAGTACCAATTCGCTAATGCAGTAGTGGAAATATATTTAAGTTTTTGTTAATTACTTAAAATGTTGTTATAATGTTGTTATTTTTATTGTGTTAGTTTTTAGTTTACTTTTATATTTAACTTTGTAATTTTATTAATTTTTAGCATATGTTTTTTTTGTGCCACAAATGGCGAATAAACATCTTCTTTTCTTTTCTTTTTCTTTTTTCTTTCTTTCCTTTCTACTGATAATTTACAAACAAAACATTCACTGGCTCTGCCATGAAAGACATACAAGAAAAACATCAATGTCTTTTGGTTCTTCATATCCTTTATTTTCAATGTCTTCTTATACAATCATATCTTAACACTGTTCACGGGTCAATTTTAAAATTGCCTCTCCATTATTATTTTTTATATATACTACGATAACAGTAGCTCGCAGTCCACTGACTAATTTTAAGTGAACAATCATGCCCGCTTTAATGATACATATTTGGAACTTTTTTGTAATTCTCAAATACAGAATTAAAAAAATAATCTAATACTATTAGAAATATTTTAAGTAGTATTTAGTTTTGAATATTGAGTTACTATCAACTGTCATAACGGTTAAATTTACAGGGAACATTATCAGGATATCAACAACATAATCCAAATAGATCAGCTTCGATGCATTTTATAGAAATGTCTCATTTCATATAATTGTTTAGGAAACATTTTTCATCCATTAATCAGCTCAGAGAAAGAAAGACTTTAAATAAATATAATATGTACGGTTACAGATCTACGGTATATGGGTATATGGCTATAAAAAACGTGCTACCATGTATGAGCTCCTCCTTGAATCCCGATAATTTACCTTACAGCCCTATACGATGAATCTGTCGCGTTGAAATAGGACACTCATGTGATATAATGAGTTGCCAAGTTTGTTGCAACAGCTAAGCTGTTTCGCTGTTAGTTTGCAATATTCAGTTTCAAACAGAATATCATACCATTTGAGATATACCAAACACATTTACAATCTACTTATTAACACAATAAACACATTTAAGGTGCCGTTAGTGCAGCGAAAAGAGTTTTTGAAACATTATAATGCGTATGTTTATAACAATATGGTTTTGAAAAAAATACATCAAAATCTTGAGGCTTTTCTGCTGTAAAATTGGCGATTCGAAACATGATTAATACATTTTCGCTCGATAGAAAAAAATCGCCAACATACCTCTAATTACACTCTTTAAAATGGTTTTATATTTTATTTATTTTACTTACTTACATATAACTTGCATCATAATTTGAGCATTTGTATTTCTAATAATAATTGGCGATTAGATTTCTTTTTTAATAAATTCAATAAAACAAATATTTTAAAAACATCGATATTCGCAGTCCTACTCGTGCCCGAGCGCCGCCCGCCGCCCGCTCAGTGCTCGGCGAGCTGCTTTAGGGGATGGACCTATGTCGCGCGCGCCTTGTGTTACAGATCTTACAATTTACGCGCGTGAGGCGCCGTTAGTGTGCGAGTGACCTATCTGTATACGATGCGCGTCAATGTAGGCGTGAGAGTGACCGTGCGTACGGTTAGCATTAGCAATTATAAAAGAATTCATTCAATTCATAGATTGCACTCATTTTTATATTTTATTGGGAATGGGAAAAAGAACAAAACCGTTAAAGTAACTTCTAATTTCGATTAAACTGAAAATTATATACATACATATACTCACGGCTATAAATCCCTTAACTGGATAGCCTGCTTTGGAATGAGAAATTCCTCAGCCACTTTTGGAAGTTGATTTGGGAAAAGATGGTAATAATATATGATTTCGGTGACGGTTCTCCAACCACATCGCCCCAAAAATCACTTAAAAAGCCCCTATACCCTTAGTCGCCTCTTACGATCACGTGTAAAAATGGGGTAGTGTTATTCTAAGCCGACACGACACGACAAAAGTTATGAAATTAACACTGTAATAATTTTGTTAAACTGACAGGGATAGACAAATCTATCGTATCATTATATTTTATACGACGACGACATGATAGTCCAGTGGGTAGAACACCCGCCCGAAAACAGAAGGGCGTGAGTTCCAATCCTAGGTCGGGCCTACACCAATTTGTCTTTTCTAAAGTCATATGTTTGGTTAATTTATCATGGTTGTTAACGTTGAGGGAAAACATCGTGAGGAAACCCACATGGCCGAGTTGTACTTAGTCATGTGACAGTGTATTCGTACAAAACGGCGATAGGCCTGCCACCTATCACGTGAGTACACTGTCTAAGCAAAACGTGGGTACCTTCTTTGGACACTAGATGGCGCTGCCATGAGAGTTCAGAAGTATTTGGTACCTCTGCCAACCCCTTCGGGGATAAACGGCGTGAACGTTTATGTTTATGTTATGTTATATTTTACATTGTAAACGGCCATGGTAGAAACTATTTTTGAAATTGATAACCTAGGGTAAGCGATACAGTTTTCGTCACCCTGACTGTTATAACCATTCGTAAATATTTTAGAAAGAAAATGTAAATAATCATAAACAAATGTCCGAACCCATACCATAGAAAATATTTGCGAGTGGCTAAAACTGTCGAGTTGACAATAACTGTATTGCTTACCCTACTGTATGTTTTTAAAACGCGCGCACGCGGCGTCGCGTCGGGGAGACGGCCGCTCGATCGGCGCGTAGGCGCTTCCCCGCGCCCGCGGGGGCAGCACCCCCTCAGATGATATTTTTCGCTGAACTAACGGCGCCTTAAATTTACACTTCGTTGTCGGTTTGCTAGGAAGTTAAACCTTTCTGTGTAAATAATAAGAACCTGAGAAAATAATATAAGTAGTAATGAGGAACGATCATGGGTTCAATCGTTGTAAAAAGGTATAAAACTTTAATATTAGTTGATCAAATAAATACACGTTACAATATTGTTTTATAAATAATATGCTTGAGCATAATCAAAATACAAGTAGCATAATATAAAATTTCATAATCAGACCGTCGCATATCAATTTTTTGGCAAAATGAGTATTAATTACACCAATTTGTTGCTGTGTAGTGACGGCTTAGAATAGCACTACCACATTTCTTCCGGTGGGTGTATGTAAGAGGCGACTAACGGTATTGGGGCTTTTAAGGGATTTTTGGGCGATGCGGTTGGAGACCCATCACCAACAACCTTTATTCCACCATCTATTCTCCAAGCAACTTCCAAAAGTGGCTGAGGAATTTTTAATTCCCTTGCTCTGGCTACCCCTTCAAGGGATTTATAGCCGTGAGTATATGTATGTATGTATGTTGTTGTATTATAATTAATTTGGGTATGTTAGGTTTCCAATACTACTAGTATTAATTTACTCTTAAAAAAAGATCTAGGTGCGGAAGGTGGCTCCTGACAATTCATACAGTGTTATCTTTATGCAACATGTGCTTTTACTATCATAAATATATGCGAAATCTGTTATGCTTTTAGTTGTTACATTATGGTACAAAATATATTACACCAAAAAAAATTATTCGAAGTAAAATTAAGACAAAAGATTCTATGCTAATAAATATAAAACAATTTTGTTTGAAAAAGTCTGTTTATTGGCGATAATTTTATGTAGTAATTACTTGTGAATTCGAAATAAAGAACAATGCAACCAAAAAACGTTTCTAGATGTAATATTTATAATCCCTTTTAATTTACGTGATATAAAAATATAAATTTGGTGTTGTGTTTCCACCACCATTGTTCTCCAATCAATATCAAGGTTCACACCATTCACACGCTTTGATACATCTACCACTAGAGAATATTGAATAAAAATTTATATTGAATATCTAAGACCTTCTAATAAATCTAATATCAAAGCATGTTCAATATGCTCATCTAATCTAATTCTGTAAAAACATTGTCATTAATAATAAGAGTGTAGTTTCCATCGACCTTTTTTTAGAGATGGTAAGAAAATGGCGGGAAAAGATATTTTGACAGCTAACGTGTTCGGCAGAAAAACGGGCATTTGAACACAGAGGGCATTATAATTATAGTTTGAATTATAGGTAACATTTGACTTTGGAAGGATTCATGAAGGAGTTAGCGTAAGTAGGGTTATATTTTTTTGTTATGTTCAAAAGTTTTCATTTCGTACAAGTTTCTCATTGAATTTGTAAATAAATTCACTAAACTATTATAATATAAATATTTTATAACTGTATAATCAAGTCACTAAACTATTGTACATAAACATTTACTTCATGTATCTTTAGGAAAAACTTAGCATTATTGAAATATACAGCAAATTACAAAAGTACGCACCTATTTACTTCTTATACTTATAAAATACTTATAACACTAATAAATTGGATTACTGTAAGCCTGTCGACATCGACATCAAAGAAAACTTAGCGGCAGACTTCTCACTTAAAAGTTGATCAAAATGGCAAGAAAAGTAATGCTTATTGACCGGTAAGTGTAGTGAAGAAGTGCGAGACTTGGAAAACTAATACCACTAATTAGTTTATCACTTTGAAACAACTTATTTACGCTCCAATAAATATGAATCATGATTAAGCAGTAAAAGAAGCATTCTCAGTAATAGTTATTAGCGTAAAATTTTTTTTTAGGTTCTTTTTTTTCAGCGAGCGACATGATAGTCCAGTGGGTAGAACACCCGCCCGTAAAACAGAAGGGCGTGAGTTCCAATCCTGGGACGGGCCTACACCAATTTGTCTTTTCTAAAGTTATATGTGTGGTTAATTTATCATGGTTGCTAACGGTGAGGGAAAACATCGTGAGGAAACCCACATGGCTGAGTTGTACTTAGGCATGTGACAGTGTATTCGTACAAAACGGCGATAGGCCTGCCCCCTATCACGTGAGTACACTGTCTTAGCAAAACGTGGGTACCTTCTCTGGAAACTAGATGGCGCTTGCCATGTGAGTTCAGGAGTATTGGTACCTCTGCCAACCCCTTCGGGGATAAACGGCGTGAACGTTTATGTATTATGTATTATTTTCAGCCAATCAATAGCCTTAGATTATCCACCACTTACTTGAGTGCGTAAATAAATGTTTTTATGTGTTTTAATTCATAGTGTTTTGAAATGTACCTAATACATTAGGGATATAATTTCTGAACTACATACATCCATACATACATACATACATATTCTCATGCCGTTAGTTCCCATTGAGCATTTCTGAACTAATTATATTGAATTTGGATTTGAAAAGTCAGATTGTTCTTTTAAGGATATTGTTTTTGGAAACAATGTTATCTTGCGAGTAATTGTTCAATCAAATCCTCAAATGTAGCTTTCATAACATAGAATACTAAACCAGGCCTCAGACTTTGTGTGACTTTCGAAATTATATATGCACTTATTTTTCGCTTGCGACCACATCAATGTATCCTTTCAGTTAGCAAGTATATACTTTACCGAATTTTAAAACGATATACCCTTTTGATGTTCCTTCATACAATATTTATGACCTTTTTACCCCCTTTTTTTGTGAACGCGTATTTTGCGTGATGGAATGGAATGGCACTACACTAGCCATCCCAGCTCACTAAGGAATTTCAGGACCCCCCTAATGTCCTTGAACACCTTAGGAACCGACCTGGCGTCACTCAGGTGTGTTACCCTGTAATCCGCTACCTCCTCTGAGGAGGGAAGTAACGTCAAAAACTTTAGTTTCCTAAATTACAGCTTCTTGTAGTTTCGTTCTGGTTTGTCTGCCAGTAGTCAAATGAATCCAAATGTTTATTAGTCAATGTAAGAAACTACGCATTTACGTTAGTGGCACTGATTCCAGTAATCATAAACTGCAGGTGAAAAACAATCTTTTCATATATATTTTTTTTTGTACTGCTTGTTTTCGAACGTAAGCGCACCAATAAAGCTTTATTAATATCCAATTCATTTAATTAATTAATGCAAACTACTTAACATATGTGTAGACGATCATTGCCAATGTTTGATATCCTATTAATATTATAGAGTAGAATAGAATAACTCTTTATTGCACATCAAACACAAATTTACAAAAATTGTGATGTATAATTGGCGGTCTTATCGCTAAAAGCGATCTCTTCCAGACGACCTTAGGAAGGTGATATTGTTAAATTAATTATTTGGCTAGATGCACAAAACAAGGCCAAAAAAAACACTAATAATCTATTAAGCTTATTTAAAACTAACTAAGGTTATGAGAAGAAGAGAGGAATTGAAAAAGTTTTGTTATATAGAAGGGGGTGGCATTATAAATGTGATATTTAGATGTTTGTGTGTTTGAGGTAAAATGGCTTCCCAATTACAGAATGCATATAAACGAAATTTAGCAGAATGCTAGATAATGACCCAAATTGTAACATCGGATACTTTTTATCTCGGGATGACCAATAAAATATTCACATCGGATTGAACTCAGAGTACCGGACAAAACGCATAAAATTCGGCATACGCAAATTTACAGTACGAAATCTGTAGGGTCAGCTAGTTAATAAATAATTCGGCTAAAATAGAATGATGGAATGATATTTAAAATTTCATTTACTCACTTAGGTACTTAGTACTTTCCGTCGGGGTAGGTAAATACTATCTATCATTAGAAAGATATCGATTCCTACTTTATACAATCGTAACACTCTCTAGCTTCCCTAAATTTACACTCGTTTCAAAATCCAATCACTTTATTTTCATAAAGGTAAATTGATCTCCATCTAGGCAAACCCGTTGTTTACTCTCATCCACTGCGGCACCTTTCATATACTTCACATCCTTGAAAAACACTTTATTAATAGTTTTATTCGATTTACGAAAGAAGAACTTACACACATGACCCATTAAAGTGTTCAATGCTCTTCAGAAATATTTGATAAGTCAGAAGAAGAATGAGGCCTACCAAACTAGGTTCACTATGTCCTATCAAACAATATCAAACTAGCTTCATTTTTCCACAATCGTTAAATCCACTTACTACCTATTACTCACTATTACGACTATAAAGAGACCTTCAGAATAACAAAATCTTAGCCACTTTTGAAAGAAGAGTGGAGAAAAAGAGTGTAAATTAAAGGATAGTTGGTAATTGGTGTCCAGCCTCATCACCCAATGATCACTTAAAAAGCCCCAATACTCATAGTCGACGTACTAGATGACTATCACCTCGTAAGACAGCCGCGGAAATAATATAGGAAAGTGATATTCTAGCAATTTCCATCAAATTACATATATATAATAAAGTATACGGAAAAAGCCAAACTTATTTATTCCGGAATACTACGTGAACGTCAAATATATGCAGAAGTTAATAAAACCACGTAACATACGACAACGTATTATGTAAAAACGGCAATTTCGCATCTTTTTTGCATATTGCATATTTATTTCCATTTTTTATACAAATATATCTATACTAATATTATAAAGCTGAAGAGTTTGTTTGTTTGAACGCGAGGAACTACCCAATCAAATTGAAAAATTATTTTTGTGTTGGATAGTCCATTTATTGAGGAAGGTTTTAGGCTATATATCATCACGCTGCGACCAACAGGAGCAAACTATCGGCGAATAATGTTACAAAAACGGGGATAATTATTCATACTTTAAGGCTTCCGTTGTGTGCGCTGCGTAAACGGTTTAAGTTACTCAAAAAAAATTATTAAACAATTGTTTCTCTTTAAATGATCTAAAAAAATGTCCGCGATAGTATATGTCTAACTTTTAAGATTCAATTACTATAACCATTTTTATGGTAAACAAATTTGGTCGAATTTAATGCAAAATTGCCGTGTAGTGTCGGCTTAAAATAACACTACCCCATTTCTACCCGTGGGTGATCGTAAGAGGCGACTAAGGGTATAGGGGCTATTTAAGTGATTTTTGGGCGATGTGCTTGGAGACCCGTCACCAAAAACTTTTATCATTACCATCTTTTCCCCAATCAACTTCCAAAAGTGGCTGAGGAATTTGTCATTCGAAAGCTCTGGCTACCCCGTTTAAGTATTTACAGCCGTGAGTATATGTATGTATGTATGTAACAAAATTGTCCTTGACATCACCTAATTTAAATAAACATCTTAGAAGATAATACAATTTTAAAATTACTCCGTAACAAAATTTGCACGCGTGCATGAAGCGCAAGACAAGACGCTGCGCTGGCCGGCGAGCGAGGTCACCTGCGCGAGAAGCTTATGTTTAAGCCTTATCCTATTTATATTATAAATGTGAAAGTTTAGATATTTGGATGTTTGTGTGTTTGTAGCTAAATAAAGACTAACTCATAGAACGTGTTTAAAATAAAAGTTACAGGAAGCCAGATAATGATCCCAATTAACACAATAGGACACTTATTATCCCAGAAAAATTAAGAGATTAATAAATTTTCTTAAACAATGGCCAAACTGACTAAGAATCAATGCTCAGCCGAAACCACTATACTTATAAACTTAAAATTTATAAAGTGAAAAAATTGTGAGGACACTTTGAAAAAGACCTTTTTCTCATCGCATGACAGAGACCCTCAACGGTTCAGTTAAATATTTCAGATTGACGACGTGAAAGTCTATACTTTTGACAGTACGAAGTCTGTGGGGTCAGCTAGTTACTTAATATAACAAAAGAACCTCTTTCAGCTTTTTGCTTACATACATCTGTACAAGAAAGAATATTCAATATTTTTAAGCTGGTAACTTTTGTATTATACTTCAGTTTCAATATATTCTTAGTTGTCTTCTCAACTAAGATTAGTTTCATTCTGCGTCCGTCACGACTTGTATCTTTTATTTTCAATTTACGAGGCATTCCCGTACCTTTTTGCGGTGTAATAACTGCTAAAGATAAAACTATTGCATTTTTACGACTTCCATGGCTCAATCTTTCGGAGACTTGGTTGTCGCAGAGGGAATAAATATACATAAACTCACTCTATTTGTTCCCTTTGGGGTAGGCAGAGACTATCAATCGCCACTTTGTAAGATCCTGACCAACCTCTCTAGCTTCGTTTACATCCATCAATGTTCTCATATATTCTCGTTTGTTCTTCATATCTCGGATGCCTGCCTTTTTGAGGAGAATAAATATGTGTTTTATTATTGACTATATTGAGATACACAACTTCTGTGAACAACAAAACCTTCGACACTTATTTAGTAATTATTTAGTAATCTATTATTACCAAGAGGTGGAAATATATTATGATTGCTCTTCAACTCTTATGGCAATGTAATATACTCGTACATGTGAATGCTACAATATTGTCGTGAAAAACTGTTGTAGATGGTAATTACAACAACTAAGAGACTGTTTGTTATTACAGTAACTACTAGTTACTACTACTAACTACTGTAATAACAAACAGTCTCTTAGTTGTTGTAATTACCATCTACAACAGTTTTTCACGACAATATTGTAGCATTCACATGTACGAGTATATTACATTGCCATAAGAGTTGAAGAGCAATCATAATATATTTCCACCTCTTGGTAATAATAGATTTAAATATATGTAAAGATGCTCTTCGGTTTATTGCAAGCCGGGGTGCAATTAGTAAAGCCAGTTTCCTCGTGCCAATTCATTCGACATTTAAAACCTTCACAAATCCGAGTTTTTAACTATCTAACAACTTAAGCTGTAAGCTTAGTATCAAGTTATGTTTCGAATTTAAGGATCTGTCATTTACTAGCAAAAGCTTTCAGATATAATATTATTGACAAGATCGTGCTAAGTAGCGATCGATAGTCTCTACCTACCCCAATGGGAATAATGGGTTTGAGTATAAGTAAGTAAGTACATAATATATAATAACAAGAAGTATATAAAACAGAATGCTAAACAAAAAGTGAAATAAAGATAGATATACAAATTTTCACTCCCAAGAATATCAAGAAAAAATATTTTCTCACCTGCTTTAAAACATCTTATGTTGAAAATGTGACAAGTACGGCGACAGAAAGGTCTCTACGAGTGGCACCACTTGTTATTGTAAACGAAAACAACCATAACGAGGACTCGAATCCCAGCTCAAGGATTCGCAGCCGCAAGACGCACTCACCAAATCACTCGACATACTTCACGCTAACTACTTGAAATTTTACATTGTAATATCAATCTACGTGTTACTCAACGATACGACAGTATGACGATAGCCTAACACTTTCATAATTATTTTTCATTGCGTACCAAAATATAATATTTTAACACTTAAGCCATTTTCCTGACCAAAATCAAAGAGTCCTTTGTGTTTTTGTCGTCTTATATGCAAACTACCAATGCTTGATGAGCAATAAAGTTTTCAACAATCCAAATAAACTCCTAGTCTTTAAAAACTAGGAAGTGTTTGGAATAAATAAATAAAAAACAACGATTATTAAGATTACGATTAAATTCAAAAATTGCCTCAATCATAAGCATAGAAAATAAAGAATTCAAACATTTTAATTTTATAATTACAATATTGAAATTGGAAGGACAGCTGGCGTTTCTTTTATTACATGAAACAAATGTCTTTGCAAGCTGCAAAAAGGTAACCAGGTTATAACGTGACTACGAGAAGACTCGGGCTACATAACGACTTCGAATTAGGAAAGCAACAAAACTACGTAGTAATTGCGTAGCGAGCAAAAACTATCTACACTATTTTAAAACATGAATTAAACTTTATTTCTTTTAAATAAATAGTTTATTTTCAATTTAGTTTTTCTATGAAGTAAAGATTACTTTGATATCAGTGTCAAATTGCAATTGTTTCCCCTAATTTGCAAGGTATAATAGTAAAAGGTATAAATATTATAAGGTAAAGGATTAATTAGGTGTTGATAGGGAAATGGCTCGAAAGATACAGTATGTTCTTTATCTGATATAGTAAAAATAATGCGATTGGTATGTTTTGTATTGCGTTTATAAATTTATTTTTTCCGATAAAACAAACTTTTTTAAATATTTAATGACTTTACATTCCACAACCGTAGCAGGTAAAACAAAGCCGGTTCAGCGGTATGGTGTTAACTGAATATTTACTACACTAATGCAGAAAATACATATGAATAACGTCTAAAAAGTGGATAACTTTTAACAAAAAGAAAACCGACTTCATAGAGGGAAAAACAACCGAAAATAAACAATCTAGTACTAAAAAGTACGAAATAAGTTTTTTAATTGAATATGAGTACTGTGATTAATACCTTTGCAATTTCTTTATTCCACACGCGTCAGTTCAACCTACCTAAATATTAAAATTATCTTAAATTAATTTGTGAGCCGGTGCCAGCCTCGATGATAATTGATAATAAGAAGTGTGTATTTCGCACTTCATACACATGTACAATGTAGGATACCTTGTAGTTGTAGGGTAAATTTATTTTCGTACGTATTACCATTTAACACGTGAGGCAATAGATATATATTGTTTAGATTGTAATAATCAGAGATAGATAGTAGGGTGAATTCACATTTGTTTGACTGGCACCGACTCAAAAATTAATTTAAGATAATTTTATTATTTAGGTAGGTTGAACTGACGCATGTGGAATAAAGAAATTGCAAAGGTATTAATCACAGTACTCATATTCAATTAAAAAACTTATTTCGTACTTTTTAGTACTAGATTGTTTATTTTCGGTTGTTTTTCCCTCTATGAAGTCGGTTTTCTTTTTGTTAAAAGTTATTTTATTTTACGAGTTTTAGAGATGGGTAGACCTGGCAAAGATGCCCCTCGTATGAGGCAGTGCGACGGTTACTGTATTATTCTTCGTATTTCTGGTATTTCTATTACTATACGATATTATTGCCGAGTAGTGCCGGCTTAGAATGTCGCTACCCCTTTCTACCCACGGGTGTCGTAAGAGGCGTCTAAGGGAATTGGGGCTTTTTATTGGCTTTTTGGGCGATGCGGTTGGAGACCCATCACCAAAAACCTTTATTTTCACCATCTTTTACCCACTCAACTTCCAAAAGTGTCTGAGGAATTTATAATTCCTTAGCTCTGGCTACCTCTTCTAGGGAAATATAGCCGTGAGTATATGTATGTATGTATGTATACGATATTAAATAGGCTCAACCATATGTAATTTTAAATTGTTCTTGAAATCCCTCGAAAGGCGATGGTCTACAATTCTACATCTCAAAAAAGACTCAAACGTTCACGCCGAATATCCCCGAAGGGGTTAGCAGTGGTAGTAATACTTCTAAATATCACGTGACATTGTCACCTGTTGTTCAGAGTACCCACGCTTTGCTTGGACCCACGTTCTCACGTTATACAGGGCAGGCCTATCGGCGTTTTGAACAAATACACTGTCACATGATTGTGAGTTTCGACAGTCCCCTCGATTTCCTGGGATGCCATCATCAGATCCTGGTCTCATGGTACTTTCTCGGTAACAATAACATAACAAAAGAAATGTTGAGTGAAGCTGTACTTCTCTTCATAAAAGCTACGAAGAGGAGCATAAATCTTTATGGAATGGTGAAAGAACTGTTTCTTAACTCCTAGTAATTAAGGACCCACACCTTCCATCATCAGCTTAGCAGCATAACAATATGATTTTCAGAAGCAAATGCCAATATAAGTTCAGAAAATATGTAAAACGCGGTACATTTGCCTATAAAATTTCAAGGTTCCCCTCGATTTCTCCAGGATCCCATCATTAGACCCTGATATCCTCATCATGGTACCAATCCGGGATCTTCTTTCGAACAAAAAAATAATAATCAAAATCGGTTCACAAACGGCGAAGTAATCGGCGAACAAACATAAAAAAATAAAAATATATACGGTCGAATTGAGAACACTCCTTTTTTTGAAGTCGGTTAAAAATTAAGAGCACCCATACTATCTAAACACTATTTAGTCATCGTGTACGCCATTAATCTCATAAGGGCGGTAGAGGTACTTATAGGTCAGAATATCGTGTGACATTTTTCACAGATAAGGAGCAGGCCACTCACTATTACTTTTACCTACCTAAAAACTATAGGGACTAAATTCTTACGAACAGAACATGTGTGAATGGTTTATACTACAACTTATTTCCGATACTACGTGTTATATGTAGAATACTTCATTATATGCGTTTGAGAGAGAGAGAATGGGAAGTTATTATTAGATCCCTCTGCCAGACCATAAGAATGTATCTCATGAAGCGTATTACTTAGACAGCTAAAGTAGTCACAAATAATTTATGTTTGGTGCTACTATAACCTTTTTATAGACATAAAAAATATTTACATATTAATATAAATATTTTTTAGCCATGTAGTGTCAGCTTAGAATAACACTACCCCATTTCTACCCGTTGGTGATTGTAAGAGGCGACTAAGGGTATAGGGGCTTTATAAGTGATTTTTGGGCGATGTGGTTGGAGACCCGTCACCAAAAACATTTATTTTTACCATCTTTTCCCCACTCAACTTCCAAAAGTGGCTTAGGAGTTTCTCATTCCAGAGCTCTGGCTACCCCGCTAAGGGATTTATAGCCGTGAGTATATGTATGTATGTATAAAATATATTTTCACTAAACTAAGATAGTTTAGTGGTTAGAACATGCGCTTATCATACAGAGAGGTGTTGCGTCGGTTCGATCCCTATCTTTTATTTTATTCAATCGCTACAAAGAACAACACAATCGTGATAGTTAAGTAGAAAGTGGCTTTTGCAGAGAAGCGTGGGTCTGAAACCTGAGTCAGGCTATACCAATGTGTCTTTTATAATTTCATATGTACATACATAAATTCATATACTCACGGCTGTAATTCCCTAGAAGGGGTAGCCAGAGCCAAGGAATTATAAATTCCTCAGCCACTTTTGGAATTGCGTGGGAAAAAGATGGTGAAATAAATGTTTTTGGTGATGGGTCTCCAACCGCATCGCCCAAAAATCCCTTAAAAGCCCCAATACCGTTAGTCGCCTCTTACGATCACCCACGGGTAGAAATGGGGTAGTGTTATTCTAAGCCTACACGGCACTACACGGCAATTTCATATGTGTTTTTAATTAATCTTTGTTGTTAACGGTGAGGGAAAACATTGTGAGGAAACCCACATGACCAAGTTGTGCTCAGTCATGTGCCAGTGTGTTCGTAAAAAAACGGTGATGGACCTGCCCCCTATCACGTGAGTACTTAGAACACCAAGTAGACAGTGACAATACTGACAATGTCACGTGATGTTCAGAAGTATTAGTACCTCTGTTCTGACATATTGCGTGCACGATTGAGTTTGATTTGTTCTTAAATTTTCATAGTAACACCTTAGCCAGTTTTATATTAAGTACAAATAATTATCCCACCAAAAACATTAAATGTAAAAAAATGCCAAGTCTCTCGATGCAGTCTTTCCATCGTAAAAAGTTTTGAGATCTCATAGAAGCCAAGTCCTATTCAAAATATTTCGTAGTTATAAATCAACATTTAGTAATTGTATCAATAGTTTTCTTTATATTATAATTATAGTGACTTGGCAATGAGCACAAGAAGAAACAAATAAAACGGCATATTTGGAGGATATATTTGGAGGAACGGCATATTTCGCACTGGCAGCCAACTGACACGGTAGCTCAGTTGGCAGAGCGTCCGGGGCGTTTACCCGAGGTCGCGGGTTCGATCCCCGCCTGTGTCGAATTTTTCTTTCCATTATTTATTCTTTATTTATTAGTAATAATCCCCACATGAGGTTTTCATGAACAAAAAGATTTGAATTATGTGATAGTTAGGCGTTTTCAACATTTGCATTCTATCTGAAAAGGTAGACAAGTGGCCTTCCGAATTAGTAAAAAATTCGGAGGTAGGAAACGCAAACACTACTTAAACGTGTAAACGAAATAAAGGATAGAAGAATTTCGCACTGGCAGCCAACTGACACGGTAGCTCAGTTGGCAGAGCGTCCGGGGCGTTTACCCGAGGTCGCGGGTTCGATCCCCGCCTGTGTCGAATTTTTCTTTCCATTATTTATTCTTTATTTATTAATATTTGGAGGAGTTGAAAGTTACACACACCGCATGCGTAAACATTAATATCACAAAATTAATTTTCTTTTGGTTTATCCGTGTCGTCCCAACCGAATTTCGGTAACGGCAGTCAGTCTTAGTGCACTCTCGATTCATTTACTTTTATAAAGCGATGGCCCGTAAGGTATTCTTAATTATTGTATTGGAGCATGTAGTCGGTAGTGACCATCATGATTCACACATAACAAATAATCTGATCACTGGTCTCGTCACTTACATTTGCACATAATTCCAGGCAGCAAGCAGCTTTTAATTTGTGCTCATTGCCAAGTCACTATAATTATAATATAAAGAAAACTATTGATACAATTACTAAATGTTGATTTATAACTACGAAATATTTTGAATAGGACTTGGCTTCTATGAGATCTCAAAACTTTTTACGATGGAAAGACTGCATCGAGAGACTTGGCATTTTTTTACATTTAATGTTTTTGGTGGGATCTCATTTATTTTTTGTAAGTGTATTTCTTTCTTTTACTTTTAGGTGACCTCACAATTTCTTGGACGTCAGCTACTGCTTTGCTTAGAACCCATTCTCTATCTCTATCTCTTTTGTTTCTTCTCTGAGGCTTCGTTACTTCTAAGGTAGACAAGTCTGGGCGATATATACTTCGGAGTCGATTATATTCAGCTATTGCTGTCTCCTGAGCTTTGATACTACTAAAATTCACATTTATTAAATGTAATCCACCCAAACTAGTCACTCTTGAAAGGGCCACGTATGCTTGTTTGACAACTGAAAACTCCCATACATGCTGTATGACAACGAATGAAATAAACACGACCCATCTCCAGGAATAGAGATGACTCTGTGTGGACAAAGGTCGCCATTTATGTACAATATTTCACGTTCCATTACACTATATTTACAATTACTTCTATAACAATAGGGCTTAAACTTATATATATATATGCAAACTAAATAGAACTAAACTAACTAACAAATAACTAACTAAATAAATATATATCTACTAACTTACAAACTATAACTAAACTAAACTAAATAACACGTAAAGTTCTCCGAATATCAATTATCACTACAATATTTTTTAGTTTCGAAATAGGTTTTCATAGACAGATGGCGCTATCAAATGAAAATTATCGAATTATTTTGAAGTACTACTTACACTGCGCTTTGTAACGAAACCATAGCGCGATTCAGACAGGTACAACGCCATCTATCGAGCGCACATACAATATTTATCGCAATACAATGGAGTTTTAGCTTTATTAATTTAATGAACTTTATGTATTAATTTGTATTAATGATAGTCTATTGATGGATAGCAGGCTGCTTGTGCGCCTGCTGCTCGATCACGTACTCGATCAGCCTCGTGGTGGCGTCTCAAGTCGAAGGTGGTGGAGTTGTAGTAGAAATAATACGGCAACTTGCTGTTACTTAGATTTACTGTTAGATGTACTATTTATAATTATATATAATATATTTTAAGTTATATGGACTCTATACAGTATGAATTATGAATAAAATGACTCTGAACAATCTAATCGTCTTCTTGTCTTGAATTTCTTGAAAATGTAAAAAAAAGATGCAGCCGGCATCTGGGTTTTATACACGAAGCTGTTTGTCTCCTTTCTGATGGCGCTTGACGTGACTGACGCGCCTCTGGATTGTTTATGTTTTGAGCCCGTTAAAGCACTTGGATCCAAGTGGCTTTAACATACTGGGGGGCCATTGAAGATGAGTCTTCAATCTTCTTCTACAAGTAGGCACAAGCGATTTGTGGCTCGCCTTACTGTCGATTGCATGGTCTTGATATCGGCCACTCTCGGGACACCATCTGCTCCTGGATATAGTTTAGTGACTCGCCCTCTTCGCCATAACAGAGGTGGAGAGTTATCTTCGCTTATTAGGACAAGATCACCCATGCGCAAGTCTCTACATCTTACTCGCCATTGAGTTCGCTGTTGTAGCTCTGATAAATATTCCCTGTGCCATCTCCTCCAAAATGTTTGCCGTAGCTGCTCCAACAGTTGAAAGCGATCCAATCTCTTCGTCGGTAAGTCTGCCAGATCCGGTGATGGAAGAGCCGTGAGTGACCTGCCGAGGAGAAAGTGTCCCGGTGTGAGAACTGCCAAATCATTTGGGGAGGAGGAAAGGGGAGCGATGGGTCTACTGTTGAGGATAGCCTCAACCTGGGCAAAAAGAGAAGATAATTCCTCGAATGTGAGGTGGGTGTTACCCATGATGCGTTTAATGTGAAACTTAGCAAGCTTAATGCCAGCTTCCGCGCTTCCGTTGAAATTAGGGGCGTAAACCGGGCAAAATCTAAAGTTAATATTTTGAACATTAGCAAACTGCACAAATGAGTCTTTATTGTCGTTAAAAAATGAATTTATTTCCTTAGCTGCGGCAACGAAATTTCGCCCATTGTCACAAAATATTTCCCTGGGCTTCCCCCTGCGGGCTATAAAACGTTTTAAGGTTAAAATAAATGAATCCTTTGAAAGAGAACTAACTGCTTCTAAGTGCATACATCTGTATCTAAGGCAGATAAAAAGGCATAGATAACATTTAGTAATTTTACACCCTCTACCCCTACGATCAGTGATAAAAAATGGACCACCAAAATCAATTGCAACACTTATGAATGGAAAATCAGGTGTAACACGCTGCTCAGGCAAATCACCCATTATATTCTCCATTGGCTTAATCGTAAAACGCCTACAAGTAATGCAGGAGCGATAAATGCGTTTGGCAAGATTCCTACCACCTATAGGCCAGAATCTTTCTCTAACCTTAGATAATAAGAGGGATGGCCCAGCGTGTAAGAGAGATATGTGTTCATATGTAAAAATTAATTTTGTGAGATGATGCTTAGCACAGAGCAACTGTGGATGCTGTGCGTTATAGCCAAGCGCAGCTTCCCTCAATCTTCCACCTACTCTTAAGATGCCCTTATCATCTACAAAAGGGGACAAAGATAGTAAATTGCTCTTGGATTCAAGTGGCCTATGACACTTTAAGGACATGATATCCTTACCAAAACTTTCCGCTTGTGAAAGCTTAACAAGAATATGTAGAGAGGCTTCAAGTTCTGCGAGGCTTATGGGGCCTGATATAAATTCCCCTTTGCATTTAATGTTAATAAATCTTTGAACATATGCAACAACGCGAGTAAGTCTGGAAAAATTGGAAAATCTTTTGAAATCTATGACTGATGGACTTGAAACTTCAACAGATGCCAAAAGAGATAAATGAGGCTTTAATTCTGGAATAATCTGAGTATCCATATCGTCCTTATTGAGAGTGGGCCATTCACTCTCAGGACGTAGCAAGTAAGAAGGGCCATGCCACCATAAAGAATGGGAATACAAGTTTATGGGGTCTACTCCTCTGGAAGCAAGATCAGCTGGATTTAAATGAGTGGGCACATAGAGCCAGGAAGAATCCTTGGTGAGCTCTTGAATAGAAGAAATCCTATTAGCCACATAGGTTTTTAATTTGGAGGGACATGCTTTAATCCATGCCAGGACAACCGTAGAGTCTGACCAATATACTAGCCTATCGATGGGTTTACGCATCGTGGATGATACAGTCTTAACTAATTTGGCGGATAGCAAAGCCGCACACAGCTCTAACCTAGGTATGGTAGATTGCCTTAATGGAGCAACGCGCGACTTGGCGCAGAGCAGATTGCAGACCTGGAGGCCTGATGACGATGTACTCTTAATGTAGACACAAGCACCATACGCCAACTTCGAAGCATCACTGAAGCTATGCAGCTCTATAGAAACAGGAAAGTCAATCAGAACATTTCTAGGAACAGAGAAGTTTTTTAAATTATGAAGATTGTTTATGAATGATGACCATTTATTCAGAATTTTGGGAGGAACTGGTTGATCCCAATCCAGATGTAGCGACCACAAACTTTGAAGTAGTATTTTTGGTTTCACTGTACATAAAGTAAGGAGACCCAGGGGGTCAAAAACCTTGAAGGTTGTCGAAAGTATGGAACGTTTCGTGACTAAGATAGGGGGGGTATGGTTAACATTGAAATGAAGTGAATCTTCCTGTGGTTTCCATCCTAATCCTAATGTATGAAATGATTGGCTAATGGTTAAGCTGTCATTCTCTCCTTCGTTCAATTCCGAATCTAGAACTAAAGTTGAATTACTCCTATATTTACGTAAATTAAATTTTCCAGTGAGGAGTATTTTTGAAACTATATTTTTAATACTTAGAAGCTCTGACTCTGAGTCAGACCCGGTCAATAAGTCATCACAGTAAAAATCTGACTTTATTATGGTTTCTATTTGTTTGTTGGAAATATATTGAGCTATATCATTTCCTAGACCCCTTCTGATGTCAGCAGTGTGGTCTGCCAAATAATGTAGACACCTAGCAGCTAGAAAACTTGCACTAGCAAATCCATAAGTGACAGTGTTAAGTCTGAAAGATTTTAAAGGATGAGCAGCGTCTTCACGCCAAAGAATTGTTTGCAAATCTCTATCCTGATCATTGACTAAGATTTGTCGATACTGTTTTTCTATATCTCCTGACAAAACGTATTTGTGGAAACGAAACCTTAAAAGAATGTTAAAGAGAGAATCTTGAATGTTGGGACCAATCATTTGAATGTCGTTAACAGAAAATCCGGAAGTAGTGCGAGCAGATGCATCGAACACTACCCTTAGCTTAGTTGATTCGCTGCTTTCCTTAAGCACAGCGTGATGAGGCAGTAAGTAAGAGTTACTAGCTCTATTGACTGACGACGGGGATAAGTGACCCAAGTCACCATATTCTTTAATAAAATTGGAGTACCTCTCCTTTAAATCTTGATTGGTATTGAGACGATTTTCTAATGCAAAAAAACGTTTTCGAGCCATCAGATAAGATTCACCTAAACAGGTTGATGGTTGCTTGAGAGGCAACCTGACACAGAAACGACCATCACTCAGGCGTTGAGTGTTCTGAATAAAATGAGTTTCAGCTTCCGAAACTATTGGCTTCGGGCTTACATCACTGGGAAAGTCTTCGCACTCCCAAAAAGCTTTAAGATCATGTTGAATCTCTTCAGTAGTTATGAAATTGCAGTTAACTGGATGAAATGAATCTACCGAAGGGGTAGTTGTGCCTGCCACTATCCAACCTAGAAGGGAAGCCTGCAATATTGGCATACCTGGGCCTAATAGTTGACGTTCCGAACTCAGAATGTCCCAGAAGAGATCCGCTCCTAGAAGGACATGAATTGGAGATGATTTATAAAAGAAAGGGTCAGCAAGCTCTGAGGGGGGAGGTAAGTTTAAATTGGAAATATTAATGTTTTGTTGGGGAACCTTTCCTGCCAAATATGGCAAAACTAAGAAACTATGTGTACGGCTATATGCACCCGTTCTGGATTTAAACAAAGCAGAGCATCTTTCAGGAATAAGATGAAGTGATGTGTCACCGATCCCTAATATGTTCTTGACCATGGATGGTTGGCCTTTCAATTGTAACTTGGATTGAAGTTCAGCTGAAATGAAGGATGAGTCAGAACCACTGTCCAGAAGACACCTTACTGTTTCAACTTTATTGTTCTGTGGATTAATAACATCTATTAATGCTGTGGAGAGGATGGTTCCAGATGAAGACACAGCGGACATGGCGACAGAAGAAACCGTTTCGGGATCAGCTGTGTTTGCAGTGAGATGCAGACAAGAAGGCGCTGGCTTCGTATGATCAGCTCCAGAAAAATCATGAAGCAAAGTATTATGGCGTTTACCACAAGTCCGACAATTGCTTAATTTACACCTTGATGTTGGGTGATCAACAGTTAAACAATTATGACAAAGCTCTAACTTGTTTACAAGAGCCCATCTATCCTTATTGTCTAAAGCTCTAAAGGTAGGACAACTATATATTCGATGCCCGTTATTACACACAACACATTTTTGTTCGTCTCGCTTTACTGTTGCTGCAAACGCCTGTACCTTATGTTGGTTAATGCCTTGACCTCTGTATGATTCAGGTTTACTTAAAGGTTTACTATTAGTATTTCGCTTCTGAGATAGCGCCTCTAGAACATCAGCCCTATTCCGCAGGAAATCCCTTAAATCACTAAAAGTGGGAAGCTCTGTGTGAAGATTGCCTTTGTATTCTTCCCATTTGACATTAGTGTTTAGATCAAACTTTGAGGAAGCTAAATAAATTAAAATAGAATCCCAGTGTTGAACTGGTTGACCTAAAGTCTGTAAAGCCCTAACATTCTTGGTGATGTGATCACTTAAAAACCTAAGAGACTTGTCTGATTCACTCTGCATAACCTTGAGATTAAAAAGTGCACTAAGATGATTATTAACTAATTGCCTTTTATTGTTATACCTTTCACATAATATATTCCATGCTTCTACATAATTGAAATCAGATACCTCGAGGTTTGCTATAACCCTGGCTGCTTCACCTTGTAGGTATGAGCAGAGGTAATGAAATTTATGAATGGGTTTAATATGATTATTACTGTGAATTAAGGATTCAAATGTGTCTCTGAATTCAAGCCATTTGAAGTAAGAACCATCAAACTTGGGTATAATAATTTGAGGTAGCCTAAATCCCATCGTGCCTTGATTGGTGCAACAAGCATGCGGGAGGGAGGCCTCTGATCTACTAGTGGCATCTTCAAATCCATCAATAGGTTTGTTGACACTGATTAAATTTCGTGCCTTAATAATTGCTGAACAAAAATCATTGGAGATGACTTCCCTTTCATTTAATTCATACTCCAGATTGTTAAAATTAATAGTCTCCATTTGAGATTGCAGGTGTTCAAATTGAGAGTTTAACTCCAAAAACTTGTCTAATTTGAATGTTAATTCAGCTACTTGAATAGAGCTTAATGGCTTATCACCTCCATGTTCCATGAGGTTAATTAAAAAGTTATTAAATTTAGTCACTTGCCCTTTGATTGAAGTGCGTTTGTACTTAAGCACAGTATATTCATCGCTTGCCATTTTGGCAGGGCTTGAGCTTCGACTGGCATGAGCAGTGTTTGTTTTTACTGATAATTCACTGTCAGTCATTTTGAAAAGGAAATTAATAATTAATAATTGATAAGTAACTAGTTAAGTGAAAGGTTCTGTATATAGATAAATTTCTGGAGTTAATTGTTATAGTAAAGGGTGTGGCAAGAATGTAAAATTAAAGTAAATTGTAAACCGGTTTACGCTCCTTGTGAAGGTGACGCCGCTGGAGACAACAGGCAGCAGCTGAATGATGCAGGCCTGCGTTCCTCGGTGAAGTTCATGTTCACTGAAATTGTTTGAAACAGTAGTAAGTATATATCCCTGAATCGTTTGGTAGAGCGGAAACTGGCATGAAACTAACCAATATTAAGTTTGTATATTGAAATTAATTGAATTAAGTGAAGAGTTGATTGATATGCTGCTAGAGTTGCCGGCACATGTGAGGTATGAGTACCTTAACTGCTGCCTTTACTTAATTGAGTGAATGTATATAAGCAAAGTGAGTCAATGATTCACATGTGCACTTGATGGCTGTAGAAAATATATGGTTGTTTAACCTAAGTGAAGAGCATGTGGTTTTGTAAAATTAGTTATGTTGCTCACTAGTTTTACAAAAACACTAAAATGCCAAAGTGAAGTTAAAATATTGAAAACTAAGTAATTAATGCAAGACAAGGCTGAAATTCTGATATTGATATGATTAAGAAACTATTTAAGTTGGCATGTGGTATGAAACATAACCTGGATGTCCTTAATAGAGTGCGCTGATTCCACTTGGTGAGGCGTTGGAGCCTGTTAGATGAATTGCTGTAAGGTTAAGTTGCAATTATCTTTGTAAATGTTATGCGCTAACTCTGTAGCACATGGGAGGCCTATGTCATACACTGGATCACAGAAACCAGCGGCTGTGGCTCAGAAATAGCTGAGTGGTGATTGCCATGTGCAATCAGTTCAACTTTAATTTCATCATGTGGACCATGCCGTTGAGAATCTATTCTAACCTCAAAATTTTTAAGAAATAAATGGGAAGTAATGTGCTTTCTAGGTAATTAAATAGATTTGTGATTAGATTGATGTAAAATACAAAGGGATTGCTGAGATATTAATGGATGTAAATTGATTATCTTGACTAATTTGCCCGTGGTGAGGGGTTTTAAGGTGAGGAAAAGAAAGGAATGATTGGCTCACGACACTCTCCTCGGTAAGATGCTGGCAGGTGGGATGGCTGCTGTGTCCAACCCTTGGACCTGGCTTCTTCACCGGCGGCTTGGCGTGGCGTGGCGTAGTCCTCCTTTTCTCTCGTGCTGCTGGTGGTGCCTCTGCTGCGTAGGCTGACTGAAGTTTCTGTTCGGGCGCCAAATGATGGATAGCAGGCTGTTTGTGCGCCTGCTGCTCGATCACGTACTCGATCAGCCTCGTGGTGGCGTCTCAAGTCGAAGGTGGTGGAGTTGTAGTAGAAATAATACGGCAACTTGCTGTTACTTAGATTTACTGTTAGATGTACTATTTATAATTATATATAATATATTTTAAGTTATATGGACTCTATACAGTATGAATTATGAATAAAATGACTCTGAACAATCTAATCGTCTTTTTGTCTTGAATTTCTTGAAAATGTAAAAAAAAGATGCAGCCGGCATCTGGGTTTTATACACGAAGCTGTTTGTCTCCTTTCTGATGGCGCTTGACGTGACTGACGCGCCTCTGGATTGTTTATGTTTTGAGCCCGTTAAAGCACTTGGATCCAAGTGGCTTTAACATCTATGTATTACATTTATATTATTCTTTTCTATTCTATGTATGTATTCATCCAATTGAATAGGTACTTGAACAACGAACAAAGTTAACAATGCAGTCAAAATCCATACATAATGTTCTTGCCAAACCGCAAATATAAAATTGTTTTGTATGGCATATCATTTTTTGATGTTTTTATAATTTTTCCTTTATATGTGGCTAATGACCTATCTTGGTGCAAAATTTGAAGTTTCTAAGTCTGCTAGAAGTACCTTAGATTTTTGATGATCTGTCAGTGAATCAGTGAGTGACAAAATGGTGTAACTTTGATCGACCGTAACTCCTAAACTATTAATTCATTTGGCGTGTAATTTCGAACTTAAGCTTGTTCTAATGCCTACTATTATTCACCGAAAACCTAAACTCCTAGCTTTGTCCACGTCGAAGATATAGGGGGGGCGAAACAGCCGCGAACCGCTTCGAGAAAAGATGGTACGGCCGTGCCCGTTTTGCTCGAGACTTGGCAGGGGCACTGCCGTGCCCCCAGATTTCTGAATTTATAACATTTGCCGTGTAGTGCCGACTTAGAGTCACTATCCTTTTCTACTCACGGGTGTCGTAAGAAGCAACTATAGGGTGTGGGGCTTTTTAAAGTGGTTTTTGGGCGATGCGGTTAAAGACCCACCACCAACGATACTTTATTTCTACCATCTTGTCCCCTATCAACTTCTAAATGTGGCTGAGGAGTTCCTAGCTCTAAATCGCTGGCTACCTCTTTGTGGGATTTATGACCGTGAGTATATATCTTGTGTCATTTATAATAATTGGATGTGATTTCTGATAAACATCATCCATTATCACTTAATAAACTTGAGCGCCTCCAAAACTTTTGCATTAGGTTTATTTTTGGATTGAGGAAATATGATCATGTATCTGTATATCGCACTCAACTGAAATGGCTTCCTATTCGTCTCCGCCGGAATGCACATACACTTTCTCTCCTTCACTCTATTTTATTCAATCCTGCCACCCCTTTCTATCTAAAAGAACGTTTTCAATTTCTCTCCTCTTCCCACGATCTTAATCTACGTTCTGAACATAATCTTCTATTAAGCATTCCCTCCCATTCAACCAATTACTATGGCTCCTCCTTCACTGTGCAGGCTGTTCAATTGTGGAACGCACTTCCGGTAGAGATTCGTCAGGCTAAATCCCAATCTATTTTTAAGGATATGGTAAAAAAGCACTACCTCACTGAAACGCTATAATACTGTTGCAAATTAAATTATATATATTAAGTATATAAATAAAAATATGTATCATAATATTTGTATGTAGTTTTAGTTTATTGTATCATAGTATTTATATGTTTGTTAATAGTTTATTATTTTATAACTAGATTTAAGTATGACTGGATTGTTGTATTATTTAAGCAGATTAACGCATAGTCATCAGTTTCACCATGTTGTTGTACATCTATCTCACATGACTCTAATTTATTGACCTCTCCATTCAAAGGTTGTCTGGAAGAGATCGCTTTTAGTGATAAGACCGCCAATTGTACTTTTGTTAATTCATTCTGTGTATTTGTAATTGTTTTTCCATATTTGATGTACTATAAAGAGTTTTCTATTCTATTATACAAGATATTATACGACTCGATTAAGGGCGTCCCCGGAAAAATAGGTTGATATTGATTGTTTGGAAATTCTAAAAAGTCTGATTTGATGATATTGATATGACATGAATAAAATATATGTTGGTGATTAGTTCATAGTGTTAAAATTTGATGTTTAATATTTTAATAATTTGTTGAAAAATATGATGAAAAAAATTGAATTGGAACATGCTTTGTTTTCATAAAAACCGTATAGGCTCCACTGGCATAACATACATGTGAACTCATTATGTGTCTATATACGCGTAGCTTTAAGATCTGTAACTTTGATGTTTAACTTTTCATTTAAGGTGCCGTTAGTCCAGCGAACAGAGTTTTTGAAACATCATAATGCGTATGATTATAACAATATGGTTTTGAAAAAAATACATCAAAATCTTGAGGCTTTTCTGCTGTGAAATTGGCGATTCGAAACATGATTAATAAATTTTCGCTCGATAGAATAAAATCGCCAACATACCTCCAATTACACTTTTTAAAATGGTTTTATATTTTATTTATTTTACCTACTTACATATAACTTGCATTCATAATTTGAGCATTTGTATTTCTAATAATAATTGGCGATTAGTTTTCTTTTTTAATAAATTCAATAAGACAAATATTTTAAAAACATCGATATTCGCGGTCCTACTCGTGCCCGAGCGCCGCCCGCCGCACGCTCAGAGCTCGGCGAGCTGCTTTAGGGGACGGACCTATGTCGCGCGCGCCTTGTGTTACAGATCTTACAATTTACGCGCGTGCGGCGCCGTTAGTGTGCGAGTGACCTATCTGTATACGATGCGCGTCAATGTAGGCGTGAGAGTGACCGTGCGTACGGTTAGCATTAGCAAATATAAAAGAATTCATTCAATTCATAGATTGCACTCATTTTTATACTTTATTGTTTAATTTATTGGGAATGGGAAAAAGAACAAAACCGTTTAAGTAACTTCTAATTTCAATTAATAATATTAAACAGATACAGGTGTAAACTGAAAATTGTATACATAAATATACTCAAGGCTATAAATCCCTTAACGGGTTAGCCAGAGCTTTGAAATGAGAAATTCCTCAGCCACTTTTGGAAGTTGATTTGGGAAAAGATGGTAATAATATATGATTTTGGTGACGGTTTTCCAACCACATCGCCCAAAAATCACTTAAAAAGCCGTACCCGTAGTCACCTCTTACGATCACGGGTAGAAATGGAGTAGTGTTATTCTAAGCCGACACGACACGGCAAAAGTTATGAAATTATTACTGTAATAATTTCGTATAAACTGACAGGGGTAGACAAATCTATCGTATCATTACATTTTATATTGTAAACGGCCATGGTAGAAACAATTTTTGAAATTGATAACCTAGGGTAAGCGATACAGTTTTCGTCACCCTGACTGTTATAGTCACTGGTAAATATTTTAGAAAGAAAATGTAAATAGTCATAAACAAATGTCCGAACCCATACCATAGAAAATATTTGCGAGTGGCTAAAACTGTCTAGTTGACAATAACTGTATTGCTTACCCTACTGTATGTTTTTAAAACGCGAGCCCTGCGTCGCGTCGGGGAGACGGCCGCTCGATTGGCGCGCAGGCGCTTCCCCGCGCCCGCGGGGGCCGCACCCCCTGAGATGATATTTTTCGCTGAACCAACGGCGCACAGTGGGCTGAAAATTGACTTTCATAGACTTAGGGACTTTAATTTTAGAATGCCGCTTTTTTTGTTGTAAACTGCTTCTACCAACCATTTCCATGCTCTAATATGCCAAAAAAGTTAATTTAGCGTACAAGCGAATAAGTTATTTATTTTTTTCGAAAATTTGTATGAAGCTCATATGAAAAATCCGATTTTCTTTGGATCTGCAAGAGTAACCGTTATATCCTCACAGGGGGTCTTAGTACTAATTATTTGTGATTTTTTGGCATACCACACATGACGGTCCCTGCTGCAGATTTTTTTTTAAAAATCAAAGAAATTTTAATATTTTTTTTCTTTTGAAGATGATTCATTTTATTCTTTAAATCAACGTACTAGGTACACACTAATTAGCTATTATTGTCTTCCTGGCCTAAGTTTGGACTAGTTTTCAACAACATAATCATCCTATTCTAAAAGTTTGTGAGTTTCAGTGAAATCTAAAGGGACTTTTACCTGCCCAGCTAGTTATTAAGGGTAAATTATATTATAATGGTAACAATAGTAAATTGCAATTGAAATTTATTTATTTGGCACACATAATAATGAAAATTTAATAAATAAAAATACAAAAAATGTACCTAATTCCAAAAACATTGTTTCTTAACATCTACTAAATAGAATTATACAATTTAAAACTTAAATATAAATTAAACTTATTATACATGCAATAACAAAATAACTATCATTCAATATCGCTCTCATCTGATTCAAGTTCGGAGTCAGGATCTAAATTAGTCATATCTAAAAACTCAATCTGAGCTTCTGGTGACTTAATTAAATCTCAAGTTTCAGCGACGAAATTCTGTTTTTTCTTAGCGTCTAATATCGGTCTTTGTGCAGATATCAAAGGATCAGACGAAAAAATAAGGTTGTTCAGAATATCTTCATTGGAAGCTTGTCTGGTCTTCAGTGGCGGATTTACAAATTTTCAGGGTATAGGCTGTGAAGCTTTTGCCGCCCTTGTCTCCACAATTGTCAAACTGTCATGTCCTAGATTATTTTTAAAATTCAACAATTTCGTTGGAATTGCACGTAAAATATTTTTTTGGTTTATTTTTGAGCTAATCGAAGCTCAAGAATGTGAGATTTATAAGGCGGGGTAATGCATGCTACTCACACAATTGGTAAACGTGAATAAACAGAATAAATAATCTTTATTGAATTTACAAACAGTTAAAAATAAATAATTCCGTCAATTTGTAAACGTTCGTTACCAATCGTTACAATACCTTTTTACGCGATTTTTTGTTGGCAAAATCATCGATGATATCGTCGTACGTAATCGTGTTCATCAATTCTGACTCTATGCACAAAAGAGCTAAAGCGTTTAATTTTTCTTGGCTCAAGGTCGATCTCAAATAATTTTTGACCCTTTTGAGACAAGAAAAACTTCTCTCGCCCGAACAATTCGTAGCTGGTGTACATAAGGCCATACGAAGGGCTATGTCCAAGTTCGGATAAACGTTCTGCAGGCTTTGTTTTCGCAGAAACGAAGATAGACTCCGTAACGATGGAGAATCTGGTTTAACGAGAATGCTTTGCGAAGAAATGTGGCTTCGAAAATGGATGCATTCTTGGACTAATTCAGTCTCCAAATCATCAGGATACATTTCTTCTAAGGACCGAGCCTTTTTCGTAAGGGTTGATGATGACAATTCGCTCATTTTTTCGCTGCTCAAGGTTTTTTTTAGAATAAAATCGGTAAAATTATTTACTATATTCAAAATAAAATCACTGAATTATACATAAACCATGCAGTTCACAGCCTCCAACCAATAGTAGGATTGGCATATATCGGTTGATAGTAGGAAGAGAGAAATCCATTTTCTATAATTTCGCTCTTTACACTCATTCAAAATATGGAGAGGGCGCAAAGACCGATTACTGGTTGGGGGCGGCGAACTAGCTGTTCGCTCTAGAATATGGAAGATTGCTAAATGTATTCACGGAACGTACAATGACAAATGACAAGTGAGGAAGGAAAGTCGTCGGCAAAATTTGTTGCAGACTTCTATCTGTAAGACATCAGAAAACAGAATACAGAAAACCGTCGTACAGAAATATTTTTAATTTCTACGAGGTGTAAAAAAAAAATAAAAAAAATCGGTCCCCAAATTTGCGGCCCCAAAAATCTGCCGCCCTAGGCTCAAGCCTACTCAGCCTGCTGGTAAATCCGCCACTGCTGGTCTTCTTGCGCGAATGGTGTTCCCGAAACCTAAAATCTTTGTTGCGGGCTTCTGAGGCTTCTTCTGAGAGACTTCCGATTGGAACAACATCATTATTCGCGATTATGTCTGCACCATGTATAAGCAACTTATGGACGGTAGAGGACATATAGTACCAGTCGTATAACTCCACGTACTTTTCTGCTGTTGTGCGGGCATATTCTTTAAACCGGGTAACATCGATTTGCTCTCCGGATGTTATTGCTTGCAGGATAACAGCAAATCTCTTCACAAGCTCTTCATCTAACCCTGTAATGGCTGCCGTTTTGTCGGGAGATTCGAAAAATCTTCTTGCTGTATTCCCGTCATTTGTTGTTCCTGAGCCTTGCTTTACAATATCAATCAAAAGGTTGAGTTCATCTTTAAATTTGTCTTGGATAAGTTTTTTTCTATTTTCTAATAAGGTCTTGTGCTCATTTGCTCTTGCAGCCCACTTCTTAAAATCCAGTCTGTATGCTACATGCAATAAGCATTCCATTGTATTTATACGGGCATGTAACGATGACAATCCAAATTCCAAAGCACTATTGGATACAGTCTTTGTAGATACACAATCCAAGCGGTTCATTTCTATAGGTTTAGATAAACACAGGTAGCAGGTTGCGTTCGATTTCGCTTCAGAAAGGTACGTGCAGATTTTAGCGTCAATCATTGTCATCTTCAGTTCATGAGTTACCTTGTTACTGCTGCACTCAGTGGGGATAAGGGATTTAATTTCGTCATCCATATGCCTTTTGTGTCTGACCACCACTTCTTCACTCTCCTTTACGAATGTAAATTGCACGGGACGGCAATACATCACTGAGCATGGTTTTGGATTCGTCCATATATTTTCATCTCCTGCAGTCAGAAGTAATGGCACCAAGGACGTCATGAATTTACTGGAATCCTCTTGCTGCCCCTCCATTTTCTGTTTGTAGCGGCTTTGGTTGGAAGCACCATCAAATCCATACTTAGATAAGAGCTTCAAATCTTTATTTTGAACACTTTCCGGAAGACTTTCAAGGATCCTCTTCACTGTTATGTCGAGTAATGCTTGAAGCGTAATTCTTGCTGATGAATCCGTTACAGTCAATGATTGCTTCGAAGGATAACATTGTTCCTTTGCTTGTTGCACTTTGTAATAAGACGAGTAAACATCTTTTGCACCTTCTCGAATTGCCGTCTGAATTGCCACTTGAGCAAACCTAGCGCCTTTTCTGGTGTAAAGATAGTAATCTTAACTGGCTTCTTAAGAGTTTCCATAATTTTCGTAGCTGCTTCTGGATTTTTCAGCATATATGATGGATGACTGATGCTATATCTTCACGGCCGTCTTCTTTCAAAAGTAAGGCAGCTGAATGTGCCATTTCAGTTGACTCTTTTTCCCTGTAATCGTCAGATCTTCTCTTCTTTTGTTTGCTTCCTAGATCCTCGAATGCTTTTCTAGGTCTTTTTGTCATAGTACCAGTAGACGACGTCAATGGTTCTGGTCTGTTCACATGTCCGCTAGATACCTGGTCTTCTTCAATTGATTGTGGCAAAACTAAATTTCTTGACACGCAATTCGGCCAATCGACATCAGCCTGGAGCCAGTTTTCGTACTGTTTTCTAAATTCATCAAGGATACGATGAGACTTCTGCCATCTTTGTGAAGCAGCTCGGGTAAATCTTCGACAAAACTCGTCTAGTGTTACACGATCTTCGTCAGTAATTTGATTACCTAGGCGATCCACCACTGCTCTGAATAATACTTCATGACGAAACGAAGTACCTTCACCTCTTAGAATAACAAACAAGTCTAAATTCGTACGTAGACTTTCCATTGTAAGTATTTTACGGTCGCGGAGTAATGGTAGTAGCCCGAAAGTTTGGAATACACTGAACTATTAAGTGAAAAATAGTTTATTTATATGTCTCCGAAACTAAAAATGTGGGTGATTAGTAAATAAATTTTTCTAAATTACCCTCAATAACGATTTTTTGATCAGTTTTCCTGACAAAAGTCCCTAATGACGATAAAGTATTTACTGGAACTCATAATCCTAATTACTTTCTAATTTTTTAGAAAAAGATAATAATTGATGATTTGTGTTGTTGAATACTAGTCCTTACTTAATTAAGCCAGGAAGACAATAATAGCTAATTAGTGTGTACCTAGTACGTTGATTTAAAGAATAAAATGAATCATCTTCAAAAGAAAAAAAATATTAAAATTTCTTTATTTTTAAAAAAAAATTTGCAGCAGGGACCTTCATGTGTGGTATGCCAAAAAATCACAAATAATTAGTACTAAGACCCCCTGTGAGGATATAACGGTTACTCTTGCAGATCCAAAGAAAATCGGATTTTTCATATGAGATTCATACCAAATTTTCGAAAAAAATAAATAACTTATTCGCTTGTACGCTAAATTAACTTTTTTGGCATATTAGAGCATGGAAATGGTTGGTAGAAGCAGTTTACAACAAAAAAAGCGGCATTCTAAAATTAAAGTCCCTAAGTCTATGAAAGTCAATTTTCAGCCCACTGTGCGGCGCCTTAAACATTATAGTTATTCAATAAAACTAAATAAACTACATTTATCCTGCGCGCGCGTTTTTTCCATCCCTGTCACTCTCAGTAAATTTGACGTAAGAGTGAGCGCAATAGCTGCAAAATGCGTGGAGGCCCTTAAGATGAAATATTATTCGTAATAGACATACATATATGTACAATATATGTTACAATGCAAACTCGTTGGTTTCATAAATGTAAACAATGTATGGTTTTTATTTGTACTGCTTACTATTGTATCGTTACATTATAAATTATTAAATGTGTAATGTGTAATATAGTTGATTAAATGTGTAATATAGTGAGACCTGTAAAAACTGTATTTGATGACAAGATAAATAAATAAATATACTCACGCCGTCAGTTCTCATTGAGGTAGACACATTCATCAATCTTTTCATACATGCTCTTCTATTCTTCCTACTTCGGACGCCTCCCTTTTTAATCACGTTCTGTATTTAACCTAAATATGTCCTCCCTAATCGTCCTCTACCGACATTACCTTCCACATTGCCTCTACAAATCTCTTTCGCCAATTTACAATCATTCATCCTCTGTATTAATATATGTAAGCAGAAATATAGTATATTCATTATAGCACAGTTCTAAGCAAAAATGGGTAGATAAAGCATAAGAAAAGACGAAAGAAAAGACAAACGTATGTAGGTTGGTCCTGAGTCATAACATAAAGGGTAACATTTCAAAAATTCGAATATTTTAAATCCGAATTTCAACATTTACAAAAAGGTGCACATAATTTACGTATCACAGATGCTTTATTTTTCACAACTTCATTAGTACATAAATACATTTTCTAGAAGTATCATTTCCCAGATAAACTAAAACCAGATTATTAAAATGTTTTTTTTTCTTTTACCAACTATATCTTTTATTATAATCTCATTATTCCAAATAAATAAAATAAATAAATATATACGGACATATTATACACAGATCAAGTTAGCCCCAAACTAAGTAAGACTTGTATTATAGGATACTAACTCAACGATATATTTAATATTATACAATACACATATAAATAACATCCAAGACTAAGAAACAACATTTACGCTCATCACATAAATGATGCCCTCAGCGGGGATCGAACCCGCAACCTCCGGACCGAGAAGCTAGTCACCTATCCACTCAGCCACGGCTGTCGTCAAATGTTTAAAAGACCGAAGTAACTTTATCTATAGTCTTACAAATAGTAAATCTCCTAAACTAGATATTATTTATGTTAGAAAAATGGTATAAATAAAACGCGGATGAATGCTTTTTTGTATGCAAAATTGCTTGATTGTTTGCATGATTGCTTGGTTGCATGTAAGGGGGGTGCAGGGGGCAGAGCCCCCCTGCTTGGGGGGTCGAGGGACGAAAGCAAGACTATGTATTAAACGAGAGAGCGGAGCGCAGTGGAGCGCAGCGGAGCGCAGCGGAGCGAGCACCTTAAATGCCTGATGCATGCCTATATGAAAAAAAGTTGATTTGTTTTCGGTACAATCGTATTCTGCTTTAAAAGTTTGGGAAATACAGTATGTAACCGTCATAAAGGATGTTCACTAACCTTAATAAAAACAAACCAAGGCATCACTATTTGAATCCCTACGGAAAGAGTTGCGGACTTACGATATTGCAAGTTTAAACTCGCAGTATAGAACAATTCATACAATTCAAATGAGAAATTATATCTTACGTATATGTCACTGAACCCAAAACCGAGTATTTGATAAAGGATGAAAGTAAAATACAAATCCTAAATCTAAGCGAATGACCTCTGATAAGTAGTTCGCTCACCATTCTAAGCAAATATGGCTAGTGTTACTATTTTAAGCCGTTAACACTCGGCATAGAATTGAGGGTTTACCAAATATTTCGAGAGCCCACATCACACACGTCTTATGTATTAGTACTAATGAATAATCAATATCCTTTCACAGCTATATTTGGCGACACTTCAAATCAGAATATGATAATTTTAGATACAAACCCGTGGGCTGATTTGTATGAGATATATTAATATGAGAGAACAACACACATACGAAATGTGTACACAGTACGAGGGACGATTTAGGATTAGGACCAAATAGAAAACTTTTTAAAAAATGAAAAAACAGCATATTTGATTCGATTTGCCGTGAAGTGCCGGCTTAGAATGTCGCTACCCCTTTCTACCCACGGGTGTCGTAAGAGGCGACTGAGGGTATTGGGGCTTTTTTTTGGATTTTTGGGCGATGCGGTTGGAGACTCATCACCAAAAACCTTTATTTTTATCATCTTTTCCCCACTCAACTTCCAAAAGTGGCTGGGGAATTTATAATTACTTAGCTCTGGTTACTCCTTCTATGGAAATATAGCCGTGAGTATACGTATGTATGTATGTATGTATTTGATTCGAAAGAGTTTTGTCCGGGTACGAGGCGGCGATGAATATTCTAGGGATAACTGAGAAAACACCTCTTCTCAGACATATAGGCTGTAATTCGATACAAATATCTCCATATACATCGATATGTTTCCTACATCTTTCAGATGCCTAATCATACCCCAAAAAGTTTTAATCATATGTATATTCAATCATATTTTTACCTTTTACTAAGTTGGAAATTATAACTAGAATATGTTTTTTTATTTATTTATTCGTTGACCACCAACAGCAAACACAACAAACATGGCACAGAACATTCAATTGTTTTACAAAGCCAATAACAGGTGATCACAATTACCGGTTCAAAACAAAAGAGGAACGAAATTAAGGCGGTTGCCCGTGAAAATACAGCAAGTACATTAGAAAAAAGAAAAATAATAATATTATAAATAACGTTTAAAAAATACAAGGAAAAAAAGAGAAAAAAAATGAACAAAACCAAAAAAAGACCGTGAATGATGATACTATGATGATAATGAAGGAAATGTAAATAGGTATGTGTGTGTGTCTGTGTGTGTGTGTGTCTGTGTGTGTTCGTGTATGTGTGTATGTATGTTTTAATTATGCTTATACTGGTTAACTTTGACTCGTTTTAAATGTTTCTATAACATTCTTACGAAATTCAAATCTGTTTGAAAAAAAAGGGTCCAAATCACCAAAGTTGTTGTTGAATTCGTACAAAATACGGCGGATGGGAGCATTTTGAGAGTAGTTTGTTCTTGAGCGTGGAATATGAAACAAAGATTTTTGCGTATGTCGGGTTCTGTAAGAAGGGGTGTTAATTCCGATTTGACATAACATGTTAATTAGACTTAGGCTCTAATTATACTGAAGATGTATTAAATATATGCAAGAACAATAAATAAATACGTATGAAAGTAAAATACTAATATAACAAAGACTTTAATCCCGAAAAAGGGTAGCTAGTAAACAATTGCTAAGAATATTTTGCGTGTAATAACCTAAATCAAATAAAAGTTATAGTCACCAACCACTTTAGCCACTTAATACGCATACTCACGGCTATAAATCCCTAAAAGGGGTAGCCAGAGCTTCAGAAACAGAAAATTCATCAGCTACTTTTGGAAGTTAAAATATTTGTGAAATGAGTATGAAATACATGTTTTTAGTGATGGGTCTCCAGCCGCATCGCCCAAAAACCACTTAAGGGGTAGTGCTATTCTAAGCCGACACTATACAGCACTACGCTGAATACCAAAAGACATGGGCAATCGAACCTATCCTGAGGTGACTCTCTACTGCTTACCACTAAATTATAAATACTTTTTAATAATCATCAAGTTTTAGTTATCTATACTTATAATAAATCTGTAGAGAGGTCAATTCTGTACATGAAATATACTTTCAAAATAACTATCAGGGGTGATTAGTGATCGATACTGATGCCAAAAATGCATTCAGTAAAATTTTTGTCTGTCTCTCTGTCTGTCTGTCGGTTTGTATGTTCCTTATGGAAACAAAAACTACTCGACGGATTTTTACGAAACTTGGCACAATTATTTTTTCATACTCCATGGCAGGTTATAGTATTTTACTTTTCAGCAGAGTAGTGAAGGTAAATTTTGGGAAATTTTGGGAAAACGAGAGAAGTTACTCCATTTTTTAAGCTTCCGACGGAAATATTCTTCATAAAATTGTCTTAAAAAATTTCCCGCAACAGTATATGTCTATCTTTTATGGTTGACTCACAATAACAAATGTAACTCCTGATAGCTTAGCAGTTCAGAGCATTCTGATTATATTTGTTTACTCTTACGTTTATAATACTCTCATTCATTCCTAATTTAAAAAAGGTAACATTATTACCTATTCAATAAAAAAAGAGTCATAGAAATCGGTAGAGAAACATTGAAATTATACATGAAATAAGCCATCGCGCCCGTGACCAAAACCAAATCTTTACTAATTTAGATGTTACATACTAGATGGCGCCAGTAATTGCATCCTACATCACGTAAATATTTCGTTTTTAGATTGTTATAAATACTTCATAGCGTTTTATTCAAAAATTTGCTAACAAACGGAAATACTGAACCGTTCATAAAAGCGCATTCAAAATCACCAAACTACACTGTTCAGGGAGTGCTATAAATTTAATAAATTGAAAACATTGCGCTAATTTTCACAATGCTTGAGAAGTGACTGAAGAAAGAAACCTAAGATATTTAAAAAACAACGCTACCCGCGCGAAGCTGGGCCAATCTACTAGTGATTTAATAAAAGTGTTCATATAGGGAGTCTCAAATTTGTTCAATTTATTTCACACGTAAAACTCAAAAGCTTAACGTACTTACAAAAGGATTTAACTAGTACGTATGCACATTGGGTATTTAGCATTGAACACGTATTTGTTGAAAATAATATTTCTATACAAAATTCGTTCGAACAATTGAATAATTCCTGAACTGAAGTGGGCAACAACCAAATGAATATTGAAATATTCATCGCGCGGTCTATGTAGCTACACGTAATTGTGTTTTAAAGGGTGCTTTTTGTATTCGTTACACTTACAATGGATTTTAGTTAAATACAGCTACAAAATCATTATAAATCTGTTGTGTTGGCCGAATATTGAAAATCGTATACCTCCACGTAATTGCTTTTTAAAGGGTACTCTTTGTATTCTTTAAACATATAATACAGAATCAGGATTATTATAAACTAGTGGATCGTCCCAGCTTCGCACGGGTAGCGTTGTTTTTTTAAATATCTGAGGTTTCTTTCTTCAGTCACTGCTCAAGCATTGTGAAATTCAGCGCAATGTTTTCAATTTATTAAATTTATAGCACTCCCTAAACAGTGTAGTTTTATGATTTTAAATGCGCTTTGATGAACGGTTCAGTATTTCCGAATAAAACGCTATGAAGTATTTATAACATCTAAAAAATAAATCATTACGTGATGCAACTACTGGCGCCATCTAGTATGTTATATGTAAATTAGTAAAGATTTGGTTTTGATCACGGGCGCGATGGCTTATTTTATGTATAATTTCGGTGTTTGTCTACCGATTTCTATGATTCTTTTTTTATTGAATAGGTAATAATGTTACCTTTTTTAAATTAGGGATGAGTGAGAGGTTTATAAGAGTAAACAAATATAATCAGAATGTTCCGAACTGCTAAGCTATCAGGAATTACACTTGTTATTGTGAGTCAACCGTAAAAGATAGACATAAACTGCTGAGGATTTTTTTTTAGATAATTTTATAAAGAATATTTCCGTCACACATGATTTCTATGTAAGTTTAACCATTGAGGCTGCACACGCGACGGAAGCTTAAAAAATGGAGTAACTTCTCCCGTTTTCCCAAAATTTCCCAAAATTCCCCTTTACTACTCTACTGGAAAGTATACAAAAACCTGCGCAGGTGTATGAAGAATAATTGTACCAAGTTTCGTTAAAATCCGTCGAGTAGTTTTTGTTTTCATAAGGAACATACAAACCGACAGACAGACAGACAGACAGACAAAAATTTTACTGATTGCATTTTTGGCATGAGTATCGATCCCTAATCACCACCTGATGGTTATTTTGAAAATATATTTCATGTACAGAATTGACCTCTCTACAGATTTATTATAAGTATAGATATGTTGGCTGTTTATATCCTTTATATCCAAAACACTTGTTATAGTATTGATCAACGCTCACATCGCATGGCAATAGTTTTATGGATTTCTTTCTCAAAACAAGAAGATTCAGATTAGGACTTCTCTACAAATTGCGATTGAGATGAATTTAGCTAAGTGAGTTAGGTAAATCTCAGTCTTTTTACTATCTTTGCAATTGATCTTAAGCTTTAAGCCGCACTCTAAATAAGAAACAATTAACTTTTTTCAATTGACTTCAATGGGAAATAGTTTTTTGGTGATTATTCCTCAATTGTAGGTTCGATCACGACATGCGACTCCAAATAAATTACATTAGAACCTACCACTATATGTCTCGGGTTCGATTCCCGGGGTATAAATCATAATTTAAATTTGTAAGATTTCAACCAGCTGGTAGATATTGTAGGCTCCAATCATCTGATGATTTCTTGCTTCGACGAGGACGTTAAGAGGGATGTGAGGCCAATGACCGAGAGTGTTTGGAGTTCAAAAAACTGTCTGTTTAACTTTGCTTAAATTGCAAAATCTGTGTGTGATAGAGAAATTGTGTTGTGTGAAAGATGTTGTCAATAGAAAACAAACACCCGCACTTCATCCTCTAACTAAATATGTTTTTGGGAGGTGGTTCCAGTTACAGTTGGTTACTTACAACTTATATTGTACAATACCCAACAAAAAATGAATATGTTAATTATTATTATTTTAATACCCTAGCTCTGGCTACCCCTTCTAGGGATTTATAGCCGTGAGTATATGTATATGAATATAACATAACATAACATAAACGTTCACGCCGAATATCCCCGAAGGGGTTGGCAGAGGTAGTAATACTTCTGAACATCACGTCACCTGGTGTTCAGAGTACCCACGTTTTGCATGGACAGTGTACTCACGTGATAAGGGGCAGGCCTATCGCCGTTTTGTACGAATACACTGTCACATGACTAAGTACAACTCAGCCATGTGGGTTTCCTCACGATGTTTCCCCTCACCGTTAACAACCATGATAAATTAACCACACATATGTCTTTAGAAAAGACAAATTGGTGTAGGCCCGACCCAGGATTTGAACACTAGTCGTTTGCACGATAACCGAGTGTTCTACCCACTGGGCTATCACGGCTATATGTATGTATGTACATGAATATGATCTTTGTTAATTAGCAAAGCATATCAACAGTTTAATTTCATGATCTTGAAAGATAACCATTCAATTTATAAATTCTGTCAATCATACCTTTTACAGACATGCATCACATTCGCAAAACTATTAATTATTACATCCTTTTTTTATTGTGTCTGATATTTGGCACAATATTATTTAATAGAGTATGATTGTTTAAAGTATAGATGTATGAAAATGACCTAGCCGATCAGGCCGATGATGATACTCTGGGCCGGAACCTCTGGTGGGGGCTCCGCCGATAATTGAATGATCCGCAGTTCGCCAGCTCAAATACCAATAAGCAAATTACTCACCAGCAGGAGCAGGCTTTTCCACAGTACGAGTGGATATTGGCGGGAAAAGAAAAGTTTTCTTCACACCACGCGGCAGTCGATCTAGCTGGGGAGTTATATTCAAAAACACACACACGTTTGGGTTAAAGGTAAGTTTTAAGCACAAATATTAGCGTAAAACAAATAATACGAAAATAACTGAAAAGTTCTTGGGAAAATATTAAATTTTCTCGCCGGCAAATTAAATCGCTGCACACGCACGGGGAGCAGCCATTACACTCGTCGCGGTAGCCAATAGGAAACCTTCACTGGCGTACCCTTGCATCGAGCGTTGCTGATTGGTTGAGCGAGCGAATAAACATTTTACCGTATATTATTTGGCAGCAAATTCGAATAGAGAACGTTGACGACACAAAAGATTTATATAAAATTTTTAAAGATCGAGTAATCAAAATAAAATTATTATATTGGGGCTATGTAATGGATTTTTGGGCAATGCAGTTTCTCTTTTTCCTATTTAACTTCGAAGAGTGGCTGAGAAATTTCTAATTCAATATTACAATTGGATTATTTAATGAAGCGTTCTGCTTAAATTGGTTACGTTTATCATTACGAGTAAATATGTCAAAACTTATGCTAGTTACTCAAGAGCTTGCATGTTTGCATCAGCTTACAAATTGCTCGGTCGTTACCCAAGTTTGTTCTTAATCTACGAACATTGAATGTATCACGATTAACAATGAAATTTGGGGCGTTATAAATGACTTATTTAAGTATATTAGGACCATCTGTAACATTATTTGTCAGTTTATAATGAAAGAATAGGTTTAGCATCTTGCGCCCGTCCGCCCAAACGAGGCCATTTTGAAGTACGAGGGCGGGTCAATAAGTCCGTGACTTTTTGAATTTCTGACCTCTTTACTGAAACAGCAACACTGCTCCTGTGAACAGGCATCTGTCAGTTGACTCCTGTCTAAATTTTTACTTGCTGCGTCAGTTAGTTTGTGTTTGACAGCTATTTTTATCAGACTACTCTCAAATTTGAGGAGAAAATGGAAAAAAGTGAATTTCCTGTGCTTATTAAGCATTATTTCTTGTGAAAAAAAAACCATCACCGAGACCAAGGCTAAGCTTCATAAATACTATGGGGACTCTGCATCAATGTTAAAAAAGTGGTTTACTCAATTTCTTTGTGGCCGTACAAGCACTGAAGATGCCGAACGTCCTGGACGCCCAGTTGAGGTCTCTACACCCGAATCAATCGAAAAAATTCACGATATGGTGTTGGCCGACCGAAGATTGAAAGTGCGAGAGATTGTGGAAGCCGTAGGGATCTCGCATTGCTCAGTGATTTCAATTTTGAATGATCACTTGGGCATGAGAAAGCTTTCCGCAAGATGGGTGCCGCGTTTGCTCACAGTCGACCACAAACGCAATCGTGTAACAACTTCACAGGAAGGTTTGGCGTTGTTTAATCGCAATGTGGAGAAGTTTTTGCGCCGTTTTGTAACCGCGGACGAAACATGGATCCATCACAACACACCAGAGACCAAACAACAGTCAAAACACATGATGTATCGATAATTCGTTACCTTTGCGAAGTTTTTTTCGGTATTTATTAAATATTTTTATTCGATAGCAAACACGAAAATAAAAGAGTGATTTGAATATTTTTCTTTTAAAACGAGTAATTGTAAAGTTATGATCTTTTTTAAACATTGTTTAACATTTGTTCTTAATGACGTCATCGATCGAAAAAATCACGTTGTGTCAAAAATCAGCAACATGCAAATGAACCGAAACGTTTTATGAATTTGTGATCTCAAATGAAGTTATTACTATAATATACCAAACAAACCTATGGTTTTAGATATTTTATTAATAAACTGCAAAAACGAATGTCTTTGAAAAAACACTGAAGGTCAAATACTGTTACAGTTTTTTGATAAAATAACGGTCATCTTAGCTTTGTTTGATTTAATTTCAAGAAAATATTGTTTAAAACATAATATCTCGAAATTGTTTTGTAATCAGCACCACTTTTCTAAAAGTTTGCATACCGAATTCCTATATGGTTGAGTTCTAGCAATATCATAAACCTAAATATTCCAGCTTAACATTTTTTCGGATGAGTACCACATAAATACATTACATGATGTCCATATCTAATTCATTATTTCTCATTATGGCAAAAAAAAACATGACGAACCCCTAAATATGTTCGGCATTTGTAACCCGTACGTTTATTGAAAAAAAAAACAAATTCATAGGCCGATTTTTAAATGCGCATTATGTTAAAAGTTAGCACAAAAACTGAGCGTATGAAATATTGGCAAAAAGCAATTCGATTGCGGGTGGACGAGGCCATTTAGCGTTGCGCCACCCTTGTGTTTGCAAATTTTTTACCAACTTAATGCACACAGCCATCAGCTTAAAAGTAATTAAATACAGGATCTGGAGGGCAATTCTCACACGGTGGATATTATATCACTTTCGATATTTATCACTTTTGTGATATTTTGCGATCGATTTTTGACTTGAGCTATTCTCACTCTATCCGATCGATATTTTTCTATTGAAAACTAGCCGATATGATGATATATATCAAAGGATGATATCGTGTGGTCACGATCAGACGATATGATGATATTTGAAGATGTCGTGCGAACGGTAGACATTTTGTTTTCAAATTTTGTTAGTAAATAGTCTTAGAAGTTGTAAATAATATCTAATTGGATCAACGTTAATTATATTATTAAAATATAAAAAATATATTATTTTTCCATTATAAAATTTCCAAAACTAAATTCGGTTGTCGGATGGTCCATTTGGGAATTCAGACTTTGCTAGTTACCGGCAAAGTACACTTAAAGGAAAATTTAAACAAACCAAAACATATGTAAATATTGACCGATTCAATATTAAATTTTTATTTAGATGGCTTCAATCGTGTTTGCCACAATTATTTCGCCAATGTCGAGTAAAAATATTGACAGATATGAAGACCTTTTCATATCTAAGATGACATTGGTCTTCGTTCTTTAATTTCTAAGGAAAAATTACTACCGTGTGCGAGAATACAGTTTCAATCTATCAATAGAAATATATTTCACTTTTTGATATTTTGCACACGACATTGAACACTTGATATAATTTCTACGATAGTAATGATATCGAACTTGCGAGAATTGCCCTCCTGAATGAAGTTTGAACTTTCATAAATATCTCTGTGCGGGTAATTTGAGCGGGAGGAAAAATATAATAGCTCAAATTAATTCAGTTGCTTTTATGGTCTAAAAAAGAGTTATGTGTTTTAATGTATATTCATACATACATACATTTTGCTGTGTAGTGTCGGCTTAGAATAGCAATACTCCATTTCTTCCGGTGGGTGTACGTAAGAGGCGACTAACGGTATCGGGGCTTTTAAGGGATTTTTGGGCGATGCGGTTGGAGACCCTTTATTTCACCATCTTTTCCCCACGCAAATTAAAAAAGTGGCTGAGGAATTTCTAATTCCTCAGCTCTGGCTTCCCCATTTTAGGGATTTGTAGCTGTGAGTATATGTATGTATGTATGAACATACATTTACTCACGGCCATAAATTCCAAAAGGGTTAGCCAGAGCTTTAGAGCTATAAACTCCTCAGGTACACTTGGAAGTGATGGTAGAACCTGATTGAAGATGATATTGTAAAAAAGAATAAAAAGGAATTCATAAATAAAAGATGTTATTAAAGGAAAGAAAAATTTCGACACTGGCGGGGTTCGAACCCGCGACCTTCGGGTATACGCCCCCGTCGCTTTCCTTTAATAACATCTTTTATTTATGAGTAATAATCCCCACATGAGGAATTCATGTCAAAAAACATTAAATTATGTGATAGTTAGGCGTTTCCAACATTTGCATTCTATCTGAAAAGGTAGACAAGTGGCCGTCCGAATTAGTTAAAATTCGGAGGTAGGAAACGCAAAACACTACTTGAACGTGTAAAAAAGAAACAAAGGATAGAGAAATTTCGCGCTGGATGCCAACTGACACTGTAGCTCAGTTGGCAGAGCGACGGGTTCGAACCCCGCCAGTGTCGAAATTTTTCTTTCCTTTAATAACATCTTTTATTTATGAGTAATAATCCCCACATGAGGAATTCATGTCAAAAAACATTAAAATAAAAAGGAATGTTGAGATGGTTTGGGCACATAGAGAGGAAGGATGATAGTAAATTGGTGAGAGAGATCTATAAAGCCAATGTGGAAGGAAATGTTAGCAGAGGACGACCTGAATGTGCTCAAAGCTCAGGTGTCCGAAGTATGTAGAATAAAAGGGCATAAAGTACAGTAAAATTTCGTAAAATGGCCTGTGCACACAAAAAAAACCTCTGCCTGTATTGTTTATTTTAGCTATTTCCATAACATCATGTCATATGACATTCTATTATAGGCTAAAGCTAAGGATATAAATAAAGTATTAATGTGACAAATAGAACAAATAGAGCGCTATCCGCATTTACATGTTGAGCTCGACGTATTTGTTGCGCGAAAAGTTTAACTGTTCCGTCGCAGAACATTTACGAGAATCTTTTTTATGTACAAAATAACTCTAAGTATAATAAAAACTTCATTTGCCGATATATAGACCGAACAAAGTAAAAAGCGTCTTTTTGGGACTTTTACCTCACTTGATCAATTGAAATTGACATATAAATTCAATGCAGGTAAAATAACTTATGTTCAAGATTTTGGAAGATGGTAAGTCAGTAGTGGGCATCCTCGGAAGACATATGTAAATCACAAAATCTGTCTTGATAAATTTTATTATTTCTTTGTTTACTTTGAGAAGTGATATTTCATACTCGGTAGATGCCGATCATGACAAGAAACTTTTTATATGTAAACTGTACTTAATTTACCTCTTAGGACAAGCTGCAGTATATGTAGATTTATACTGAAAATTTCATTTCATTTTAGGAAGACTAGCTTTTTGCCCGCCACTACGTCCGCGTGGACAATTTTTTTTTGCATCCGGTTTAAATCCAAAATTGAAAATAACTCGCGAGCGAATCAATTCAATCTCGTGACTGACACATTTGCGCGCGCTTTTACTCCAGCAAAGTCTATGGGTCAATTTTAACAATTTATAAATCGCTAACAATTTAACTAATCCAGATATGGAAAATGTATGAGTTTTTGGTAAAACTTCAGATGGAGACCTTCAATTTGATATGATGATTGAACCAATTTTCTAGCTCTTAGCATCGCGACACAGGCTGGTTCACAAAATCCACCCTCTCTAGTTTAATATATAAGGATGAACTAAAACTCCTTATAACTCTATCATCATTTGAATAGTGTTTATCTCAAATATCCAACTCAAAACTCAAAACTGAATACCCGAATTATTTCTCTTGATGTGAATACAAACAATATATGTGCTAGTGCAAATCCACTTTGGATCCTTTCCAAACCAGCCTAACGTGCAAGACAGTGTAATAAGATTATAACAGATTCCACTCCAGAAGACAGATTTGAGCCTCTTTGCGAGAATAATGCATCTCGTTAACTATGAGCTACTCTCATCCACATTCACGTAAACCCTTTATTTATTTGCGCCATCGTGGAACGCCATTTTTTTCCCCCAAATATAAATCATTTTTCTTGTTTTATCGGAAAACTTCATACCTCTTACTTTGTCTTTATGCTGTTTTGTATAATTTTACATAATTTACACGGTTTTTTGTATAGGTTTTGCTTAAAGATAACATAACAGTAAATAAATCACACACCATAAATCCCAAAAAGGGCAAGATAGCCAGAGCTTTAGAGCTAGAAACTCCTCAGCCACAGTTGGAAGTTTATAGAGGACAAGATGGTATAAATAATGTATCGTTGCGTTGGTGATGGATCTCCAACTGCCTCGCCCAAGAACTACTTAAAAAAAAGACTTGCTTAAAGATCCTGCAAGAATACATAGACGATAGTATTTTGGTTGAGAGTTTCGATGTTATTACGTTAAAATTCATCCTGATTCGTTAGTTTGCTTTATTCTATATAAAATTTTAAAGGCAACACCTTTTTTGGTTCAGTTATTTTTACTTAGAAGTACAGCTGTCTGTAAAAAACAAATGTCTGTCTGCATTATGTAAAATCTACTGGACGATACTTCATTAAACATCTAATATCCCGTGTTCCGTAAAGATTGCCACATTCTTCAAAAATATTAAACTTAATCAAAACACTTAGAACCCACGCGAAATCTAAATAAAATAATTTCTGGTATTCGTCTAACAACTTGAGAAGCCAGACTTTGCATGTTAATTCTGAAAGGTCAATTAGTCAAATCGTTTGTTTAATTTATGATTTAAGTCACACACATATTAAGCAAGGGACGCAAGTCTTAACAAGGGTCTGTTTAACTCAATTGCTGAGTGGTTGTTGACGGTGGGTTTACAACGAGAGCGCTCTAACATGGCCGCCATGATAATTCCACTCAGAAAATGTGCTTGCTTATTTACAGAAATGAGTAGCCCTAAAACCACGTTAATGAACTTATTCTAATTTTGAATATCTCGTTATCTCACCGGTAAAATTATACTAGCGAAAATTCTTTAATCAAGTGGTTTCAGTAAAATAAAATAAGTAACATTCTTTTTTAAAAAATAACTATTGTAAGGAACTTTATAGTAAATGAACTGGGTTTTGAGTTATGTATCTTAAATGAACTAACGGCGTGAGTACCTATATGTATGTTTATATATTAAATGTATATTAATATGATAAAAAATACATTAATAATGTATTTAAATAAACCCTTGAATATTTTTATACAAATACCTAATTATCTACCAAAATAAAAAGTAGGCCAAATGAGCCGAGCCGAGCTCAACCGTGAACAGTTCCGTAGTAGCAAGAATAGGGAAGAGAGGATATATATTAAGAGTATAGCATGTAAAATGTTTTAGCCAAAAGTCAAAGCGCAAACTTAACTTTGTTTTTCATAGCGTTTGTAGGAAATTCAAAGTTAAGTTTGCGGATTTATAAAACTGCTAACCATACAGCCGTGTGTATTTAAGATTTTTCCAAAAATTCAGGTGTATTACTTATGACAGGATGTCTACGAATAAGAATAGCCGTGATAGTCCAATAGGTACAACGCCTGCCCGTCAATACAGACAGGTGTGAATTCAAATCCCGGGTTGCTACACCAATATATCTTTTTTAAAGTCATATGTGTGGTTAATTTATCATGGTTGTTAACGGTGAGAGAAAACTTCGTGAGGAAACCCACATGGCTGAATTGTACTTAGTCAGTGTATTCGTACAAAACGGTGATAAGTCATGTCACCCTGCCAACCCCTTTGCGGATATACGGCGTGAACGTCTGAGTTTCAATGTCTACGAAGTTTAAATTTTGCAATATTTCTAGCTAGACATAAATATGTTCTACAACATACGAGCGGACATACACGGACAAAGAGACATGTCGAGATTTTATGTATACGAATACATTTGATTACGAAACCCTCAAAACAAAAGTAAACGAAAAATAATTGTTTCGGTAACAATGTCGATTTTATGGCTGAAATTTTGAAAAAAGTGATAAAATATAGATAATTTTATGTATTTTAAGTGTCAAAACATAATTACACAAAAACATTTCACAACAATCTTGTTAATTGTCCAATTTGTTTGCTGTTGTTAGCTTTTATTTTATTTTTATTTTACTAACTTGAAAGATAACACGTTACAATGCTGACTAAAATAAAGCCATATTTAAATTTCCAACAATATTTTTCCAAAGATGAAAATCCCATAGACGCGTCGAAGAAAACAACAAATTATATCCAACGCTGGGTCGGAATAAGAGATGTGTTTGATGACAAACGACGGTGTAAGTGCTGATTTTGCTTATCACAGTGAATTAATATCATCAGAATCACATATAATATTTAGTGGTAAAAAAGCGAATATTTTTTTAGTGTCGTCACACGTGATCTTTTCTTTGATCGCATCCCTCTACTTCAGTCGATATACTAATGATTCATTTTAAGATACATTGTAACATACATATAGCGACATGATAGTCCAGTGGGTAAGAACACCCGCCCGAAAAACAGAAGGGCGTGAGTTCCAATCCTGGGACGGGCCTACACCAATTTGTCTTTTCTAAAGTCATATGTGTGGTTAATTTATCATGGTTGCTAACGGTGAGGGAAAACATCGTGAGGAAACCCACATGGCTGAGTTGTACTTAGTCATGTGACAGTGTATTCGTACAAAACGGCGATAGGCCTGCCCCCTATCACGTGAGTACACTGTCTAAGCAAAACGTGGGTACCTTCTCTGGAAACTAGATGGCGCTTGCCATGTGAGTTCAGGAGTATTGGTACCTCTGCCAACCCCTTCGGGGATAAAACGGCGTGAACGTTTGTGTTTGTGTTTGTGTGTTGTGTAACATACATTGTAAGATATTGCATGATACATTGCAGCAATGAAGACGCTAAATTCTTACATTGCATGTTGCATTGCTCCAATGTATACCCGGATTAACGCGCGACCCAGGCGCAGTTCATGTGCGCGAGGCGTCTTAATCATGAGAACATCTTACAATGTATGTTACTTTGCATGATACATTGAGCAATGAAGACGTCAAATTCTTACATTGCATGTTGCATTGAATGTTGCAAATCATGAGAAACTGTTACAATGCGTGTTACCTTGCACGATACATTGCAGTAATGAAGATGTCAAATTCTTGCATTGCATGTTGCATTGTACCAATGCATACCCAGCTTAATGGGCGATCCAGGCGCAGTTCGTGCGCGTGAAGCGTCTAAATCATAAGAACATGTTACAATGAATGTTATCTTGCATGATACACTGCAGTAATAAAGACCGCAAATTCTTACATTGCATGTTGCATTGAACGTTGCAAATCATGAGAAACTGTTACAATGTAGGTTACCTTGCATGATACATTGCAGCAAATAAGACGTTAAATTCTTAAATTGCATGTTGGATTGAATGTTGCATTGCATGTTGCATTGCACCAATGTATACCCGCCTTAACGCGCGATCCAGGCGCAGTTCATGGCGCGAGGCGTTTAAGTCATGAGAACAAGCTACAATGTATGTTACCTTGCATGATACATTGCAGCAATGAAGACGTTAAATTCTTATTGTATGTTGCAATGCATGTTGCAATGCATGTTGCATTGCATGTTGCATTGAAAGTTGCAAATCATAAGAAGCAGTTACAATGTGTGTTACCTTGCACGATACATTGCAGCAAAGAAGACGTTAAATTCTTACATTGCATGTTGCATTGCATGTTGCATTGCATGTTGCATTGCATGTTGCATTGCGTGTTACAAATCATGAGAACATGCTACAATGTAGGTTACCTTGCAGGATACAATGCAGCAATGAAGACGTTAAATTCTTATATTGCATGTTGCATTGAATGTTGCAAATCATGAAAAACTGTTACAATGTAGGTTACCTTGCATGATACATTGCAGCAAAGAAGACGTTAAATTCTTACATTGCATGTTGCATTGCGTGTTGCAAATCATGAGAACATGTTACAATGTAGGTTACCTTGCATGAAACATTGCAGCAATAAAGACGTCAAATTCTTACATCGCATGTTGCATTGCATATTGCAAATCATGAGAAAATGTTACAATGTGTGTTACCTTGCATGATACATTGCAGCAATGAAGACGTCAAATTCTTGCATAGCATGTTGCATTGAATGTTGCAAATCATGAGAAACTGTTAGGGCCGGCGCTCACTGCCGGCATGGCATGGCAAAGGATTTTGGTACAGATATTGCATTTTTAATCTTATTACCATGCGTATAGAATTCATTTTGACACAACGATGCCGAGGGAGGCCGCGGTAGGACAGAACGTCGGCATCGTTGTGTCAAAATGAAGTAAAATGAATTCTATACTCATGGTAATAAGATTAAAAATGCTATATCTGTACCGAAATCCTTTGCCATGCCATGCCATGCCATGCCGGCAGTCAGCGCTGGCCCTTACAATGTAGGTTACCTTGCATGATACATTGCAGCAAATAAGACGTTAAATTCTTAAATTGCATGTTGGATTGAATGTTGCATTGCATGTTGCATTGCATGTTGCATTGCATGTTGCATTGCATGTTGCATTGCATGTTGCATTGCATGTTGCATTGCATGTTGCATTGCATGTTGCATTGCATGTTGCATTGCATGTTGCATTGCATGTTGCATTGCATGTTGCATTGCATGTTGCATTGAATGTTGCAAATCATTAGAAACTGTAACAATGTGTGTGACCTTGCACGATACATTGCAGCAAAGAAGACGTTAAATTCTTACATTGCATATTGCATTGCATGTTGCATTGCATGCTGCATTGCATGTTGCAAATCATGTTGCATTGCATGTTGCATTGCATGTTGCATTGCGTGTTGCAAATCATGAGAACATGTTACAATGTAGGTTACCTTGCATGATACAATGCAGCAATGAAGACGTTAAATTCTTACATTGTATGTTGCAATGCATGTTGCATTGCATGTTGCATTGCATGTTGCATTGCATGTTGCATGTTACAATGTACATGTTACAATGTAGATTACCTTGCATGATACAATGCAGCAATGAAGACGTTAAATTCTTACATTGCATGTTGCATTGCATATTGCATTGCATGTTGCATTGAATAATGCAAATCATAAGAAACTGTTACAATGGGTGTTACCTTGCACGATACATTGCAGCAATGAAGACGTCAAATTCTTGCATTGCATGTTGCATTGCATAATTCATTGCATGTTGCATTGCACCAATGTATACCCGGCTTTACAAACATTAGCCCTCGTCACACGTGATTTTTTTCTTTGACCGCATTGCTCTGACGATTATCACTTGCATGATACATTGCGGCAAGGTAGACGTCAAATTCTTGCATTGCATGTTGCAATGCATGTTGCATTGCATGTGGCATTGCATGTTGCATTGCATTTTGCATTGTGTGTTGCATTGCATGTTGCATTGCATGTTGCATTGCATGTTGCATTGCATGTTGCATTGCATGTTGCATGTTACAATGTACATGTTACAATGTAGATTACCTTGCATGATACAATGCAGCAATGAAGACGTTAAATTCTTACATTGCATGTTGCATTGCATATTGCATTGCATGTTGCATTGCAGGATGCATTGCATGTTGCATTGCACCAATGTATACCCGGCTTTACAAACATTAGCCCTCGTCACACGTGATTTTTTCTTTGACCGCATTGCTCTGACGATTATCACTTGCATGATACATTGCGGCAAGGTAGACGTCAAATTCTTGCATTGCATGTTGCATTAAATGTTGCATTGTACTAATGTATACCCGGTGTAACGCGCGATCCAGGCGCAGTTCATGAGCGCGAAGCGTCTAAATCATGAGAACATGTTACAATGTGTGTTACCTTGCATGATACTTTGCAGCAATGAAGACGTCAAAATCTTGCATTGCATGTTGCATTGCAGGATGCATTGCATGTTGCATTGCAGGATGTATTGCATGTTGCATTGCACCAATGTATACCCGGCTTTACAAACATTAGCCCTCGTCACACGTGATCTTTTCTTTGACCACATTGCTCTGACGATTATCACTTGCATGATACATTGTGGCAATGTAGACGTCAAATTCTTGCATTGCATGTTGCATTACATGTTGCATTGCACTAATGTATACCCGGCGTAACGCGTGATCCAGGCGCAGTTCATGAGCGCGAAGCGTCTAAATCATGAGAACATGTTACAATGAATGTTATCTTGCATGATACATTGCAGCAATAAAGACGTCAAATTCGTTGTGCAAAGTTTTACGAAAGTGATGCTGATTACAAAACCATTTTGAGATATTATGGTTATAAACAATATTTTCTTGAAATTATATCAATTGTAGCTAAGATGACTGTTATTTTATCAAAAAACTGTAACAGTGTTTGACCTTCAATGTTTTTTCAAAGACATACGATTTTGCAGTTTTTTAATAAAATATCGAAAATTATTTATTTATTTATTTATTTATTTATTTATTTGAGAAACAAACGGTACACAATATTTCAAATAAGACAAAAATACAGAGAAGTTCTTGACCTATAAAGTTTCTACCAATTGATATACAGACGATACAGAAAAACGCAAATTAAATAACTAATGAAAACAAAACAATTATACATCAGTTGTAATGTGGATAATTTATACAGATGAAATTAAGTAAGTTAAATGAATTCTATTGTCATTCCCACCTGACCAAGCAAACACTACAAGATTACAAAATATGCATATAGATTTTAGGAAATAATGTTAATAATATTTTATGATAATAAAATATACCTAAATAAGATACTTACTTTTCAAGGTTAAAAATACATAAATTAATAATATATAAGATAATTATGAATGAAAGTACTTAAAATACATACTTTAATATAATAACATAATAAGTAAATATATAAATATAATATAATAAATAAATATAAATTCAAATAATTATATTAAGAGAAAATTGTATGACTCAAACATTTAGGTTTGTTTAGTATAATATCGTAATAATTTTATTTGACATCACAAATTCGTGATATGTTTTGCAATCAGCAACATTTATATAAAACATTTCGCTTCATTTACATGTCGCTACGTGATTTTATCGATAGATGACGTCATTAAGTACAAAAGTTGAACAATCTTTAAAAAATCATAACTTTGCGATCACTCATTTTAAATGAAAAATATTCAAATTAGTTTTTTTATTTTCGTGTTTGCTATCGAATAAAAATATTTAATAAATACCAAAAAAAAAACTTTGCATACCGAATTCTTACATCGCATGTTGCATTGCATTTTGCAAATCATGAGAAAATGTTACAATGTAGGTTACCTTGCATGATACATTGCAGCAATGAAGACGTTAAATTCTTAAATTGCATGTTGGATTGCATGTTGCATTGCATTTTGCATTGAATGTTGCATTGCATGTTGCATAGCACCAATGTATACCCGCCTTAACGCGCGATCCAGGCGCAGTTCATGGCGCGAGGCGTTTAAGTCATGAGAACATGCTACAATGTATGTTACCTTGCATGATACATTGCAGCAATGAAGACGTTAAATTCTTACATTGCATGTTGCAATGCATGTTGCATTGCATGTTGCATTGAATGTTGCAAATCATAAGAAACTGTTACAATGTGTGTTACCTTGCACGATACATTGCAGCAAAGAAGACGTTAAATTCTTACATTGCATGTTGCATTGCTACCACATTCTCGGCAGTCAACCAGACCGGCTACATCATACTGTACGTCACTCTCATAGCTCACGAACTCGGACACTTCTATGCCATCTCGGAAACGCTCAATCACATCCAAACAGTTATATCGAATCCTAACAACAAAATAAACTCTACAAGAACAATCAGAAACGCTTTCGTGAAAGAAACCTTAACGTTTTGCATAAAACATCATCAGTTCACATTTAAATATCACAAAACATTACAGAAGCTTTACAAGAATATATTCGCGGCCCATCGTCACGATGACTATAGTTATCATAACCACTCTACAAACGTTACATTCCTGGGACATGAGAAACACCATACTGACCGGAGCGACGGGAATCATGCCCTTATTTGTTTACTGTTTCGGCGGAGAAATGTTGATTGAGGCTGAAACTGAATTGTCGAGGTCATTGTACGCGTGCGGTTGGGACGGAATGGATCCGAGTCACGCGAGACTGCTCCTCGTCATGTTGCGAATGTCACAACGACCGCTCAACCTGACAACAACCATTTTTGTCATGAGCAGAGAAATGTTTGGCAACATCGCACAAATTGTTTACAAAGTTTATACTGTTTTTAATTAACTGCATGTAATTTAATTTGAAACGTAGCTGTGTATTCACTCTTTGTTCTGTAAAAGTAGAGTGAGATATTTGTTTATTAGGAAACCAGCACGCTTTCCTTTTGTCTTTTATGTATTTATCCTGTTCTAGTGTACCATTAAGTTAAATATTAAAACAATGATGTATATACCAGATGATCCCTTATGACTAAACTTTGACTCCTGTAGAATTATTACATCACCTCTTATGTTTAGAATTTAGTAGGGAAATCGGTAAAACTCTAAACTTGTAAATGGTAAAGTATTTAAAACTTAACGGTAAGGAAAAGCATTGTGATGAGATACGTATATTTTTCAGTTCTATCTAGTCATGCGGCAGTCTATTTTTGTAAATATTAGGCCTCTCTCATTTTCATGTATAAGATGTGGAGGCAGTTAATTCATTGGGAGTTGAGGATAAAGTTGAACCACTAAAAATCTGGGTCAAATCTATACGAAAATCTGTTAAGCTGAGTTTGAGTTTACCACGGTCACACAGGCGAGTTAGGAGGCTTTGTTCTATAACTAGCAGCCCGTATTACTGTATGAACTGTCTAATTCTTCTCTGGTTCTCTATTATTTTTTCATTTCCTAATGTTGCTTCATTTCAAAATTCCAAATGAAGAGTATATCATAGCTGCAGCTAACATGATAAATTGAACAATTTTAGCCGCGCAACGCATGGTCCGGGCTACCACGCACGAGATTCTTCCCACGGTGGGTCGTACGGGCAATCATTTGCCCAGACGCACCGTGTGGCCGATTTGGGGGGGTCCAAAGCTTTCCATAATGACCGTTTCTTATTTCTAAAAAGTCAACCAGCATTTAAAAACCTTAATTAATAGTTTCAAGCACCACTAAAATCTTTGGGGCTCATTAAAAGTTAAATTTAATACTTCAAACCACCTGTGATACTTTTGCCACTACGACGAATATGAAATGGGTATTATAAGGACTTTTTTTTATACCAGATATTGAAATCCTCGATCTTAGGGCGGATAGTAGACAGAAAGTGTCCTGTAGTAATTTATCAGTGCAGCACTCTATCTCCACACGACAAACAAAAACATGAGCACTCTATAATAACCAGCTAATGAAAAAACAACTCATCAATCGTGGGATACATGGAAAAAATAAAAATTGGATACCAAAAGAACCTTACTTTTATCGAGTACTGAATCCTGAACTTCGAAAATGTTACAAAGAATGTAGACAAACCTACTATGAAACAATGTTAACTTAATAACAAAAACGATCTTAATTCTCTTTTTGTTATCTTAATGTTATCAAAGTTCATTTCATTAGCCTAATAAAGGTCAAACTGCCAGTAATACTTTTGTTTGAAGAAGTTATAGCTAATCTGAGATTTACGGTATTCATTTAAATAACGTAACAAAGTAGATATTGCTTATTTGAATTTTTATCTACGGAAAGCTCTCGATTTGCTTGACCGGATTTCTTTTTAATTTTGATATTGTTACGTTCACCTAAGATTTATCTGTCATGTACAATAAGGAGTTTTCTCTTCTATTCTATTTTAAGATTACTTGAATGAAAAAATAATGCAACGGCAAGTGCATCATACAGAGACATTTACTTTACTAAATTAAAAACCATGCAAAGCCGCTTATTAGCAAACTAAGAAAGTCATTAGAAAATAAATTATAGTTCTTTTTTGATTTCTTAAATTAAGTTTATTAACATGTGTTGTTGTTCATAAAACAACTAGTTATGGCAACAATGGCTAATGCTCGAGTTTAAGAAAATATCTATGATAGCATAGCTGGATAGCATATTTGGCCTCTGTATAGACAATATATAATTTTTGATCAGTTTTTAGCTTTAACCGTTCTTTTAATGAAAACGATGTACATTTTTTACACCGGTACATTGTATTATATGTGAAGTAAAACATTACCCTCACTCTGTTAGTTCCCATTGGTAAAGACAGAGACTACCGATCGCCACTTTGTACGATCCTGACCAACTTCTTAAGCTTCGTCTACATTCATCCATCTTTTCATACATTCTCATTTATTCTTCATACTCTGCACGCCAGCTTTTTGTTATAATTCAGGATATTTTTATTAATAAATTAATATCATAAACACGCTGAAACTTTATAGCTAAATATTTTCTTGTATTATTCATTGATACAATGTCCACTTCTAAATATTTTTTTATTTATCAGCTCTCATTATGGTTAAACTATACTATCACAATCCTCTGAATATGTTCGGCATTTGCGACCCGTACGTCTATTGAAAAAACATATTCATAGTCCGATGCTTAAGTGCACATTATATTAAAAGTTAGCACGAAAATGTAACTGAGCGTATGAAATGTTGGCAAAAAGCAATTCGATTGTGGGTGGACGAGGCCATTTGGCGTTGCGCCACCCCTGTGTTCGCAAACTCTCTACCAACTTTATGCACACAGCCATCAGCTTAAAAGTAATTAAATACAGGATCTGAATGAAGTTTGAACTTTTCATAAATATCTCTGTGCGAGCAGTTGCAATTTTAATTCTGTTATAACGCTGCGTTGGGAAATGTCTCATGTTTAATTTGAGCGGAGGAAAAAATATAATAGCCCAAAAAAAATCAGTTAATTTATATTCTAAAAACGAATTTTGTGTTTAAATCTATACATTTGTATGTTTGTTTATGTCTGCGGCATGCTTTGAATCTAAAAAGCCTGACCGATATGAAGACCTGGGCAGCAAAAATGTCCAAGTAAAAAAATATATAAAACAATTTGGTGATTATTTATTCGTTCATTTTTTATTTTATTTTAAGAATAGTTAAGTACACATTAAACGAGTTGTTTGCATGGCCCACATAAAATATTAATGATTTAATGTTTATCTTTATATCTGAACACTTCGTTTATTAGGCAAAGAAATAGGCACCAAAACTAACTAATTAAAAAGCCCTTTTCTTATAAAAACAATCCGGGCTTTATTTATTAATTCATTAAAATTCAATTCTTTGAATTCCTAAAAAACTTACATACCGCTGTGAGTTTAACGGTATACAGTAAAATTATGTAAAACTTTGTATAGTGGCCTATGTTCAAAAAAAGCTTCTGTCCGTATGGTTTATTTTAGCTATTTTCATAGTATCATGTCCTATGACATTCTATTATAGGCTAAAATTTACCTCTTAATACAAGCTGTAGAATGTGTTGATTTATACTTACTGAAAACTTAATTTCATTTTCGAATGATGAACTAGAGCTCCCTAAACTATATTTGAATAGTATTGATCTCAAATATCCAACACAAAACTCAAAATTTAGAATTACATTACGAATACACAGAAAATAATAGGATCCTTTAATAATTTATTGACATCGATTAATTTGAGTGAATACATGATTGGAAAATCTTCTACTATGATTATGTCAAATAAAAAAGGTATAATTTATTTATTTATTTATTCCACATGTAATTAAGTGAGGTATAGGTAATGTGTAAGTTTATTTAGAAAAACTTCAAGAAATAACCGTTTACGAAATAATGGTGGAGCATGTTTCAAAATTAAGGAATATAACGCGCGTCTTTACTATACATACTATTTATAGTTAAGACTTTACAGCAGTGGTTCCTAACCTTTTCAATGTCACTACCCCTGTAAACAAGTATGGGAATTGAGTTAACCCCTAGCTAATTTTTAATAATTGGTCCAGACAAATTCAAAATCACTGTGTAGTGTCGGCTTAGAATATCACTACCCCAATTCTTCCGTTGGGTGTACCTAAGAGGCGACTTACGGTATTGGGGCTTTTAAGGGATTTTTGGGCGATGCGGATGGAGACCCATCACCAAAAACCTTTATTTTACCATCTTCAGCCACTTACTTTCCAAAAGTGGCTGAGGAATTTCTAATTCCTTAGCTCTGGCTACCCCTTACCCCTCTAGGGATTTATAGCCGTGAGTATATGTATGTATGTATGTACAAATTCAAAAGAAAATATGTTTATTATGTGAGAAATTGCACGTTTAGGTAATACATAAATCATAGAGGTAACTGGTGTGAAGGTTGATATGTTTTGCATTTGCAAGTTTGACAATGTAAGTTTCAGTTTCACTCAACGCGTATTTCATGTCATGCTCAATATACAGACGGTTTCTGGCTTTTGTTTTTAATGAAACAAGAGTTGAGAAACCCGTTTCACATCTGTAAGTTGTAGCAAATGGAACCAACATTTTTAAGCTCTGTTAGCTATGAAAGGGTATTTTATTTTCGGCAAATAAAATACCTCTTACAAGCAGCACTCCATTTTTGTTAATATTTCGTCTGTTGGAAACCACTTAATATAAAAATATTGAATCATAAGATTAAATATTTTTATGCTACATACATTCGTTCAATAAATCATTCATTAACTCACTCATTATGTGTATGAAAGTCAAACAATAATTAGTAATAATTTGAGGTTAGGATTCGTAACATCCATTAAGGAACGTTACATATAGGCGGACCGTGGACGTTACTTAATGGAATCATAAGGACGTGTCTGCAAGGAGATATTTTTAACCAACTTAAAAAAAAAGGAGATTATCAATTCGACCTGTATGTATGTAATATTGTCGGATTTGCACAATTTTTGGATATGTTAGTCTATATCAGCTTCTAAATACGTGTGAAAAATTTCTTTTATGTATGTTTGTATGTTTGTCCGCTCGTATCTCCTAAAGTAAAAGTCGGATTTCAGAAATTCTTTGTTGAACGAGGTGTACTCTAACTTAGGGTACAGTACAAGTTTCATCAAAATCGGTTCTGTAGTTTTTGAAATAGAGAGATAAATATGAATCATTGGTGTATGTGTGTGTGTGTAGTGAACAATGTGATTAGTTTTTAGTTTTTTGAACAAAGTATACTCATATTAGAGAACAGCTCAAGTTTCATCAAAATGAGTTAATTAGTTTTTGAGAGAGTTAAATATATATTATGTATATTAGAGCAATATTTGTCTTTGCTTAACGTTTACTACGTTTGCAACGTCTATTCAATATTCTTTTTCAGTTCATACATAGGTACACTGCAATTCTTATCAAAATCGATTCAGTAGTTCTTAATCGTAATACAAGTTACAAGTATCAATCTACTACTACCTTCAACTGAAGTTAAAAAAATGAAATAAAAAAAGTAAAAACTAATATGCTGAGTCAGGACCTTTTCAGCGCCTAGCTTAACCAGTTTTTGTCTATTTTGTACTGTGTGTATCATAATTTTAAGTTACATATTGTAAGCTCAAAAATTGTAAGCATGTTGCTGAATAAACGCTTACTATCTATCTAATGACTGACTATGATTTTTGTTAATTATAACGTACATAGTACACGTAGCCTAATATATTCCTATTAGTAACATTGTGTTCCACCTAAGTAACTGTCCTATTAAAATGTGATTTGAAATTTAAGTTTTCTTTAAATTATATTAGTTTATAGTAGTTTAAGCGCTACATTATTGTTAAGATTATATAAACTTTACTTTGTTTTACCTCAAAATGTCGTTAACTTGACTATTAAACTTAGAATAAGATATTTTGTTATACTGTTACTGGCACAAAGTGACGTAACGGATGTTTAACTGAAAAAATCTCAGCAATGTTTGTGATATATTTTAAGACTTATACTAATTTAAAAACAAGGTTTGATTATTTTAATTAATAAATAAATAATTATAAAAAAAAACAATGTATTGTTTGTATAAACCCCAAACCAAAAAGTTACTTAATGGAAAGAATCAAAGACTACTTCTGAAAATAAATTAATTTTTTCGTTAAATTTTTTAATAATTGTATGATTTATTTATTAAATTTAGATAATATATTTAATAATCTTCGAGTTTATCATCAATGTTGTGCAGATTTTGCGTATTATATTTTTTGCTTCCACTTAAGTAACGAGCCATTTTTTTTTAAAACGGCCCTTATGACATTATTTTGGTCAGCCATTTCGATGTTGTTATATTAGATTTCATCTTGATTCGTTAGTTTGCTTAGTTCTTGTTTAAGATTTTAAAGGCAATATTAAACTAATTGGGTGTACATTTTGATGTGCAACAAACAGTTAGCCACTTTTGGAATATCAGTGGGGAAAATGATAGAAAATAATCGATGTAATGTAAATCGAATTTTTGAATGAGTCTATAGTACCCACATCGGCTCACTTAAAAATTTCCAACACCAACAGATATTTACGTTCGTTGTTTTACAACACGCTTTTAATTTTTATCTGAAGTTATGACAAAAGAGTAGCATAAAATATCTCCTATCAATGTGATTTTTAAAAAAACGTTTAAGTATTTAAAAAAAAAACAATATATTATTGTAGTAGGCAGATGTTTACAAAGTGTAAATTATGGAATAATTATAACCAGAAATATATATGTTATACAACATATGAACTGACATACACAGGCAAAAAGACATGTCCAGTTTTTTTTTTGTACTAGTACATTCGATTATAAAACCCTCAAAACAAAAGTAAACAAAAATTAATTGTTACGGTAACAATGTTGATTTTACCGCTGTATTTTGAAAAAGTGATAAAATATAGATAATTTGACGTAGTTTAATATAAACACACAATTTTCAGAGCTCTTGCTCTCAAAAGGATATTTTTCATTTTCTAGTATCGTTAGTAACTCGACAATTTAGCATTAAACAGCTCTACTGCGTGCGTAAAGACTATTTTACAAACCAAAAGACGATTTTTCACCCACTTAGAAACTCTCACACGCGACACTCCGCAATGAAGTAGGGCGAAACGGTTTCAGCAAAATAAAAATGTAATTCATGTCACGACAATAGCACGTCGTTAGCGAATCGTCAGAGCGACCCGCGGCCCGCGAGAGCCTTTACAGCCGTTGTAGCATTATTGATGCATGGCTTTATTCCTCCATGAACGACTAGTTTCATATGACGCAAACGTTTTTAGCATTGTCTTTTGTTACTTCTTTTTTAAGTGCGATTCTGGTCTACAAACACTGCTTTTAGGGTTTCGTAGTCAGCAAAAACACATCTGTCCGGCTGCAGCGTAGCTCGTAGACATTTAGGTGCAAAAAATTGTAACCTTGCAGTATTACTTAAAATTATAAAGCATTGAAAATAGTATAATCTAAATAATTTAATTTGTTTTTTCAATTATTACAGATTTCCAAGATACAATATTTATGTAGTTAGTCTTTCATCATCAACACAAGACAGCAAAACAGTTTGGAACCGCTGCAGGAGTAGTTTTAAAACCGAATGTGCAATCTAGTGACCTTTGCTCAGCATCAAATGAAAATTAAATATTCTGCCGCTTTTCAACGGCCGCCCACATGAGATGAACACCCAGATTTCATCCTAGGTACAAACAACTGCATTTATTAGTTTCCATATTTTTCTCAGAATCCAATTTACACACACAGGTATGCTATTTACATTTTAGGCATATATTCATAGACAGCCGTGGTAGGTCAGTGGGTAAAACACCGCCTGTCATGCAGACAGGCGTGGGTTAAAATTATCCGACGCGAAATTTTAACCCACGCCTTGACATTATCTACATATTTTTTTTAAAGTTATATGATTTGTTATTTTATCATGGTTGTTAATGTCACGTGATGTTCAAAAGTACCTCTGCCACACTTTCGACGTGAACTTTTAAGTTGATTTCAGCATTCTATTAAGAGTTTCGAACTAAGTTATACCCATTCTTCTTCGTAGGTGAAGGCAAAGAGTCACATGAATAATCTTTTTTATCTCAAGTGTAGTTATAAATAAATCTGGTTTACTTTGTATCTTTCTATCATTATGGGACCAACACAATATGGATACTTGTGAACAGATATATTTTTATACTTTCCTAATATTAACACACGTACATTTATGATACACAAATCTACATACATACATACATATACTCACGGCTATAAATCCCAGGAAGGGGTAGCCAGAGCTAAAGAATTAGCAGTTCCTCAGCCACTTTTGGAAATTTGAGTGGGGAAAAGATAGTAAAAATAAAGGTTGTTGGTGATGGGTCTCCAACCGCATCGCCCAAAAATCCCTTAATAGCCCCAATACCGTTAGTCGCCTCTTATGTACACCCACCGGAAGAAATAGGGTAGTGCTATTCTAAACCGACACTACACGGCAAATAGTAATAATAAATCTAATCCAGTATTATTCATGCTGAATCCATGTTGTGATCTGAATTAATTAAGAATATTATTTACAATCTCATGTTATCGCTGTTCAGATAATAAATTCATTAATTCATGCACGGATGATACTACAAACACTTACTAATTACATTTTGCGTGAACGCTGCCGACTCAATATAAACTGCAATTTACTGTTATGGTTTCTGAATTATACTTCATATAAAATTTTAATTATAAGATATTGGTAAGAGAGGTTTCAGTTCGTTGGGTCTATAGATCAGCTCTTGCAAAAGAATTTTCGATTAAGAATTTGTTGTATTATTTCATTATGACTGTCTGTCGATTTGTCCGTATTTTACAGCAATTTATTGTCGAAATCATTAAGAGTACGTAGTTGAAAATTTTATGGTGTCAATATGACATACTCGTACATTGACGTTTTGTCCTCTTCCTCTCTTTTAAATAAGAAAGTGAGAAATATAACTAAGTTATATGTTGTAAATTTCAATAAGTATTTATCAATGGAAATTTGTTTGAAATAAATGCAGTTGGTAGATTTTAGGTATAATAAAACATATTTGAATGGTGTTGTCTAGAAAAAAAACATAAACTTAATTCTACAAAAAAAATAGATCTATTTAAGTGTGGGTGGAAAACTCACACCAATGGTTACGCCACTTCATAAGATCCTGGCACACCTTTCTAGCTTTATTTACATCTATCAATGTTTTTATATTCCCCTTGTATTTTCATACTTCAGACGCCAAACTTGTTTCTATCTTTTGTACCAACCGCATCTTTTAAGAAGCTGCAAGGGGCTGGTTTGTGGACATTGTCTTCGTTTATTTAACGTAATTGAAGAAACAATGCGAAAATAATATCCATCCTCTTTTGTGATGACACGAAAGTTTTCAAGTTTGCTATTAAGAGCTTTACGTGGTTTTTAATTTAGTGCAATAAACGTTTTTTTTATGTATTTGACGTTTATGCATTTTTTTTCAAGAAATGTCAGAGTATTACATAAACGTATGCATATAAAATAAAAATTCCAGTGAAGCAAATTGGTAGCTTTCCCCAGATAAGAATTAAAATAAGCGATTCGTACTTTGTTATATTATTTAAATGAGTACCGTACATCTCAGATTATCTTTAACTTCTTCAAACAAAAATATTACTGGCAGTTTGCCCTTTACTAGGTTAATAAATTGAACTGTAGGTTTGCCTACTTTCTTTGTAACATTTTCATGGTTCAGAATTCAGTAATCGATAAAGATAATTATTGTTTTTGTTATCAAACTTTTATTGTTGCCATTAATTTTACGATTTATGAGTTCTTTTTTCATTAGATAGTTACGATAGGAAGCCCATTTTTTTGTTCATCTCGTGGAGTTATATTCCTACACTGATAAATTACTACAGGACACAAATTTCATTTATGTTATGTCTGTTATACGTCTGAAGATCGAGGATTTCATATTCGTCATAATGTCAAAATTATTTAAAAAATATTTTGAGTACTAAAACAATAAGAATGGGTGACAATAATAAGGTTAATTATAACGTGGCAAGCACCGTGGAAAGGATCTTGTGCGTGGCAGCACGGATCACGCGTGGCGGTGCGCGCGTAACCGTCGCGCGCGAGTAATTTCAAACGTGTGCGGCTGAAATTGTTCATTTAATCATCCCAGCTGCAGCTACGATATTGTCTCGCCTTGAATTTTGAAACTAAGCAACATTAAGAAATGCCGGGTAGTGCCGGATTATAATGTCACTACCCCTTGCTCTCCACGGGTGTCTGGTAAGGGCTTTTTAAAGGGGTTTCTGGGCGATGCAGTTGAAGACCCATCAACAAGGATACTTTATATCTACCATCTTGTGCCCTATCAACTTCCAAACGTGGTTGAGGAGCTTCTATCTCTAAAGCTCTGGCTACCCCATTTTGGGATTTATGGCCGTGAGTATATGTATGTATGTATGTATTAGGAAATGAAAAAAGTAGGGAACCAGAGAGGAATTAGAAATTTCAAGCAGTAGTACGGGCTGCTAGTTATAGAACAAAGCCTCCTAACTCGCCTGTGTGACCGTGATAAACTTAAACTCAGCTTAACAGATTTTCGTATAGCTCTGACCCAGATTTCCGGTGTTTTCAACTTTATCTTCAACTCTACTTATTGTGTTCGCTGTATATTCCCGTAAGATTGGTCACATTTATACAAAATTTTATCAAAAAACTAACTGAAGATAATTTTGTCACCTGATTTATACATGAAAATCATAGGGGCAAAATATTATAAAATATGCCAGCCGAATGATTCGATAGTACTGAGCAATATTTGTGTCTCCCCATAATGTTTTTTCTTACAGTTAACAACCTTGATAAATAAACCTCACATACGGACTTTGAATACTTGACCTTTATCAAGTTTAGAGTTTCCGATTTTTCTACTAAGTTCTAACCGAAAGCTAAGTAAAATAATAAAATCTGAGGTGATTTTATAATTTACCAGGACCGAAAGCTTAGAACACCGTAGTGATACAGAAAACAGCTGGCATTTATCTCAATGTGTTAATTTATATTTATCTTACTAGTTCACTAGCGAAGGATAAATACGAAAATGACAAATGTAAGCGCAGTTTTATAATAAATAAATGTCTTGCTCTTGTTTTACAGAACAAAAAGTGAAAACACAGCTGCTACGTTTCAAATTAAATAACATACAGTTAATTAAAAACGGTATAAACTTTGTAAACAATTTGTGCGATATTGCCAAACATTTCTCTGCTCATGACAAAAATGGTTGCTTTCAGGTTTAGCGGTCGTTGTGACATTCGCAACATGACGAGGAGCAGTCTCGCGTGACTCGGATCCATTCCGTCCCAAGCGCACGCGTACAATGACCTCGACAATTCAGTTTCAGCCTCAATCAACATTTCTCCGCCGAAACAGTAAACAAATAAGGGCATGATTCCCGTCGCTCCGGTCAGTATGGTGTTTCTCACGTCCCAGGAATTTAACGTTTGTAGAGTGGTTATGATAACTATAGTCATCATGACGAAATGAGCCGCGAATATATTTTTGTAAAGCTTCTGTAATGTTTTGTGATATTTTATTGTGAACTGATGATGTTTTATGCAAAACGTCAACGATTCTTTCACAAAAGCGTTTCTGGATGTTCTTGTAGAGTTTATTTCGTTGTTAGGATCCGATATAACTTTTTGGATGTGATTAAGCGTTTCCGAGATGGCATAGAAGTGTCCGAGTTCATGAGCTATGAGAGTGACGAACAGTATAGTGTAGCCGGTCTGGTTGACTGCCGAGAATGTGGTAGCGATGGTGGTGAGGACGTACACGGCCTCATAATTTGGAGTTTCGTATTTTGGACTGAATCCTGAAATAAAAATACAAGTTATAATTTAATACCGATGGATATGAATAATTTAATAAATATTGTAAAACGTTTTAGAAAGTTTGACGACTATGAATAAAGGCAGCAACACGCAAAAAGAAAGGTATAAAAAATATGTTTACTTAAATTCACATCATGTTTTCAAAATCAGTTAAAATAACAATGACTTTAAAATATGTTATATCCTAACTAACCCAAAAGTGAATTACTTTTTTTGCTATCCTCTAAAATTCAAATATACAGTTTAACACTCACCCAAAGGTTCACCAGGCGTAGTAGGTAAGTATCGTTCAGTCCCAATCAGAGTGAATACGAATGGGATGAGAAGATAGACAAAATGTATAAAGAATTGGTTCCCGATGACAAGCCACGTGATGTACCGTCCTCGGACGAGGATTTTTGAGAACATGCACGAGGCCGGACTCCCGGCTGGCAGGCGGGCCATTCCTGAGCGACATGTCTCTATTACGTGCTTCAGTCGCCATCTGTGAGAAAACGGAATAGTAAATGCGTGCGTCAAGGAGAGTGTAGTCGAATAAAAGTATGCAATTTATACAGACTTGAACTCAACTCTTCTAAGGCAGCATCTTAAAAATTTACTAAGGATATACTTTTGTGATATTTTAAGAACCTTAGCACATTAAATTTATTTTTGTGTTATATAAACGAAGTACAATATTGTAACATGTTTTAACGACAGTACCAACGGAGGAATACGAACTTTCATGCAATTATATTTTATTGAAAAAAACCAATTTTATTTTAATTTTGCATCTACTTAAATCGACGTGTTTTGTGCTGTTTATTTATTTGAATGAAAGTCAACAGCTGGCAATACAATATAACATAATTTCAATTCAAACTCAAAACGTTCACGCCGTACATCCCCGAGGGTTTCGGCAGAGTTATTATTAATTCCTAAAATCATATGACATTGTCACTTGGTGTTCAGAGTAGCCACGTTTTGCTTGGACAGTGTACTCAAGTGATAGGGGGCAGGCCTATCGCTGTTTTTTTCCGAATACACTGTCCCATGACTTAGTACAACTCAGCTGTGTGGGTTTCCTCACGACGTTTTCCCTCAACGTTAACAACCATGATAAATTTACCACACACATGTATTTAGAAAAGACATATTGGTGAAGGCCCGACCCGGGATTGGAACTTTCATCCTCTGCACGATGAGCGGGTTCAACTAAAAAAAACTATTAAAAACTCACCATGGTGCACAACGTGCGATTTAAGCCTTAATTAAAAGCTAAACAATTAACAACCCTTGTAGCATGAGGCGTGTCAGAGCGAATATATGGCGACATCGCTGAGACAGACGCCATTTTGTTATTTTCGCGCATTATGTGAGATCAACGCTGTTTATATTGTTAAATGTTTTTTTTACCTTCATTTATTTTGTAAAAATATTTACATGTTCATGTGCGACTGGCAACGAATAAACGTTTTTTCTTCTTCTTCTTCTTTCTTCAATATGTTTAAATTAGTATGGAAAATCTGTCATTCTTTCACTTTCACACAACCTTGTGACTTTGTGTTATTGTCTGTATATTGAGTATAATAGTTGATAGCTTCTATAACGATATTTCTTTCGCCAACCCAACGTGGGAGCAAACACAATTTATTATTAAAGACCGCTGCTATGACAAGTTATTAAACATCAATAATAATAAAAAACATACAATTTGCGTGCCTAGAAGAACATAGTAGGTAAATAAAGGATAAATAAAAGAACAAAAATTTTTTACACTAGCGGGGATCGAACCCGCGACCTCCGGGTTTACTCCCCCGCATTCTATCAGTAAAGGTAGACAAGTGGCTTTCCGAATTTGTGAAAAATTCGGAGGTAGGTAACGCTAACAGTACTTAAAAAGTGTAAAAGAAACGAATGAATGAAGAATTTCGCACTAGTAGCCTTGGCAGTTAGCGCTTGACGTTATAGCTCAATTGGCAGAGCGACGGGGGCGTATACCCGGGGGTCGCGGGTTTGATCCCCGCTAGTGTCGAAATTTTTCTTACCTTTATTTATTACATAATCATAAACGTTCACGCCGAATATCCCCGAAGTGGTTGGCAGAGGTACTAATACTTCTGAGCATCACGTGACTTTGTCACCTGGTGTTCAGAGCACCCACGTTTTGCATGGACAGTGTACTAGGTGATAGGGGGCAGGCCTATCGCCGTTTTGTACGAATACACTGTCACATGACTAAGTACAACTGAGCCGTGTGGGTTTCCTCACGATGTTTTCCCTCACCGTTAACAACCATGATAAATTAACCACACATATGTCTTTACACACATTTGTCTTTAGAAAAGACAAATTGGTGTAGGCCCGACCCAGGTTTTGAACACTAGTCGTTTGCACAATAACCGAGTGTTCTACCCACTGGGCTATCACGGTTGCGCTATTTATTACTCATTAAAATAATTGTAAATTACTTTTTTATCTACTCATTTTAGTGAGCACACCCAAAAATTATCTGATACAATAAAATGTATGTACCTGGAAGTCCACATGAAGATATATTTAGACAGCGGCACTGACGTGGCACTTATACAGTTGATAGCTTGAAACGACTTCACCTTGTCCGGCAGCACTTGCACCAAATACACGATCTGACTCAGTGAACCGACGTAGATGAACGTGCCGCAAAATATCACGATACTGAGCACAGATGTGAGAGAAAATGCTGAAATATAATGTTAATTTTTAAATGTTTTTAATATGAGATAGCCGTGGTATAACGGCTAGAAGGCCAGTTACGAGAGTCTTGAGGTCCCCGCTAAGGCTAATAGTTGCATAATGTATTTACCTTTCTTAATTTTAAATTTTTCTTAAATATGTATTGTTAAATTATTATAACTTACCTAACTACTATATTCGTGGTGTATGTAAACCAAAACAAAGTGCAGTCAGAACTTCAGAATTAGAAATTCCTCAGCAAACTAAAGTTACTTTATTCTAGTATATTTTCTCTTTGCTACTCATTACTGGTTAAAGAATCCCTCATAGCCGTGAGTATATTTATTTCGTCATAAAATATTCTCTAGCTGATAACTTCAATAATGACGCAAGATACGTAAACTGATTTATTCGACATGAAAATGTGTAGGTAATATTCTTGTATTATACCATATTTATTAAAAGGAATTGGGTATGCAAAGTTTTACAAAAGTGGTGCTGATTTCGAAACGATTTCGAGATATTATGTTTTCAAAACATATTTTCTTGAAATTAAATCAATCAAAGCTAAGATGCCCGTTATTTTAGCAAAAAACTGTAGCAGTATTTGACCTTCAGCATTATTTCAAAGACATTCGCTTTTGCAGTTTATTAATAAAATATTGAAAATCATAGGTTTGTTTAGTATAATATCATAAAAATTTCATTTGAGATAACATATTCGTGAAATGTTTTGCAATCAACAACATTTTTACTAAACATTTCGCTTTATTTGCATGTCGCTACGTGATATTTTCGATCGATGACGTCATTAAGTACAAAAGTTAAACAATCTTTAAAAAACCATAATTTTGCAATTACCCATTTTGAATGAAAAATATTCAAATCATTCTTTTATTTTCGTGTTATGTAATAAAAATATTTAATAAATACCAAAAAAAACTTTGCATACCGAAGGCTTGTGCTCTGTGAGTTATTGCGCCTTTCTTCGAGGTTATAATATCAAGCTATATTATAGACTCAAAATTAAGAAAGAACTACATACATTGCGGATTCGAATCCCGCTAAGAGCAAGATTTTATGAGATGAACAAAAATTTTAGTATCTTAGTCTTGGTATTGATATTATCTTACTGGTATTGTACAAGTTATTGGTTGTACTTAGTTTGACCCAACTTGAGCTGGGTAATATATGTCCGGATATATTTATAAAATAAATACTACTACAAATATGTGCTATATCATATTATTATCACGTTTTAGATTAGTACTGTACAAGTTTTGTATTGTACAAGTTGTTGGTTGTACTTAGTTTGACCCAACTTGAGCTGGGTAATATATGTCCGGATATATTTATAAAATAAATACTACTACAAATATGTGCTATATCATATTATTATCACGTTTTAGATTAGTACTGTACAAGTTTTGTATTGTACAAGTTGTTGGTTGTACTTAGTTTGACCCAACTTGAGCTGGGTAATATATGTCCGGATATATTTATAAAATAAATACTACTACAAATATGTGCTATATCATATTATTATCACGTTTTCTGAGTTACGGAAAGCCTTGCTTTACTTTTTACTTTATGCTGCTCTTTGGAAATATTTTAGGTTTATGGCCGTTGCATAAAATGGTATGGTCGTAAATGAATTACTTAATAAACGGTGAATGCAATGCAGGTTATTATTCTAGTGGTTTTATCATTCAAGACGAATGATATAATAATATCATAGCTTACGAAAACCGGCTGAGAGTGTTATCTGGCTTGTATATAATTGTACATATAAATCTAAATAAAAGCCTAACATGAGCACGGGATTGCCAGTCTTGTGCAATTAACATTGACTGCGAAACTGACAGAAGTCGAGAGGTGAAATTATGGAAAAATCATTAGTGATTGGTTTTTTTTTCCGTCGCCCATCAACCTATAAAAAGATGTTCTTTATAAATATCACATAAAGAACATCTTTTTATAGGTTGATAAATTCACAGTGATAAGCAAATTCAGAACTTACACCGTCGTTTGTCATCAAACACATCTCTTATTCCGACCCAGCGTTGGATATAATTTATTGTTTTCTTCGACGCGTCTATGGGATTTTCATTTTTGGAAAAATATCTTTGGACATTTAAATATGATTTTATATTAGTCAGCATTTTAACGTGCTATCTTTCATGATAGTAAAATTGAAATAAAATAAAGTTGAAATAAAACAACAATAAATAAATTGGACAATTTTATTAACAAGATTGTTGTGAAATGTTTTTGTGTAATTACGTTTTGACACTTAAACTACATCAAATTATCTATATTTCATCACTTTTTCAAATTACAGCGGCAAAATCAACATTGTTACCATAACAATTATTTTTCGTTTTCTTTTTTTTTGAGAGTTTTCTAATCGAATATTATGAACGAAACCTTGACATGTCTTTTTGTCGGTATATGTCAGTCTGAATGTTGCTGAACATATTTATTTCTGGCTATAATGAATACGCAATTTAATATATGTTTTTTAGTAACTATCTCAATGGTTTTTTGAAATCACATTTATAAGAGGTATTTTTTGTTATTCTCTAAACATAACTTTAGATAAATATGTAAGACGTAATATGTATTCTACATAAATGTGTGTGTATATAAGATCCATCCATCCACAAAGTAATTAATGGATCGATGGTCACTTCCGTTTTGCAGCATATAAATATTAATGTTCCCAAAAGAACATTACGTAATTATCGTCCATTTGCCATGCCCACATTAAGAACGAATGTTTGTTCAAATAATCCGTTGCATAGAATGACTCAACTATACAACTCTTTGTGTAATATCGCTGACGACGAGGAAAGCACTCCTGACGTTTATCATGACTCGCTGTTGGTTTTTCGTAATGGAATTAGGAATAGATTATGTTCGTGAAATTTTAAATTATATTTAGTGTATTTTCTATGCTTAAACTTTAAACTCTAATGTTAATTTATATTTATTATTATGTCTTAATTTGTTTTTTATTGTGTTTCTTAAATTTTATTTAATTTCAACAATTTTAATAATTCTAACAATTTTAATAATTTTAACAATTTGTTCTTTATAATTTGTAAATACGTATAATTTTTTTATTATTTTTTTTAACATGCTGTGCCCACTATTAAGGTACATTTACTGAACTGATTTGTTTAAATGATGTAAAATATTATGTTAAGTAATTGTACTGTATGTGTGCCAAATAAATAAATAAATAAATAAATAAATAAATCCCACCAAAAACATTTCAAATGTAAAAAATGTTAGCCAAGCAAATACAATACAAAAATTTATAATATGTTAACTAAAAGACTTCGCAGACAAAAGGATTGATATCTGAATGGTTGCCAAGCACTGCAGATAATCCTGAAATACAAAGTAGATAACAAGTTAAATTAAAGTTTTGATTTAACTTGGCTCGTTTCCACATACGAGTTATCATGATAATCAACTTATCTGCTAGGTACATTTTAATTTGATTTTGTGGTGAAAACTAGCCAAATTAAATCAAAACTTTAATTTAACTTGTTATCTACTTTGTATTTCAGGATTATCTGCAGTGCTTGGCAACCATTCAGATATCAATCCTTTTGTCTGCGAAGTCTTTTAGTTAACATATTATAAATTTTTGTATTGTATTTGCTTGGCTAACATTTTTTACATTTAAACTGTTTTTGGTGGGATATCATTACTTTTTGTTAATATTTTTTTTCTGCGTTTGGTTTTATACCTACCTTACTATCTATCTAGTATTTTAATCAAACAAATCAATGAATTTGGCAAAAGAAACAAACCTACAAACAACCCAATCTAAAAACAATCAGCAAGAAAAAAAAGCAGAATTTACAACACCGTTACCAGCTGTAACTCATACGACGACGAAGCATAAAACTCAACCTTATAGGCGGGATTTCGCTAGACAACCGAACAGCATGAGGTCGCTCGCGCGTATGAGCGCGGTTGGCGCTCGGTTCGCTTTGGTACGTTCGCAGATCCCGTCATGCGCCGCCCCTGCCCCTCACCCCGCGCGTTCAGCCCTGTGATCTCCTGTGGCCCCACGCTTGTAGGGACGTGGTAGCGACTAAGTTTAAGTTAGTTTATGTTATTTCATGTATGTAATTATCATTATTACAATCATAAATAGCATTACGTTATTAAATATGATTATGAGCGCTGACATTACACAAAATCAAATCATTTTATTTAATTTCCGTAGGTTTAATGATTAGTAGGTATCTATGTATTATGAAAACGCTATCCGATGTTGCGTCATACTGTATGACTCATACAGTGGTCGCCGTTCTGCTGACATGAGATAGGTACTATGATACCTATTATGATACCTATTAATTGGTACGACAGGAATCGAATCTGAGTTTTTATATATTGAAGAAATGTATTGCTATTGTTCGCAACCAACCGGGCTGTGCTAGTACAGTTAGTACCTATACTCATAGTTTGAGTTTTGTAATTGCAAATAACTTTAGCGTCGAAGTTTAATGAATGATCAAGTAAGCATGCATAGCATACCTAAACCTATTCAGAACGGAGTTTTATATTAGCGTCAACAACATTTCATCATGGGATTTATTATGATTTCTATACAAAATGTTCTTGTGAGGGAAATATTGAAAAATCTTAAAAATTCTCCGTTTTCAGATTTTTTCCTTTGTTAATATTTGATCACCGACCTGGATGCCGAATTTCAACTTCCTGGGATATCTGGAAGTGGGTTAGCTTTTTGATCTATATGTCAGTGAGTCACTAAAAAAAATCGCGATTTTTGGACGTTTATATCTTAATAACCTTTTGTTAGGTATTTATGGAAATTGGGCAACTAGTTTGTATCTTTGATATCAACAAATGAGCCAAAGTTGGTTGATTTATGTTGATTAGATTTTGAGTTATGATGGTGTAAAAAGTCGCTCCAAATGGTTCGTGTAATATACACATACGGTGCGCGCTCGCCGCCTTGGCTTGGCTTGACGCACTGCCGTGCGTCTTGATCCCACCCAGATGACCAGACGAGCCCATATGACTCACACTGTCAAAAAGTTATCAGATCTCATGTAGAGCCAAGCTTCTTACACTACACGCCCTAAGTCTACAAGGCCTAACTTCTCAAACTCTACACCTTAGTCAAAATATGCTAATGCTAGCTTTTATATATACAATAAGTCCGCTATTGAAAATATATCCCGAAAATTTTGTTGATCTAGCATGATCCAAACCCAAGTTATAAGGGTTCAAAAAACGACGAAGCGCTTCGAGAAAAGATAGGTAATGCCCGTGCGCTTCGCTTGGCTCGTCTTGGCGGGGTACTACCGTGCCCTCAGATTGAAATTTAGTACAATACATTTACATTTACCCGTGTGTGTCAGGACGGCCGAGCCGAGGGTATTGGAGCTTTTTAAGAGAGCCGATGATGTGGCTAAAGACCTATATACTGTTGATATATCTCTTCACTTGCCGACTACTTAAAAACCCTTCTCGGGCAAATTGACTTGCACTTAACCAATTTATTATTTAGATGGGTAGTTAGGTGCTCTGATTGCCAAATATCATGAGTAGATTTAAATATAAATATTGTATTATATTAAATAATGTTAAAATATTTTTATGTCTATTCCTTTCCGTATCAATGTAAATGCTTGATAATATAAAAGAAATAACAAAATACCGACTTCATTTATTTTAAAGTTGCTTGCAAAAGTTATTTTTTCTAAAAAGAGCCATTCCTAGTTCATTCAACTGAAGCAACTTGATTTTAGCATTTACGCTAATATAATTTACTCGTCGAGATAACGAGTTATTCATAATTAGAATAACTTCATTAATGTGGTTTTAGGGCTACTCATTTCTGTAAATAAGCAAGCACATTTTCTGAGTGGAATTATCATGGCGGCCATGTGAGAGCGCTCTCGTTGTAAACCCACCGTCAACAAACACTCAGCAATTGAGTTAAACAGACCCTTGTTAAGACTTGCGTCCCTTGCTTAATATGTGTGTGACTTAAATCACAATTCAAACAAATGATTTGACTAATTGACCTTTCAGAATTAACATGCAAAGTCTGGTTTCTTAAGTTTGTTTTGTTAGACGAATCGCAGAAATTGCATTATTTTATTTATGAAGGTCCGCCCCGGTTTCGCGCGGATACTAAGTGTTTTGATTAAATTTATTTCTTTGAAGCATGATAAATCTTGTTAGTTCAAGGTTTGTCCAGTAGGTTTCGGACCTGCAGATAGGCATTTGTTTTTTTAATAATAGTAATATGCCGTGTAGTGCCGGCTTACAATGTCACTACCACTACCCACGGGTGTTCTAAGAGGCGACTAAGGGTGGCGTATGGTGACTTTTTGAATGGTTTTTGGGTGATGCGGTTGGAGATCAATCACCAACAATACTTTATTTCTACCATCTTGTCCTCCATTAAGTTCCAACTGTGGCTGAGGAGTTTCTAGCTCTGAAGCTCTGCCTACCCCTTCTAGGGATTTATAGCCGTGAGTATATGTATGTATGTATGTAATATTAGTAATTTAATCCATGTATTTTTTACTAGGTCGGCATAAATGCTTCGCATGCCAAAATTTGGAGCGAAGCCGTCAACATGTCAAAACATAATTATACATGTCTTGTTTTACTAATAAATAAAAAATAAATAAAGGAAAGAAAAGTTTCGACACCGGCGGGGATCGAACCTTCGACCTTCGGGTATACGCCCCCGTCGCTCTGCCAATTGAGCTGCAGTGTCAAGGGCTTCCAGTGCGAAATTCTTCTATCCTTTGTTTCTTTTACACTTTTAGGTAGTGTTTCCGTTTCCTTCCTCCGAATTTTTTACAAATTCGGACGGCCACTTGTCTACCTTTTAAGATATTGGATACTTGCTTATTTACAGAAATTTTTAAGACTCGGTGGTCAGCTGCCGAACTGTCTATTAACTGCTCGTCAATGACTCGTGTTGAGTCGAAACGCGTCGCATGTTTGTGGTTGCCTGTGGTTTTCGCTTGCGGGTGTGTGTGTGGTGCATTGTCTGCTTTTCGATTTCTTGTAAGTGGAAGGGCGGGCGGTGCACAGTGCATGTTGCATGAAGACTGCAGGTATTATTTAGCGGAATTAAGCGAAGAAATTTATTAATATTAGTATTACCTTTTAAGATACATGATGATACATGATACATGTTGAGAACGCCTAACTATCACATAATCTGAATGTTTTTGTTCATGAAAACCTCGTGTGGGGATTTTTACTAATAACATAACATAAACGTTCACGCCCAATATACCCGAAGGGGTTAGCAGAAGTACTAATACTTCTGTGTCACCTGGTGTTCAGAGTACCCACGATTTTAATGGACAGTGTACTCACGTGATGGGGGTAGACCTATCGCCGCTCTTACTAATAAATAAAGGAAAGAAAAAAATCGACACCGGCGGGGATCGAACCCGCGACCTCTGGGTATACGCCCCTTTTATTTCCTTTATTTATTAGTAATAATCCCCACATGAGGTTTTCATGAACAAAAACATTCAAATTATGTCTTGTTTTAAATGATTTTATTAAAATACCAAATTGAAGTTCATAAATTCGTGTATGTTTTTCAATATAAAAAAAATGAAAACACAGCCTTGGATACGAACAAATAGCGATAAAAAAATGGTGAAGTGAAAAAATTTTTTTACGTACTTTCGCTGCATTGGAACAATGCAAATATCTTTAGCGCGTGCGAGTTGTGTTTACACTCGTGTCTTATAGACTAACATGGGAAACTTTCAAGGGTGATTATTCCTCAATGGTAACATCTATCTAAATTTTATCTTTGTTAAAACCTTGTCCTTGATGTCTTGAACCATCGTGCAAAATTTGGCTGTGATCGGATTGCACGGTGATGATTGATGTGCACGGTTGACCGTAGAGGGGGAGTTCTGTGACCAGCGTAATACAAAAGTGGGGGGTAAATGGGGCTTCGCTCTAATGAGCTGTACTATTCTAAGTAAAAACTACTGATTACGAAACCATAAAAGGGTATTTATTAAATTGGGTTAATAGTCATCATATCTTAAACAGAACAAAGCAAACTAACTAACAATACAGAAACTGCCGACCTAAATACTATCTTATATGTATTCTTCCAAGATCTTTAACCAAAACGTATGCGAAAAATCGTGTGATTTATGGAAAAATATATAAAACAGCCTAAAGACAAAGTAAGCGGTATGAAGTTTACCGATAAAACAAGAAAAATGATTCATATTTGGGGAAAAAAATGGCGTTCCACGATGGCGCAAATAAATAAAGGGTTTACGTGAATGTGGGTGAGAGTAGCTCATAGTTAACGAGATGCATTATTCTCGCAAAGAGGCTCAAATCTGTCTTCTGGAGTGGAATCTTTTATAATCTTATTACACAGTCTTGCACGTTAGGCTGGTTTGGAAAGGATCCAAAGTGGATTTGCACGAGCACATAGATTGTTTGTGTTCACATCAAGAGAAATTATTCGCGTATTCCTTTTGAGTTGGATATTTAAGATAAACACTATTTAAACATACTTATAAGGAGTTTAAGTTCATCTTCCTAAAATAATATTAAGTTTTCAGTATAAATCAACACATTCTACAGCTTGTACAGAGGTAAATTCACTTTAGTAGTCATCTACTGAATATGAAATATCACTTCGAAGTTATCTGCTCACATGTTAATTAAAATAATACGTTTAAAATAATATTGAAAATACCAGGAGGAAATCCATATGCCCTTTTATTCATCATAATTCGGTCCTTTTTGAGCACATGTGGAAACAGCAAAGATATACTGGCCAGTACACCCTGCCATGTACCAACTTATAATACAATTTGCGTGCCTTATGTACGATAATTGGTAATCACTTTTTTGTCTGCGCATTTTAGTGAGCACACGGAACAATTATCTAATCCATACTAATATTATAAATTGGAAAGTGAGTTTGTTTGTTTGTTTATTTGTGCCGCTTTCACGCCGTAATTACTGAACCGATTGCTTTGAAATTTTGCAGACATATAGTTAGAAGTCCAGATTAAATAATAGGGTACTTTTTATCCCGGAAAAATCATATTCCCGAGGGAATACTAAAATATTGTTTGCTTGCTGGATGGATTGGAGATGGCGCTGTGTGTCGTTTAAAACAAGGTAATATATTGCAAACGAATATAAACCTGTAAATTCAGAAGCTAAATGATATGATAATGTATCCTTGAAAATGAGGAATTCCCGAGGGATGACGTACAATTTGTTTTATTGTCTAGACAGTTTTTTTTCATATCTACTTATCCTGAAATAACTATAAATAAACGAATTACTGATTGGTTTAAGTATTTACGTTACGTTAGTTCTTGAGGTATGCAATAGATGGCGCTGGGTGTTTTTTTGAACCGTGGTTTCGATGTTTTTCAAGATACGTAAGAAGTTGAACATTTTGCGCTTTAATCTGTAGTTCATACCATTACTCGGTGCACTTTTCGAATCATTTACTTACTTGCTGTTTTATCTTTAGTCACTATTTTTCATTTTACATTGAATTGTGGATTTCGGCGCTCAAAATCGGTAGAGAATAAAAATGCGGGATTATACAGCAGGAGCGGGAGTAAATTCAATTGTTTGTCAATAGTAAGACTACAAGAAAATAAAGGGTATTCAAAATTTGCCGTCAACGTTAGCGTCTATGTGGCGTAGCAGTAAATCTAACCTCTATGAACATTCGAGAGACCCGGGATCAAAACTCAAAGGACACAAGTAATTAGTAAAAAGTAAAGTTGTTGTGTTAGGTAAGAATAATAGCAAGAACTATCGCATCATGACATAGGATATCATTCATCTCGGACAATCCCCATATTCCCGAGCAATCTCTGCTGCAATCTCACACACCATCACCAACGGTCAGTGTAGGGAGCAGCACCCACCGGGCCTCCGCCCCGCAGCACCAAACTACTATCCGTACTTAGTATTTGCTAAAAATTTCGCGATTGAACATTACAATTAAAACCACTATTATAAAACTAAACCCATGTTATAACACGCGATTAAAGACCCGAAAATCAATAGTTACTATCCGTACTAATACGACCATTATAACTCGAACATAGAATTTTTGTATAAAATGGTTTGTTTCATGATTGTTATCATATATTTTATGGCACTATGGGGTTGAAATAGCAAATGAAAGTTAGTATAGAGATTTTTGACATTTCTGCATTTAGAAACTTGAAACTTGGTGCGATTGACTGATATAACCTTTGATTAAAACAAAATAGCGGGATATAACCACTACAAAAAGGAATTTATGAAATTCATCCATCAATCTTTCATGAGTATATATACACTAACGGCCATATATTCCAAAAAGAGTAGCCATAGCTTCGGAGATAGTAATTCTCCATCCACTTTTGGAAGTTGGCTGGGGAAAAGGTAGTCAAATAAAGGATTTCAGTGATGGGTCTCCAACTGAACGCAACGCAACTGAACGCAACGCAACTGAACGCAACGCAACTGAACGCAACGCTGAACAATCACTTAAAAAGCCTCAATGTCCTTTATATCTTTCATACCACTTTTTTTATATATAAACTGGATGCAAAAAATGTAGTCGACGCGGACGTAGTCGCGGGCAAAAAGCTAGTACAATATAAGTATGTATCTGGACATGAAGACATATTTAGACAAAGGCACTGACGTGGCACTTATACAGTTAATAGAGAGGGGAAAATGTGGAAAAATCTTTAGTGATATGATTTTGTTTCCATCGCCCATTTACCAATAAAACGTATTCACTGCATGTTTACGACTACAAATACCTATAACAGATTCTGGTGATGTAAACTCACAGTGATAAGCAAAATCAGCACTTACACCGTCGTTTGTCATCAAACACATCTCTTATTCCGACCCAGCGTTGGATATAATTTATTTTTTTCTTCGACGCGTCTATGGGATTTTCATTTTTGTGAAATCTTTGAAATAAAACAACAGCAAATAAATTGGACAATTAATATAATATGATATTAATAATTACACTGTCCATGCAAAACGTGGGTACTCTGAACACCAGGTGACAAAGTCACGTGATGTTCAGAAGTATTAGTACTTCTGCCATCCCCTTCGGGGATATTCGGCGTGAACGTTTATGTTTTATGTATGTTATGATATTACTAAATATCTGACTTTTCTAAACCATAATTTTGAAAATACATCGTAATGATTTACAAAAAGTAAATTATTTATTTATTAGAGATAAAACAGATGTATAGCACACAAACATAAACATTCCATGACGATAATATCAGTCTCCTTAACAATCTGGTATGTACACACTGGTATGTATGTATTAGTATTATGAACAAATTAAAATAATTAATTCTATCAGAACAGTCAATACATAAAAGCAAATAAAACTTAAAGTATTCATAAAAAAATATTTCAATATCGATTGAGGCCTGAATTTTATTAAAAGAGTGACAACATTATATGAGCGATGCTCTAACGCCAGCATTGGTCCTATTTTCGGGAACATAAAAAAGGTCTTGGTTGCGGGTAGTCCTTGCAGGAACTTTACATTTCAGTAAGGCTATAAGTAATAAGTTATTGTGACCTTTATAATTAATTTAGTTCATTTCTCGCGATGTAACTTATTAAAACCCGTTAAAGCCTACCAGATGGAAATGTGTCGTATACATACATACTCTCATATATACTCACGCCATTTCTGACAAACCTCTTTAGCTTCGTATACGAAAACAAAAAATGAGATTTTAATCTTATCCTTGCAAGTTTTCCATAAAGTCTCTAACATATAAAAATTCTTTAAAACAGATTCATGCAATCGGTCCAGCACCAGTCGTTCTAGCGTTTTGCGCTTAGCAACATATTTAGTGATTCTATTTTGTGCCCAACTAGAAAGGTAACGGGACGCTATTACTGAGGCTTCGCAGTCTGCCCAACTGTTACCAGGATCTATCTCGTGAACCATGATACTCTGAGAGTCGAAATTTTGACAGATGATGAAATAATTAGAATGAAATAAAAAAGATTATAAAGGGGCTCCATGGCTTTCTCCTTTCAAATACATCAAACATCTTTTTTACATTAATTGGTCCTCGTTTGTGACCTCGATTCGCACTTGGCCAATTTTTTGCTATAGATTTTCGATGAACTAATTTCATTGGAAACACGGCAACCATATGATACCACACTACATTAATCGGTATGAGTCGCGAGTCCTCAAAGACGCAAGCTATTCCCTATAATTAATTTAATTTGGCACATTCTGTACTCTGCATTATGTTGTTGAATGGTTTGCGTAATTGAGTTTCAGCGGATCATAGCTCTGGTTGTACGCTTTTGTATTGACTCTCTGACTAGGTGGACAGTTTAAACTACATTTTGTTAATGGCGTTTTGATGTGAATAAATAGCTCTTCCTGATGTACATGTGTCCTACGTAAATGTGCAAAAATAATTCTCTTTAATTGATATTCAAATTAAATTTGACAAATTTTATTACAATTTATTTTAGAAGTAATCGGGTTTGAATTCAATGTTCAAAACGAATTACCACTTCGCATATTTTTGATAAACATGCTTTCTTTAATTAGCAGTGTCTTTTAAATATATGTAATAAACTTTTGCGCGACAAAACATAATAAAAGAGGTTTTCGAGTAACTTACTAGATTTAAGAACACCTATCTCTGAATCTGATGAAATTTTCGATGTTTTTGGCTAAGTAAAGTATCTACGATTGAAATGATTTAAAAAAATCGAATAAGATCGAATAACGAAACGAAAAATATTGATTGATCAAGGGTGAATATTCTAATGCTGTTGGACCCTTTTTCGCCTCCTACGAGCAGATAATGCATAACAAATAATGAGATTCTAAGCAGACATTAAGTAGCTCTATATATAATTCGATTATAAAATAATTTCAATACATACTCTACTTTATATTCTAATATAACGTCTGTTCAAGTTTGCCACATAATAATATGACGAGGGACGAGTTATTGCCGTGGAGATATTCTTGGTCCCTCAGGTCTGGAGACTGAAGCTGGCCGTAATTAACTCTATTTGACGCAATTTGCCGAGATTGAGTTGTAATTATAACCAATTGGGCTTATTAACAGCGTCGTTTTACAGATATAATATGAATGAACCATATATGAGTAATTAAAAGAATGTATTTATATGATATATGGAAGAGGAAGATTTATATGACGACGTGATAGCTCAGTGGATAGAACACCATTTATCGTGCAGACGAATAGTGTTCTAATCCCAGGTCGGGCCTACACCAATTTGTCTTTTTCTAAAGATGTATGTGTGAGTAATTTATCATGGTTGTTAACGGTGAGGGAAAACATCATGAGAAAACTCACATGGCTAAGTTATACTTTGTTCATGATAGTGTATTCGTACAAAACGGCGATAGGCCTGCCCCCTATCACGTGAGTACACTGTGCAAGTAAAACGTGGTTACCTACTCTGGACACTAGGTGGCGCTGTCACGTGATATTCAGAAGTATTGGTAACTCTGCCAACCCTTCGGTGATATTTGGCATGAATGTTTGAGTTTAGTTGGAGTATTTATATGGTATTTATTTGCTGTGTAGTGTCGGCTTAGAATAACACTACGCCTTTTCCTCCGGTGGGTGTGCGTAAGAGGCGACTAACGGTATTGGGGCTTTTTGGGATTTTTGGACCATCAGAGACCCATCACCAACAACCTTTATTTTACTATCTTTTCCCCACGCAACTTCCAAGAGTGGCTGAGGAATTTCTAATTCCTTAGCTCTGGCTACCCCTTCTAGGGAAATATAGCCGTGAGTATATGTATGTATGTTATTAATGACTGGGTGCGGTATGGATTCTTCATTATCTAATAACTTTTTATTTAACCTTCAACAATTGTACAATGCTGCACATTTGCTAATTAAAACACTAGATGACCCGCGCAAGTTCGTCCGTTTTTTTTTTCATTTTATACCGGGGGGAAATCCTCATGGATATCCCGCCTCTCGAGAGAGCGGCGGGTATGTCAGACTCTTAATGACTAAAACCCCCGGTTTTGGTGCTGCTGGCCCTACGGCCTATGCGGCGTCACCATTACTTTTGTGTTGCCGGGCGGCTGAAGGCCGCCCTGGCGGGCGCGGCAAAGGACTGTACCTAAGCTAAGTCGGGTAGGGTGAGTATAAAAATAAAAGAGACTCTCTCTAACTTTGTATAGTCTAGTGTGACCCTAAATTTAGTGTTATGTTCTACGAGCTCGCCGGCGGGGTCGGTGTCGGGAGTGGTGGTCGTTGTTGGTGAGTGCGCGAGCGCTGGTGGCCCCTGAGGCCTTGAGCTCACGGGTGATCGGGTCGTCGGGATCCGAGAGCACGCTTCGAGGGCGTCTCTCTCGGGTTCCGACATCCGGTGAAATGGTGTAGTCGAGCGAAGCGAAGTGATCAGGGATCCTATCAAAGTATCTACGTGAGATTTCTTTGAAGTGATCCCTGACTGTAGGGAGCTCTAAGTCTCTGTGGAGATCATAGTTCCTAACATACCAAGGCGCCCCTACCGCCTTGCGCATGAACCTATTTTGTATCACCTGGAGGCGGTGTTTTTAGCCCTCTCTGGCGAACGCAACACTACCGTACGAGAGGACCGAACGTATACATGTTTTGTATAGTGTAACTTTGTGACGCAGTGGTAACTTACTGCGAGCACAAAGCATTGGTGATAGCCTATTCAGGGCGAATGAGGCTTTGTTGCGTATGTATCTGATGTGGTGTGTCCATGTAAGCCGGGGATCAAAGACAATACCGAGGTATTTAGTCTTTTGCAAGTTCGTCCGCGTGACCTATGATTTACTTATATTAAAATTGCCTATGACTTCAACAAATATTATATGTGTATGTAAAACAATATGGTTTCTTTAAAGGAGATTGACCATTTTGGACCAAATGCTGCCCAGGCGTGGGAATAGTTTTTTATTTTACCTTACGTACAATCTATATCTATTACAAAAAAAAGGATTGTAAACAAACCATTGCCGGGAATAAAATCGTAGATTTCATCAAGAAAATACTTCCATGACACTAGAATTTCACATCCGTCAATTATAAAACACATTCGTCGAATGATCCAGCTAAAAACTAAGTATTAATTGGAGATAAAACTTGCAAAACACAAAAAAAATTAAAAATTTGGTTACTTAATATTTTTTCCAATGCAAAAATTTGGGATGGGTATTGACATTAAATAGTAATGAAAGAATGACAGTAATCGATTACCGATTGATGAATCGATGTAAGAAGATCCAATATATCAAAATCGCAGTGAATAAAATGTATAACACTGTAAACTATTGTATTTTTAACAAAAATAATAATATGTATATTGATACACAAAACAAATTTATTACGTTTTAAGTTCAGAAATGGTTAGTGAGTATGTAGATTATACCTATTTTACTATTACATTTAAGTTTTATTTGGTTCGGGTCGATTCTGGTCTTTTTTTAGAAATGTCTTTTATTAATCGACTAAGGATTTTGCCGTGTAGTGTCGGCTTAGAATAACACTACCCCATTTCTACCCGTGGGTGATCGTAAGAGGCGACTAAGGGTCTAGGGGCTTTTTAAGTGATTTTTGGGCGATGTGGTTGGAGACCCGTCACCAAAAACATTTACTGTTACCATCTTTTCCCCTTTCAACTTCCAAAAGTGGCTGAGGAATTTCTCATTCCAAAGCTCTGGCTACCCCGTCAAGGAATTTATAGCCGAGAGTATATGTATGTATGTATGTAATCGACTAACGGCCCGTCCCGGCTTTGCACGGGTTGACACATTTAATTTACACATACAAAACATTTCGTTATTAAAGATAAGTCAGGTATGAATAATGTGATGCGTTTGGCATTAATATTGGCTGTCAGTCACTCGGGGAATTTAATCTGTCTTTTTAATTTTATACATAGGTGTAACTTCTAAGGTTTATTGTGGGATTGGGATTAGTTTAATTTTATTAAATACGTAAAAACGCCTGTTCTATATTTACGTATTTAATCATTTTATTTCTGTAGCAATTGCTCCGGAAAATCGCTATACTAATTTTTGCTCAAATGTGCTCTCATGTTAGTACGAAAAAAAAACGAATATTAAAAAAGGTTATAGACGATATGGCCGAAAAGCAAAATATCCAAGTACTACGTCTTCCTCCGTACCACTGCGAACTGAACCCAATAGAACTAATTTGGGCTCAAGTAAAGTCATATGTAGGACGGAACAATAAAACATTTAGAATGCCCGAGGTTAGGACTTTACTGGAAGAAGGTATAGCAAAAATTGGTGCAGCGCAGTGGACAGGATGTATTAGTCACGTTATAAAAAAAGAAAAAAAAATGAAGGACCTGGAAGGTTTAATTGATGCTGCGACGGATTCCATACAAGAAAAAATTATAATAAATGTTGGCGACTCTACGACCACTGATGATGAATCGGATATCGAAGACCTACCTGAGACAACCTAAATTATACATTAATACCTAAGTTATGTTTGCCTAAATTACTATATTAAATCCATTTTCAATGTAAATGACTGCCTCCATCTCGCGGTTAAGCGCTTGGTTTCAAGTACGGGGTCTTGGGTTCGATCCCCGAGGGGTGGTAACTTTACAAAGATTTGTAAGATTTAACCCAGTTTGGAAGGATATTGCAAAATTAAGATGATTCCGTGCTTCGGGCACGTTAAGCCGTCGGTACCGGCTACTATTACGGTAGTAGTCTTTAGTCTACCAACCCGCAATTGGCCAGCGTGGTGGATTATGGCCATATCGCCCTATATAGGGTAGGCTCGAGCCCCTTGGTGGGGACATATATGGGCTGTGAGGAATTTAAATAGTAAATTGTTTGGTAGCATTTAAAAAAAAAAAATAATGTGAGTGTTAACGATACAGTAACTATTATTTCATACTTTTAACTGAAATTTTAAACATATCTTGGTTTTTTGTATTCGACTATCTTGAATAATTTTATAAGAAGTGTATGTACATCACACATTCACACAAATTAAATTATATATATATATATATATATATATAATTTAATTATATATATATAATATATTTATATTATTTCAAAGTGAAAAGATAAATCTTTGTTTTTTGAACGTCAAAATTCAACTTAATGGTAATGGCGTAGGTATGTGACGACCCCACCGCCCGTTGTTGGAATGGCGTCGAGATGATATGTTCATCAGCTTGCCTTTCACTGTACTATCACAGTTCTATTCACCCTGCTGTGTATCAATCAACAAGTAATTTGTATTTATACTTTAGTAAGAAAAACATTTCGATGCCATGATTTGGATATTTTTATGACCCTGCTAGTGTGCGAATGAGTTCGCCGTCTAGAGGTCGCAACAGTCTCTTCTCTGCTTACCCCAATGTTGGCTAACGTGAGTATATGCATAAAAGTTATTATAGGGAACGAATGTGTGTTTTACATCTGTTTATAAGTATACGATTAAATTGGATCAAGAAATTTGCTTACAATTAGTAACGTATTCGATGTTTACGTCGCCGTCGATTATATTGGTTACAACACTAAAATACTAAAAGGTCATTGACGTTTCTTTGTTTACAACCCTATTTTTTCTAATTGATACAGACGGTAAAAGGGTATTTAAGAAAAAAATAATAAAAAAAAACATCCACGAGGTTGTGTACTACCCGATAATATACCTTATGGTTTTCGTAGCACTTTAACTTTTGATCTTTCATTTTTTTATAATATTTACGTTATTTAATATTATTATCTTATTTATTCTTCCTAAACGTGGGTACACTGAACACCAGATGACAAAGTCACGTGATATTTAGAAGTATTGGTACCTCTGCCAACCCTTTCGGGGATATTCGGCGTGAACGTTTATGTTATGTTTATTCTTCCTCTAGTCAGGTCCCGACCTCGCTAGTATCGCAAAGCAAGTTTTTTGTACGTTGACAGCTTTGTATAGCGCTGTCTCTTTTTTCAATTCCAATTGGACGTTAGACGTTATTGGTATAAAGAGTTGATAGATGAAAGTAAATTGGGATATGAAGTATATTGTAAGAGATTGTTATCAAAAAGGCAGGCGTCTTGAAGAATAAAAGGGCATGTATAAAAATATATTGACGACTGCATGTGGAACCAGTCAGGTTTACCAGGATCTTACAAAATGGCGTTCACTCGTATCTACCTACCCCAATGTAAATATTTATGAATATACTTCGCATGCATTTTAATTTCTAGCGCATTCTCTATTTGATATAAATGACTGTTTAGCCAAAATAATGTTTGATATAATAGTGTGATCGTAGCAAAACAATTTAATAGATTTGCAACTACGACCTAGACACAAAAATATATGCATACATATACTCACGCCATTATTTCCCATTGGGGAAGGTAGAGACTATTGATCGCCTCTTTGTGACATAGATAGTAAGGTGAAATCTTGAAACAATAACCAGTGTTTTTCAATACTCTTTTATTAACAGACCATTACAACAAAATACAAGAACTATTTAATGTTGTATAATAAATGATAAGACCGCCTATTATCTAATATTTAAGAACATATTGTTTGTAAATGTTTTAACTATGATGGGCAATAAGGTTATTTATTCTATTCTATTGTACAAAAATACATCACATAAATAACTAGACACTAATCCTAGATTTTATACACACAAAGAAATTAATTGTAGGATCATTTACAAAAAAATACAATTTTTTCTTTAGGTCTTTTACTTAAGAGTAGCGCAAAATTACAAAACAGTTAATTAGACTACGAATAAAAGAAAATAGAATTGAATTAAGTGTGAACACGTATTTTGGTTGAGATTGGCTTTCTGGAAAATATCTACATAAAATCTAAAATCTTAGACAAGAATCTATTCTACTATTCTTAAAAGAAAGCTTTCCGAATCTAGCTGCCATAAGGAAAAAAACTAAAGGCTATAGCACGATCAACGCTCCTTAACCATTTATAAGTGAAATGCAATCAATGGACTATTAGAATCTAGCATTAAGAGCAATAGGACATAAATTACAGTTTCAAATTAAAAGTAGATAAAATCCTTTAACGTTTACGCGATTAATTGTCGATTACATTCAATCACTCGTTCGATCATCCGTTCATTTATTCACATGACCGGAAGACTTTTGTTTTCATTCTTATGGTATAATTCAAAATATTTTACAGGACTGGTGCTGTGTAGTATCGGCTTAGCACTACCCCATTTCTTCCGGTGGGTGTACGTAAGGTAAGAGGCGACTAACAGTATTGGGGCTTTTAAGGGACTTTTGGGCGATGGGGTTGGAGACCCATCACCAACGACCTTTATTTTATCATCTTTTCCCCACTTAACTTTCCAAAAGTGGCTGTGGAATTTCTAATTTCTTAGCTCTGGCTACCCCATCTAGGGATTTCTAGCCGTGAGTATATGTGTGTATGTATGTATTTTACAGGACCATCTCCAAAACCTATCAAAAAAAGATAGCAACTGGGAAAGATAATCTATTATTAAAAGGGTATGTTACTTTCATGATCGTGATGCAAACTTTGTTCACTATTCTATTTGCTATTGTTTGTTAATAAGTAGACCTCTTTTGTCGCATAGCAAAAGGCATTCTCTTCTGTGTTGCTGAAAAGCTGCCTTCCTGACTTTTGTTTGCGCCTAATGTTATTTCAGCAGTTAACAATTCTTCGAGTGTCTGTTGATAAAGAAAAGAACAAAAAGATTTACAAATAGGACAGGAAATTGTATGAAGATATATTATGTTATAGTTAACTACTTTTAGTTCAATTAAAATATATCTTACCTTATTTTCTATTAGATTTCGATCTCTTAGTGCCTTCTCAATATTTTGGAATTCAACTTTGGCATCCTTATCATGAGACTTTTCCACGACTTCTTTTATTTGTGAAACCTGTAATTTTATTCATATTAAACATTCATTCATGATACTGCCTTAATGTCCCATACCTTTAGGGTGACTGGTGGGACCCTCGTTTCCGGGTAAACACCGTATGAGCGAAAGTGCAAGATGGATAAGAATAACTGAATTAATCATTCACAAGATTTGTTAAAAAAGTTACCGTTTCATCGAAGAAAGTGTGTTTGTCCTTTTGGTCTGGATCATCAATTTGTAGTACTGATCTTAATATTGGAAGCGACTCATCAAATCTTCCCAATTGTGCTAGAGCTACTACCTGTAACACATAAAAAGATATATTTTTTATTATGTAACGAAATATATATTTATAGAACAGTAATCCAGCCTATGTAAGCATGCCAAATAATAATAATATTTTTATAATTTGAATCTTTTTGTTCATGAAAACCTCATGTGGGGATTATTACTAATAAATAAAGGCAGCCACGGTAGCTCAATTGGCAGAGCAACGGGGGCGTATACCCGAGGTCGCGGGTTCGATTCCCGCCTGTGTCGATTTTTTTCCTTCCTTTATTTATTAGTAATAATATTTTTATTTTGCAGGACTTAAACACATCTACTACAATATTATTCATGGTGAATAAAAAATCATCATGTATCAAGTTAACAATCTCAGTGTCTCTCAAAAACTTTTTTTTATAATATTTCATATATATTTTTTGTGAATCCGGTGCAAAGTTTTTTTTTGTATAATGGATTTCCTTGTGTGTTTTCTATAAAAAATAATCACCAATGATGACTAGAATGCTGGCCCGTGCGCTGATTATTATTGTATAGTTTGTCTAACATTTGAAAAAAAAAGTGAGTGGGTGTTTCAAATCGGACAATGAATTTATATGTCTATATTACCATAGCAATGATAATAGCTGCTTTAATGGATATAACGCTAATATTTTATGTAAATTAAAATGACACACCTTTATATTTCTCGTAGTCACATAATGTTGTTGCTTTTGCGTTGAAATAACCTCCAGTGCAATGTGAGGAGATCCTTGCTTTAACGCCAGGCCTACAAACAAATAAATAATATAAATAAATACGGATATATTATACACAGATCAAGTTAGCCTGAAACTAAGTGAAACTTGTATTATAGGATACTAACTCAACGATAATTTTAATATTATGTAGTACACATATAAATATGATCCAAGACTAAGAAATAAATGGTAAATCTATGGATAATTTCATAAGGATATATAAGGGTTTTGGTAGATGATCTTTTCTCATTCTACAACCAAAGGCAGAGAAGACATGGGAGAATGCAAAATATACTATTGTTATAATAAGCGTGTCCCGAAATTCAATGATGAGCTAAAAACAAGTGTTAGATCACGACATAAAAGTTAAGTTGGAGTTTTTCTTTTAACTATTAAATTTCTAGATGTGTTACCAATCAAGAAGTGTAAAAATCTTTTTTTTATCATCTTCACTTAAATGTATATTTAAATTGCATCCACAACCACAATGACTTATATCATCTTAATACACGTTTTACTGTATTTGAAGCCCAAATTTTGTAATATATAAAGTGTAACCACTGACCTCCATCATACTATTTATGTACGCTGGACTAATGATACGTATTAAAATGACAGCTATTTATTGTGCCGATTTGAAGCGCCCCTAATGTGGGGGAAAGGAACTAAATCTGACGTAAACTGCAAATTGGCCAGTGCTTTTTTTTACCATAAAGCGTAATATGTCTATGGTTTTTATAATAAAAAAATATTCATTAGTGCTGTGACCATGCTGTGAAATTCAGTTTCGATAAAACTTACCGATGCAGACCGTATAGTGCCTATAGACAGATTGTTAAACATAGATAATCTTGTAATTTACAGGTTTCTTACTTTGGAATTATGGCTAAAAAGTATTAATAAGTCTAGTTCACGTCCAAAAGAATATGATTACATAATTATGCTCAAAACACTTCACTGACGTCTGTTTTATTAAGCATAAGCATGATCTTTGAGAAGGTGAAAAACTTTATTTTGTTTGTACTTAATATCATAAAATTAAGTTTATTTTCTATAAATACCTCACCTAATCTATCATTTCTATTGTCACGGGCAAGTGAAACAGATAGCAGCTCATTACGCACTGAAGTTGAAGTTTCATATTTATTAAAAAAAACGTTCACTATTTAGTGTTGGATCTAGCTAGCTTTACATAAACTACCCACATTTCCCGGCTTCGGCTTATCCTACGATTACTCAATCCTTGGTTAGTCATAGTATTAGCAATCAATTGAATTAGTTTTGACATTAGCCATGATTTATGCATTGCCGTGTAGTGTCGGCTTAGAATAACACTACCCCATTTCTACCCGTGAGTGATCGTAAGAGGCGACTAAGGGTATAGGGGCTTCTTAAGTGATTTTCGGGCGATGTGGTTGGAGACCCGTCACCAAAAACATTTATTAATACCATCTTTTCCCCAATCAACTTCCAAAAGTGGCTGAGGAATTTATCATTCCAAGCTAGTAGTGTAAGTGAGTATATGTATGTATGCTAAAGGAACTACGAAAAGCAATGGGTTATTTTAAGCTGACACTAAACATGTTATATTTACACCAATATTATAAAGAGGAAAATTTGTTTGATTTTTAATGAATAGGCTAAAAAACAACTAGACCGATTTCAAAAATTCTTTCACCAATGGAAAGCTAAGCCTTTCAGAAGGGATTTATATCCGTGAGTATATGTATGTATGTTATGCATTAAGAGTAATATGATCCATTCCTTTAAGTAAAAGCTTTTATCGATATATTCTATCTTACCATCCCATCCTTTCATTAGTTCCTTTCCCTCTCGCAGCTGCCGTAAGCGCCAAGATGGCGAAAATCAAATTGCCTCAATATGTCACGGCCTATAATTTGTCCAGCGTACTTACGTAGTATAATGGAGGTCAGTGAGTGTAACAGATACATACAAATACTGTGTAGGGTCCGCTTAGAATAGCAATATGCTATTTCAACCCAACAGTTGGTTTCAACAGAGGCGACTTACAGTGCGATGTGGGTGGAAACCCATTACCATCCGTCGTTTATTTTACAACCTATTCCACATTCATTTTCCAAATGGGTATTTCCATTGCAACGGGTGCGACACTGATACTGCGTTTTTATCAGTTAAATAAATGCTTGTTTCGATATATCAAATTACGTTTATCAACAAAAATTGTAAAAAAATAATTGTACTTAACTCTAACAAGATCTGTATAGAAACATGTAATTAAGATCTAGCACGTCATGAATCGCGTAACGGGTGCGACCTTAGGAAATATCTTAATGCGAACAAGAAGACTTTCGATGTTAAACCTGTATTTTTTTTATACACTTTTTATATTTTTGTTTATATGTTTTTGGATTGATAAGGTACCATCTTGCCAGATCAGAGCCAGGGTGAGGCAAGATGCCACCCCGTGGCTACGCCCATGTATGTTAATGTTATAAATATAAATAAAATCACGTGATGTAAAATTTTGTTAGTAGGGTCGTTTTCAAATTTTGCGCAGGTAAACTTGTCCCCGGAAATGTATATATTTTTTAAAAATAAATAAACGATGATTTTAACATTACAATTATTATTATGTAAACTGTACAACAAAACAAAGATATTTTCATTAAAAAACAGTACCTGATCTACCTAGTTTATATGTTTTTGGTCATAACAATGTGGTCATTCTTGGTAACAGAGTTGATTTTCATACATTTTTCTTCTGTCCCAAGCGCCGATACAATAAACATAGTCAGGACATTTTTCCTTTCTGCTATTTACATGCTTCAAATATCGAATTATATTTAAATAAGACTTTATAATAATACAATAAATGCAATCATGACACTACATAGACATTAAATGATTATAAAATATGTGTTTTAAACTTTTGTCCCACGAGTCTGCTAAATTAATAGTACCGCTCTGTTACTATACTAAAACCTGAGAAGAAATACAGATTTCACTGAATGCATAGTTCTAACAGTTGTAGTGCAGTAGCCGTTATTATTATGAACGCTAAACACAAGGGCGGGGGGGTCATGCAGCTAGCCAGACTGCCATGCGGCGTCAAAAGTTGCGCGTGGGTTTATTCTACGTCCGCTCTGTTACCGACATAATTGGGTAAGTAATTAATAATTTCTTATTGAATTTACGTTAAACTCGTAGTATTTAGTGTGAATATCTTTTTTAACCATGAATTGTCTCAATCCACGGGGTGTAGCTAACATAAATGGTCCTAACACTGTTAGATTTACCACTCTGTTACTAACAACTCTGTTACTTAATGAATGGTAACAGAGTCGTAAACTAGGTAACAGAGTAGACTATTGTTTAAACTTTGTACCAAAAAGTATTATGAAACACGATAGCGATATATTTTTAAACATATTTATTTATATTATATGTTTCAGATGGTTTTACACCTATCTATTTCAAACTGGTTTTAAAAACAACGGCCATATAGAGAAGACTGCAAAAACAAAAACCATGCCCAAAAAAGAAGCGGAATCTAAGAAAAAGAATTTAGACAGATACCATTCAAAGAAACGGTTACTAAAAGATTAAACTTGAAGGAAATACATAGCAATTACAAAAATGGCGAGCTGCAAATGCTAAACGTACAAACCGAGGTTAAGCTCTTCGCATTGTTATGAAAACCAAATCACCACCTGATATTATGACTCCACGATTAAGTACTTCATCTGTTGAAGACCAAAATCAACGTCCTCCATTAATATTGTCTGTGTTTAGACATTTGTCAAGCCTCGAATTTCAAATTCTCGTGATAGCAAAACTGATTCGATAACGATAACAACAAAATGCGGCAGAAAGCCCGCAAAAAACACAGGTCAAAATTATTCAGGTCAAAAGTATTAGAGGAAACACAGAAAACGTATGAAAAATACAGAAATTGATTACACAAAAGAAAAAAAAAAGAACGCAAGGGAAGATGGTAGTGAAAGCCAAGATTGACAGTATTGCATGTTTTCTCTGATGGACCAGCTACCCAATACCGGCAGAAACAAAACTTTTATTCCATTTACAAACATACATATATACTCACGGCCAAAAATCCCAAAAAGGGGTAGCCAGAGCTTTAGAGCTAGAAACTCCTCAGTTCCATTTGGAAGTTGATAGTGGCCAAGATGGTAGAAATAAAGTAGTAAGTGACATAGAAGACGATGGTGAGGTGAAGATAATGTTTTTTTAAGGCTACCCAAAATTAAGATTAGTTGAGACTGACCTAGATAGATAGATTAGATAAATGGTTTCCGCAATTGGTCACTACAGGGCCATTTCACGTGGGCCACGGCCGTCATTCTATCCACCCGAGCTCCATCCAGAAGTCAACTAGTTGTGTAATGTGTTTTAAGTGATTTGTCATACTACCTGTGTTTTCCAAGTTGGTGTGGCGTTGGTCGTTCAAGGTGTTACACTCGAACATTACATGATTTACCGTCTCTTCTGTCTTCATGCAGGCTCTGCATAGTGGGCTGTCTGTGATTCCTAGTGTAAAGTAGTGTTTGTTTAGTGAGCAGTGTCCCGTTATGATACCTGTAACCATTCGTAGTTTTCTCCTGTCTAGGTTCAAGAGTCTTCTAGTGAGCTGTGGATTCAGGTTCGGCATTGCTTCTTTGGATTGTCGGCATTCTGAAAGGGCGCGCCATATTGCCTTGTGTTGTTCTTGTGTTCGTTCCCTTAGCCACGTACGATATTGGTTGTATGGGATTGGTATGATAGGTTCCGGTCCTTCTATTGTGTTGCTGGATCCTCTGCGGGCCAGTTCATCGGCCGCGTCATTTCCAAGCGAATTACTGTGTCCTTTTATCCATTGCAATGTGATGTTGTTTTTCTTGGATATACTTTCAAGTGACTCGTGACATTGTAGTATGATTCCATTATTGGTTTCGTTGTTTTTCAGAGCGTACAGCACTGCTTTGCTGTCTGACAGTATTCTGATGTTTGTATTTTCAACTTTTCTATTTATTATGGCTGTTGTTGCTAGGAGTAGACCTATACATTCTTCTACTACGAGACTGACCTATCTTGAGCCTTTTGATAATTTAAGCTCTATCGTTCTGGAGCCTAAAAAAGTTAACAAATGCAATAGAGAAACAGCGAAGAGGTACTACTTATTTGACACTCGATGGGCAGAAAATTCGAGTGAAAAGATCTCATTGTTAATGTCAATTTTATTACAGATAATGGTTCTTTAAGTGTAAGTAAAGTACAAAAAACAACTATGTTACTAAAGTACTACTCTGTTACTTTTGTGTCCCAAGGATTCCAGAAGATTATTTGTAGGTTATTTGAGAAACAGATGTCCCAAATGTAGGTTTTTTGCTGATATCATTATTTAATTTATTACTTTTCGATTACTCGTCGTTACTTAGTTTTATAATAAAAAACAAGAATTTAGGTTGAATATAAGATTTGTAAACTTAATGATAGTAACAGAGTTGTTTAATATATATACTTATTGCTGAAAGATACGTAAGAGAAGTCATTATAATTATACTTGTTCCTAATAAATACTGTGTTGTGAGCAATGGTGCCAAAAAAATTGGTTTAAATTTAATTATGTTTAAAATATATCTTGAATATGATTGGTAACAGAGTTGTATTTTTTTGCACCTTATTCTACAAAACTGACAATAAAACCGAAATTATGAGGCAAACTTCGCGCCAAATAACAGAAATGAAAAGTATAATAGTCATTACGAATAGCGTATCCAAAAAATCAGTAAAAAAATAGTTTTATATAAAATGAAAAACTTTGAATATAAGATTCATTTACCTGCGCAAAATTTGAAAACGACCCAGTAAATGAATTAAGCTTGGGATCAATAGTCTCCACCTACCCCAATGGACACTAATCACATCAATATTCGTATGTATGATTTTATACTCACTACTTGCATCACTCTTCTCAGATTATATTTTTATAGCACGCCTTTTTTGTTTATAGCGACATGATAGTCCAGTGGATAGAACACCCGCCCGGAAAACAGAAGGGCGTGAGTTCCAATCCTGGGACGGGCCTACACCAATTTGTCTTTTCTAAAGTCATATGTGTGGTTAATTTATCATGGTTGCTAACGGTGAGGGAAAACATCCTGAGGAAACCCACATGGCTGAGTTGTACTTAGTCATGTGACAGTGTATTCGTACAAAACGGCGATAGGCCTGCCCCCTATCACGTGAGTACACTGTCTTAGCAAAACGTGGGTACCTTCTCTGGAAACTAGATGGCGCTTGCCATGTGAGTTCAGGAGTATTGGTACCTCTGCCAACCCCTTCGGGGATAAACGGCGTGAACGTTTATGTTATGTTATGTTTTTTCTTAAATGAAGTACAAATACCCAATGATGGATAAATAAAAATAACATGGCATAATGGAAAATAATTAATTAAAAATATATAAAATTTAAAAAATATATATATAAAAAGACATTTACATTTATGCTGAATATTACATGGGTTCCCAAACTAGGCTAGGCCTGTATTTCTAGAAACCAGTCAACAGTTGAATTTAAACGTTTTAAATGTTAAAAAATTACACTATTATTTAAAATTGAAAATATAGAAAAATTAAGTAAAGTTATGGTAATTGATTTAAAATTAACAAGCAATTCTAAAACTAAACAACACCATAATTACATGGGGGGTTAGTCGGGTTAGTAATGTAGGAATGAATAATATATAAATAGTAAACTTTTTCAAAAATAAATATACATACATACATACATATACTCACGGCTATAAATCCCTTACGGGGTAGCCAGAGCTTTGGAATGAGAAATTCCTAAGCCACTTTTGGAAGTTGATTGAGGAAAAGATGGTAATAATAAATAAATGTTTTTGGTGACGGGTCTCCAACCACATCGCCCAAAAATCACTTAGGAAGCCCCTATACCCTTAGTCGCCTCTTACGATCACCCACGGGTAGAAATGGGGTAGTGTTATTCTAAGCCGACACTACACGGCAAATATGCAATATAAATATATTATTCTATACAGGGATGTAATACACTTTCTGTGTCGTTATAGTCTGTGTCGTTATAGTCTGTGTCGTTATAGTCTGTATCGAGCAGCCACTTATACAGTTTATTTTTTAATTGAATTACCCATTTGTATACCTACCTTCAGGTGTTATTAAATTTAATTGTGACTAACAAATAATACTAACCAGCAAATAATGTGACAGCTCTCCTCAGTGGTACTGTGCCTTGTTTTGACATTTCAGAGTACATTTTTGATGCATATTCCATACTCTTTGGTGTATTCTGAAAGTAACATTTTAACCATAAAATCGAACGAACAGAACTCGGTTTATATGCAAATACTAGTTCTATTATATATTTCTTTCTCACATGGTGTACATCACTAAAGGGTTGGGCTGTTTGGTAATCAGTCAGTGAGTTAGTCAGGACGTTAACTTTTAGATATTAAGATAAAGTAATCCTATTTACCTGTTTATAGCATGCCGCCAATACTAATACCACAGGATATTTAGGGTATTTCGTCATGTTAATCTGTTTCTCTTGTATCCTCTCAAATACTCTATACATATCGTCATACATCTCGTTTTTGTACAGCAAGTCTAATAGTATATGGTAGGAACCTTGTTGGTCAAAAAAGGTTTCATTTGCTGGATCTTCTAAACACTAGAAACAAAATATATAAATACATGAATAAAATCTCATAGTGACCCCAAAGTAAGTATAATTAGGACATGTACTATGGGTACTAAAGAATCAAAATAACATCGTGGAAACATAAGTTCGAAAATCAATTTATACATCATTTTAATTTATTTCTAGGGTCTTTATCTCGAGGATTTTATAGCACGTACTATAAAATGTGAAATAAAAAGATGAAAGTATTTTTTAACATTCACAATAATACTTTTGAATAAGTTTTATATTATTGAGCTGTGTAGTGTCGGCTTAGAATAGCACTACCCCATTTCTTCCGGTGGGTGTACGTAAGAGGCGACTAACGGACTTGGGGCTTTTTAAGGGATTTTAGGGCGATGCGGTTGGAGACCTTTGTACTACCATCTTTTCCCCACTCAACTTCCAAAAGTGGCTGAGGAATTTATTATTTCTCAGCTCTGGCTACCCCTTTTAGGGATTTATAGCCGTGAGTATATGTATGTATGTATGTATGTATTATAATATTGAGAAGCTATTGAACAATCTGCTCAGATGGTCTTATTTTATCAAATATGTAAGGTTTTTCAGTAACAACCATTTTACTTATACCCTATGCAGTGAATTCCCCAATACTATTGATTGCTACTTATAATTATTAAGGCAATGACCACATTGATTGCTTACATTCAAAAATGTTTCCACATAAAGACGTTCATTCTTTATGCTGATTTTATTATTTGTTAAATGTTGTGTAGTGTTTGCTAAGTAAAATTCTCTCTCATTTCTTCCTGTCGGTATTTTACAAGGCAACTTAGGGTATGGGGTTTTAAGTTATTAGTCGACGTGGCTGGAGACCCATCACCAGGGACTGTGTTTTCCTTTTTGATGGTTTTTATTTATTTGACAGAAGTTTTAAGTGGCTAAAATACGGTCAAGATAAGTGAATCCTTTCATAAAACCCTATTGAAGGGTGTTTTACCCTTTACAGTTTGAAAGGGAAACCCCTCATTGGTTTGGTAAGTACTATAAAACCCTTTAATTTTGTTAAGCTTTCACTTTGAATAAGGGTACCCATATTAATTGGGTAAGACAACTTAGAGGGTAAGCCTTTGAGTTGGGTTTAATTTGGGTTCATTTTTAAGGTTTCTAAACTTTAACTGCTCATTTAGTAGGAACCCATCACCTTCCATCCATTATTATCCATTCTCTTGCACTGAAACTTTTAAAAATGGGCTAAGGGTTTTCTTATTCTTAAGGTCTGGCTACCCCTTTTTATTTAACCCTTTATATGGCAGTGGCTAAATAGTGGCCACCATAATTTCAACCTTACCTACCTTAAAATAGAATTGAAATACAATGAATTTTTGATCATACCTCTGCCTTAGAAAGGGTTAAAGCTGTGTATGTAAAGTATATTGTTAAAATATTAAAAGTTTCTAGTGAAACAATCAAAAGCACTAGTAAAAATTACCTTCAATGCTTCTTTAGGTGCATCAAGAAAATGGAACATCCTCATCACAACTGGGCCAAAGACAAATGAACCAAATCTATATTCCGAGTTTTGACAATTGAACCTGCAAACAATATCATAAAGAAGACATCACTCTTAGTACTTGATCATTATAAATATCTAGGAAATGCTGATATCTAAGTGGAAAAGGGAATGTCCCTAGTTTTTTGATCAGAGAGGTGTGAGTTCAAGTCCTAAAACAGAATTCACAATTGTCTCTTTCTAAGATTTATATGTGCCGCACATTGCGGCAGTGTATCAGTACAAATTAGCAACCAGCCTACCGCTATATCATGAAAATGCACTGTCATGGCAAAAAGTGGTTACTCTGAACACCAGGGGACCAGTGTTCTCTCGTATACCACTGTGGCATAAATGATAAATCAATAATTTATTATACATACATACATATACTCACGGCTATAAATCCCTAGAAGGTGTAGCCAGAGCTAAGGAATTAGAAATTCCTCAGCCACTTTTGGAAGTTGCGTGGGGAAAAGATGGTAAAATAAAGGTTGTTGGTGATGGGACTCCAACTGCATCGCCCAATAATCCCTTAAAAAGCCCCAATACTGTTAGTCGCCTCTTACGTACACCCAGAGGAATAAATGGGGTAGTGCTATTCTAAACCGACACTACACAGCAAATAATTAAATAGTAATTTATTATCTGTTGTTGGTTTATCATCACAAATTATCATTTTACCTGTTCCACTTTTTCTGTTTTTTCAGCACACTATAATATATTAACAAAATGGTCTATGCCCTAGAAATGTAGGATTTTACTAAATATTGAAAATATTTTTTTATTATAGGGTCATATATATACCATTTATACAATATGAAACAAGAACAAGCCAACCTCACTTTTTGATCATTTTTAGAACCAGATCCAGGTCAACAGGCTCTGCAATATGAATTATATTCTTCAAATCTTCTGTAAAAATCATGCTCTTTTCATCCTTTATAAAATCTTCCATTTTTAACTTGAATTTGTCGGCGAAAGGAGAAAACTGATCTTTAATTTTCTTTCTAGTATACAAATATCCATCAACACCTAGAGCAGCTGGAGAGTACAATAATTGAACTGCAAAAAAAAATGAGTATCACGTAATTAAAGTCTTAGCAGCCAAGATAGCTCAGTGGGTAAAACATCACTTATCATGCAGAGAATGAGGATTTAAATTCTGGATCAGGCCTAAACCAATTTGTCTGTTATAAAGTCAAATGTGTGGTTAAATTATCATGGTTGTTAAGGGAAAACATCCTGAGGAAACCCACATGACTAAGTTGTACTTTGTTATGTGACAGTGTATTTGTATTAAATGGCAATAGGCCTGCCCCTTTTCATATGAGTGCACTGTCCAAGCAAAACGTGGGTACTCGGAACACCAGGTGATAATGTCACCTGATATTCAGAAGTATTAGAATGTGAACATTTGAGTTGAGTTAGATTAAAACTTTTAAATATACATATACATATTATAGACAGATCAAGTACCCCAAACTAAGTAAAACTTTATATATTGAATATTATTTAATACACATATAAATAACACCCAAGACTAAGAAACAATCATTTATGCTCATCAAGTTGATTTTAGCAGGAAATGAACCTGCACCCTCCAGACTGAGAAGCTAGTCACCAACCACTTAGCCATGGCTGTTGTCAAAATTTATCACATAAGGTTTTATCATACAGTGACAAAAAACATAGTAAGGAAAACCACATGGTTTAGTTGTACTTTGTCATGTGACAGTGTTTCCATACAAAAATGGCAATAAGACTTACTTACTTAGACAAGTAATATAAAAAAAAAAGATTATTTATCTAAATAAATTAAATTAATAAAAAAAAATTTTTACTGACTATGGCTCTAGAAGGTGTTTGTAGAGAGAAGAAGCAACAAGTAACTCCTTACATTCACATTTAAAAATGTTTTCAAAACATAATTTATACAATTTAGCATTTGTCATACTATAACTTTTTAAAGATTTTCTATGCAACCAAACCAAATGCTAGTTTGACATAATTAAACTAAATTTGTCCATCACATAATATGGGTGTGAAAATATGTCTAGAATGTTTCAGTTGCACCTTGTGTTATTAAGGTTAAACATTATAATTCTTAAATTTGTCTTATATACAAATAATAAAATAATTGTGTCAGAAGGTTTTCCACCGCATTAATTTTATTTCAGATCGCGACATTCGCAATGGTAGATTGGAAGTCATAGGTACAATTTTCAATACCAACAGTTAATCATATATCAATAAAAAAAATTGAATTTCAGGTACACTAAATTACTATCTTAGAACCCAATAAGAATAGTATTATTTACCGGCAGTTAGGTTAGGTCGGTTTTTTGGCAATGAATAATTTCGAAACATAGCAACATTTGAAGAATTTTGCTACAATAACTTCTAAACAGAGTTTAAATGTTTAACTTACCTCTTGAGGTGTGGAGAGGCTTTATAGAAAATATGGATGAAGGAAATACCGATGTTTTGGTTATAAAATTGCGGAACAGCGACATAATTTAATTCATATGAAAATTAATGTTTAAAAATATGTATTTTTTTATGTAAACTAAACAAAATAATTGGTATAAATACTTAGTACGTATTTTAATAATAAGCAAATAATTTGAGAAAATTATACTTATTAAATATTTTTTTGTGATTTATGGCAATTTATGTACAAGTATTAAGCCGTGGTGATAATGGTTGCCAGTGTCAGAAGAAAATTAGAGCGAAGCCGGACAAAATCAAACAAGGTTTCTGTTAAAATAATTGATGAAAATGTCCCGGATATGGAGAAATGGTGTTTGAAAAAATCGTGATGTTAAAAAAAAAGGAAGTTAGTTTCGCGACTTTCAAACAATCAGAAATCATTTTTCGTCACGATTTGGTAGTCGATGGATCATGCAAAGTTTGGTAGAGATCTATCAAGTAGAGTTGCCTATCGATAGTAGAGTATCGCTAAACTATCGATAGTGTATCGATAGTTGACGTCATATCAATAGTATCGATAGCCTATCGATAGTATCGATACTATCGATAGTATGATACAGGACAATAGTATTGAAACATAAAAATAGTATCGAAAGTATTAGCTCCGATAGTATCGATAGTATCGAATACCACCATATGTTTAAGGGTAATACAATCGATAGTATCGATAGTATTGATAGCTCACACTATCGATAGTTTAATAAACGGCGATAGTATTGCCATTCAATAATCCATTACGTAGCTAGTTTAAATCTCATAAAAATAATATGTATATTGTATAGAAATAGTATTAATTCGTACAGCAGTGTATCCGAATACAATCAAAAATTGACACAGGGCAACACTAAGTCCTGTCAAATAAATTTTTTAACTACCTACATACGGCGAGTGGGTTTTTTTCATTGTTAAATTCAATAAAGACTCATAGATAAAATAAATAACGGCGCAGTTTTTTATCTTCGTTAACTATATTATTTTTATTCATTAATTTATTCGATTCTGAAATCCCACCACTACTTTTAAAATGATGGCAACATAATTCCATTTCCATCATTGCGCCGCGGCTGATTCGACCGAAAAAATATGAGAATCTCCTTTTGGCGGGAAGATCAGCTGTGATGTTTAGTTGACGTTTCCGCCAATGTTTGGCTATTGACACCGAAGATTGACGTGGATGGATGGATGGATATGAAATTAATGGAATGTTTTATAATATTTTATTCAGTTTTCTCGCTTATATTTAATTGACTCCAATGTGGGATGATAATAATGTTATTTGTTGTAAGCTGTTGTAGTTGAGCAAGCAAAAACCGATAATTACTGGAATACTTAAGTTCAGGTTTCAAAACAAAGAGCATCAAAAAGAAACCGTTTACTGTAAAGTAAAATTCTATTTAAAGCTCTTGGAAAGAAAGCTTCTTAGCTTTGTTGCTTATTGTGCTGTGTTTAATAATTTTAGTAAGGGTTTGAGTCATTGTCAATTTAACTTAGATTTTCGGTTGGCTTAAAAGATTGCGAAACCAGGGCCATATAACTACTATTTATAGAATCTGTGCAATATATAAAAAAAGAATTTCGGTGAAAATAGCCTCGGCCCCATCATTGACTGACATTGAATGACATCAGTCAGTATCAGTAATTTCCAATTAACAATTATCATTATCTTATAAGTTATTATAGTTAATTAATTTTATTATTATAAACTAGTGATAACGCATAAGTGTAATCATGAGAAATATGATACTTCTGTACCTCACACAACCCAAGATCCCTACTTGATCTGATTTTTGTGTGAGGTACAGAAAGATCGTGATTTGGGAACTGATTTTCAACAAAGCTTATGACTTCCAGCCCATGTTTTAGTGCCAATGCCAATCCAGTAAATTTATTATAAAAGCCTCTGGGATATGGCCTGCGACAACTCTTGTCTATTGTTAAGAAACTCATTATTGTTTTCATCGAAGAATAACAGCAGTGCTAATAAAGTATATGTTTTTTCTAGCATGAAGAAAAAAGAAATCATCGACATTTGAATTGCTCAATTACTGCAATCAAACATGGATGGTTCAATCAAATGAAGCTGGCTATTCTGAGCCAAATTTTACAACATCATTCGACCTAACCAGTTGGAACAACCAATATTATAGATGAATGATTAATTTTGGGAATCCTCAGGGTTGAAATGTAATCTTAAAGTTCACATTATTGCCTTTTTCATTTATTCATACTCTGTTCAGAATTTTTAATATGTTTATTAACTTCACAGCATATTAAACAGAAAATATTTCTGAATATAATATGAATATTGTATTTAAATTCTTTAAAAATTAAAGTGCTTTATTTAATTAATTTTTATTATTGTTACAGGAACAGTGTCTGATAAGTAGTTAGAGATGGCAGAAAGATACCATAGTTCAAGGAAATCAAAAAAATATCATAAATCTGAGAGAAAAGGAAAGGATTACACTTATAGAAGAAAACATAAACCCAGTGATGAAAATGATATAAAAACACCTCCTCTACCATTTGATAAAGACAAGTCCAGTATTGGCGATTTAATAAAAAGAAGAAATTCTTTGAAAAGGAGACTAGAAAAGTACAATGAGTCTGACAAACATAAAAGTAATCAGAGTATTACAAATAACAAACATACTATGAATAAAAATGAGAAACGAGAGTTATCACCTGAAATAGAAGCATTTATCGATTCAGAAGATGAAGACTCCATAATTGAAAAAAGACGAAAACAAAGACAAGAACTACTTGCTAAACTAGACAAGGATCAAACTAGCATGAGTTCAGATATGACTGATGTTAGAGAAGAAAATTTCAGTTACAGTAAAAAAAGTAATGGAATTGAATGTAAAAACTTTGAAAAAACAGATCTAACCAAAAACATGAGTTCTTCTAATACAAATGATGATAAAGATGAGCCTTCCACTTACAGTGAAAAAAGTAATGGAATTGAAAATAAAAATGATGGAAAAATAGAACTAGCCAACAACTGTACTACAGACATGTTCTCAGAAAATAATGAATTTGATGTTACTAAAAAAGACTCACAGGCAATTCAACCACAAGACAGTGTTCAATTGACAGATGATTGGGATGACACAGATTTTTACTATAAAGCAAGAATTGGAGAATCTCTGAATAACAATAGATATGTAGTTAAAAATATTGTGGGCCAAGGTATGTTCGCCAATGTCATACAAGCCATAGATTCAAAAAGAGCTAATTGTAATGTTGCCATCAAAATTGCTAGAAATAATGTACTTATGTATAAAAATGGCTTAAAAGAAGTAGAGATGCTCAAAGAAGTAAATGATGCAGATCCTGAAGACAATCATTATTGTGTAAGGTACTTGCGAAATTTCATGCATAGAGGGCATCTATGCATTGTACTTGAATCTCTCAATATGGATTTGCGAATGGTTCTTAGAAAATATGGTAAGACCAATGGTCTGAGTTTGCAATTATTGGTATCATATAGTCAGCAATTGTTGTCAGCTCTGGAATTACTAAAGAAATTGGGTATTATTCATGCTGATATCAAGCCAGATAACATTCTTGTTAATGAGAAAAAGAACATTATAAAACTATGTGATTTTGGCACAGCAGAAAAGAATGGTGTAAATGAACCAAAACCTTACTTAGTTTCACGTTTTTATAGAGCTCCTGAAATAATTCTTGGTGTGGCATATGACCATTCTATTGATTTGTGGTCAACCGCCTGTACAATATATGAACTAGCCACCGGAAACATTCTTTTTGCTGGCAGTTCCAACAATAAAATGCTGAAACGTTTTATGGACTTAAAGGGCAAAATCCCAAACAAAATTATTAGAAAAGGGAAATTTAAAGATCAACATTTTAATTATAATAATAATTTCTTATTGCACACTAAGGATAAAGTAACAGGAAGAGATAAAGTTGTTGAAGTGACTAATATTATTGTCACTCGAAATTTATTTAAAGAATTGAAAAAAGGATACAAAAATTTATCAGAAAATGAAAATAAAAAGATAGTTCAACTCAAGGAATTTTTAGATAAAATTTTAATGATAGATCCTAGTCAAAGGCTCTCAGTAACAGAATGTCAGAAGCATCCTTTTATCAAAGAAAAGTTGTAAAAAATAAGTTTAGTTAATTAAATAATTAAGTTGTTTTATATACTTTTCGTTTTATTTCATGTTATTCTTATTACTTGAAAAATGTAAAGAAGAGAAATATTACATCCCAATTCAGTAAGTTTAATCCTCCTTAACTTAAATAGAACTATTTGCAATGATCTGTGATCTTCGCCCTTACACCAATCCAAGGTCTGCCGTGCCGAGGGATGCGTGGCCAGGGGTGAGCCTGGTCGCTAGCGTGCCGCCGTCCCGGTGCACTCCGGGTACTAAATAACCTTACCTAGTCAAGCGGGGCTCTGGCTAGGCGGACAGTTATATTTCCCTTGATTTTTGTGGGGTCCAAATGTGTTTCGGAACAAAAATTAAACACAATGGCGGCGATGTGGCTCGCCACCTATCATGCCGTGGTTCCTCGCGGGGCGAAAAGTGGGCTGAAGAGACCCGCTTTGGTAAGATGAATGTGTGTGGAGGGATGCATGAAAAATTAGATGAAGTATGTTTGATTATGGAAGAAAGAAACCTAGATTTTCTGTGTGTAAATGCAACGAAGCGCAAGGACAAGGAGGTTTCACAACTTGGCCCATTTACAGCTATCTGGTCGGGAGTTGCCGAGAGTGACAGAGCTTGCCAAGGCGTGGGACTTCTGATATCTGTAAGGATGGCTAAGTGCATGAAAGATTATGCATGTGTGAGTCCAAGGCTCCTATAGGTAAAGGTAGGGCTGGTCCGGATACGCATAATTTGCGTGTATGCTCCGGACATGTCCAAATCACTATCCGAGAGGGAGGAGTTTTGGAATTTGTTAGACGATGTTGCGATTGGTGCAGGGCAGTAATTGTGCCCTTATATAAAAGAAAAGGGTCACACCAGGAAGCTAAAAACTACCGCGGAATCAGCCTACTCAGTGTTGTCGGTAAAATGTATGCAAAGGTGTTGATTGAATGCGTGATGAATGAAACAGATGACAAAATTTGGGATGTGCAAGCAGGATTTAGAAAGGGAATGGGATGTATGGATCAAATCTTCTCTTTAAGGAGCATCACTGAAAAGTTCTTAGCCAAGAATCGAAAGGTGTATTGCTCCTTCATGATTTAGAGAAGGCGTATGATAGGGTGGTAAGGAAGTATTTGTGGGAGGTGTTATCCAAGTTCGGCTTGGGGAGCCAACTTATACGTGCATTGGTATCACTCTATGAGGATTCTAGTGTTTCATGTGCGTCGTTTGAAAGAAAAGGAATGAGAGTGAATGTGGATTAAACCAAAACCATGGTTTTTGAGAGAGAGGAGAATATGACTGAATGCGTGATTGAGATCAATGGTAAGAAAGTGGAACAAGTGAAAGAGTTCGTATTTCTGGGAAGTTTGTTTACTAGGGATGGAAAGTGTGATGAAGACATTGAAAGAAGAGTAAAAAAGGGTAATGTAATAGGTAATGGTAAAGGTGAATGGAGCACTGGATAGTCTCATGTCTAGTCAATCGGTGTCCGAAAAGGCCCGAATGATGTGCATGATGCTGTCCTCGTTCCTACGCTTATGTATGGCAGTGAATGTTGGGTGTGGCAGAAGAAGCATGAAAGCAGAGTGAATGCATTAGAAATGAGGTCCCTCAGAAAAGTTTGTAATGTGAGGTTATTTGATCGTGTGTGGAATGACGTGATTCGTGAAAGGTGTGGTGTAAAAGATGATATTGTAAGAAAGATAGAAAAAGGAATGTTGAGATGGTTTGGGCATATAGAGAGGATGGATGACAGTAAATTGGTAAAAGAGATCTATAGAGGCAATGTGGAAGGTAATGTTAGTAGAGGACGGAGGACACATCAGGTGTCCGAAGTACGAAGAATAAAAGAGCATGTATGAAAAGATTGATGGATGTGAATGAAGCTAGAGAGGTTTGCCAGGATCGTACAAAGTGGCGATCGATAGTCTCTGCCTACCCCAATGGGAACTAACGACGTGAGAATATGTATGTATGTATGTATGTATGATCTGTGATGCTAGCTTGCATGGTGTTCTTTTTATAGTTGTGAATAATAGTTTTCGAGATTCAGGGAAGAGGAGCTATAGATTGTTCATCCAAAGTTATACCTAATTCAACCGTGTCTGATAGGAACATGCCCATTCACATCAAATTTGTAGACTGAGTGACAGGATTTAATCATCACCAGAGCACACAGGTTCACCTATCCCCAAAACAATTAAGCCTCAGTAAAAATAAATCCTTGTGATCTCTCTTTAAACCACCCTAGGGGAACATTCAAGTATTAGGTACGTAACGCATTATTGAAATATTAATAAGTTTCTTCGCTTAATTCCGCTAAATGCCAGCAGTCTTCATGCACTGTGCACCGCTACTCGGTGGTCAGCTGCCGAACTGTCTACTGCTCGACAATGACTCGTGTTGACTGTTGAGTCGAAACGCGTCGCATGTTTGTGGTTGTCTGTGGTTTTTGCTTGCAAGTGTGTGTGGTGCATTGTCTGCTTTTCGATTTCTTGTAAGTGGGAGGGCGGGCGGTGCACAGTGTAAATAATATTGCTATGGATTTCCGCAAAGTAACGCCTGATTCAATCCAATGCATTCATTGAAGATTTGTGAACACCCCTCCTTCCCTCTGTAACGTTATGTACTCCGTCCCAATACCTTTTACCTATAAACAACACAATTATGTACGCATTTTTATCCAATATTTTTTGGCTGCATTGGCGGAATTAAGCGAATTAGTTAATATTGCTATGGATTTCCGCAAAGTAACGCCTGATTCAATCCAATGCATTCATTGAAGATTTGTGAACACCCCTCCTTCCCTCTGTAACGTTATGTACTCCGTCCCAATACCTTTTACCTATAAACAACACAATTATGATGCTCCTACGCATTTTTTATCCAATATTTTTTGGCTGCATTTAGTTAATTGTTCGAACCCCCCTCACCCGCTTATTGCTTCGTAACGTTTCCAAGACCCCCCTTCCCAAATTGGGTTAAATAATAACTTAACGCTGCCGAACTAAACGGCAGATCGTATACATTTATAATAAGGAGGCCTGAGTTCGGCATACACAGATGTGGCTGAGTTTTATGTTTCGAGTATTTGACCGCTATTTGACAATAGGTACAATACCGCGATAAACCTATCCCCTATCACGTGGATTCACTGTCCTATCGAAAGGTATCTACCTTGAACTCTGAACTGAACTGTCACTGCAGACCAGTTGGAAAAAAATCATATGATGTCCGGAGGTTTTAGTAATATAGCCACATCTTAAGGGTTACATAACTTTTAGATAAGCTGAGATAGAGAATTCATCATTTCGACCCTTTGATTAAAACAAAATAGCGGAAGATACGGCACGTACTTATAATCTTCAACTGAAAAGAGGCATATTCACAACTACACAGCACGCACACTCACACAACTGTGTTTGTTATTTAACGTTGTACGCTACCGAACGACAGAGACAAACATATTTGATTCGAAAGTAGCGCGAGCGAGACAAGCGCATGCTGCTGTCGTGCGTCTTCGGGATACTTCGGGTCAAATTGTATCAACGACGATACCAGAATGCAAAATGGCGAACAAAGCAATAAGTGAATTTAAAAATATCATATTCTTTTTAAGTTTGTATGTACTTACGAGTGAAAAGTGATTCCATGAGATATGTTTTTTTCTTTTGGATAGTTTGTACAACGCATAAAAGCACACGAAGGCATTTTTGGTAACCGCTATCTCGCTTAAAATAATAAAACTGTTTCTTCGAGTCACACACCTGTTCCTGTCACTTGTCAATTGCGACTGAGCGCAATTAGGCGACGTTAGCCTGATTTAAAGGATCCACGCGCTAGAGGCGAGTCACCTATCTTCCTCTATTTTGTTTTAATCAAAGTTTCGACCACCAAAAAAAAACTTTCTGCCGCTGTTTCTGCACACGCAACAATTCCGTAAGTGCTGCCACTATTCTTATAATATGTATATTCATTTAAGTGGTTTGGTATTGAACCGCAACGCACGTACTCGCACCAAAATCGGTTATAATATAATTTATCGGAATCAACCATTCTAATAAGTCTAAAGAGTCAGTCGTACCACCAATGAGAATTGAGTATCATAAATACATACACTCACGCCGTTAGTTCCCATTGCGGTAGGCAGAGGCTATAAATCGCCATTTTGTACGATCCTGGCAAACCTCTCTAGTTTCGTTCACATCCACCAATCTTTTCATACATTCTCTTTTATTCCCCAATACCGTTAGTCGCCTCCTACGTACACCCATCGATAGATACGGGGCGATGCGGTTGGAGACCCATCACCAACAACCTTTATTTTTACCATCTTTTCCCCACTCACATTACCAAAAGTGGCTGAGGAATTTCTAATTACTTAGCTCTGGCTACCCCTTCTTGGGATTTACAGCCGTGAGTATATGTATGTATGTATGTATGTCTCTTTTATTCTTCATACTTTTTAAGCACCTTCTCTATTTTTCCAAATGAGTCCTCCGAAGTCGTCCTCTACTAACATTACCCTCCAGTTGGCTTTATCTTTTTTATATCATATTTTACACGATTGAGTGCTAATCCACCTTTTAAAAGTAGTAGTGAAGATGATACAAAGCCTATTTATGTCACTTCAAGGTCTTGTAATTAATGAAAAATAAAACATCTGTTTTAAGTAGAATACTTTATTACCACTAATAATTATGAAATAAATCTTTCAACCGAATTAAAACGTAAAATAAGTAGAGGTGGCGCCTAAACACGCACAATATATCACAATTCGTAAAGGAAAATTGACATTTACTGCAAGTTCTGATACAGAGCACACAGCATCGAGCCACAATGAAATAAATACAATATCTTATCAGCGTAATATAGACTAGCCATTACATCTTGAAGCCACGCTTGAAACTAGTCTCGTAATGCTAAACAATAAAAAAGCTTCTACATATCCACTACATTACTCTTATGAACAATAATCTCAAAAATAAAACTGTATATAGATACTATACTTCTGTATAGATTACTGTCGACAAAATTAGATTCCGATGGACAGAACTTTCCTTGATATTAAAAACCAAGATAAAATAAAAAATAAAATCATCAACAACATAAAATTGTAGTTACATAAAGTAACGAATTGATTCACAAGTTTCTATAATTCTTATATAAGTACAATTTTCTTACTTCATAATATTGCAGCCATACCGAAAAAGATGTTTATATACTTTTAACTAATAAGAATGAAACCAGACAATCACAACAAAGCAAAACACTTAATTAATACTTCATTAAGAGCTAGATTACAACTACTTCCAAACAGGTATCGTGTATTTCATTAGAAAGTGACTGATCCACCATCTATAAAGGAGGAATAGGTATAATACAACACAATAAGAGAAGCCACCTTAGTAAGTGCATATTACTAGCTTGAATTTAGCAAACTTTTACGACCCTCTCACAATTAAAATTCAAGTATAAAAAGCCCTTTCATCTCATAATGAATTTAACCAACCAAAGATTCATTCATCATTCTGTACAAAAATTGACCAATTTCCCAAATAATAGTAAAACATTTAAACGTTATTTTAAACGGATATAGATATCAAATAATTCCGCTTTTAAAATGTTCACAACCAATAAATAAAGGTAATTTAAATCAATGCGCTTAATACAAGAATACAAGTCCTATGGATAGAGAAAAATATTTATTGCCTATGAAAATGAGAGCAGCACTTAACAAATTAATTTACTATAAACTTACTTATTAACTGTATTTCATCCAATATAAGCACAATGTAAGGTGGAAAGTCCTATCTATTGTATTTGATATATTTTTCTCGTACCCAAACGGTGTAAAATTCATGAGATACCATTCTAGCCTTTCTAAACTAAAAGGGTCTCAATACAGTCCCCGTTTAATAATAACACTCATAACTTTCACATAATCATATCTATATTCGGAGATCGGTAGTTATCTGCGTTCTACACTATTTGTTAGTTGACAAACTTAGACAATAAAAATAAAGAGCTTGTTTTATCTTTGGCAGAAGTGCGGCATGGGACATTTGGACAATAGTTTTATTTATCTCTATGCTATTTTCTTAATTTTTATAGTTTATAATAAAACGAGCTGTTATGTTGAAGCGTGGTTTTGTCCATAGAATCCAGTATTGGATCCGTCTACAGACTGTCCTGATGCTATTGAGTCTGGGCTCTGAAGAGAGGCGTTGTAAACTGGATTCATGGGTGTATTTCCACCAGCTTCGAATAGAGTACTGTCATATACGCTATTGCTCTGCTGTGGAAATACAATTAGTGATGAATTAAAAATAAAACAAGATATAATAGGTTTAACAGAATCCAAACTTACTATTTTTCTATGAGATTTATTTGTATGAATGTCACTTCCATGTATCCAAAGAGTAACCTTTATTACTCATAAATAAAAGATGTTATTAAAGGAAAGAAAAATTTCGACACTGGCGGGGTTCGAACCCGCGACCTTCGGGTATACGCCCCCGTATAATTTAATAACATCTTTTATTTATGAGTAATAATCCCCACATGAGGAATTCATGTCAAAAAACATTAAATTAAGTAACCTTTATTTTTGCTTTCAAAGCAAATATTGAGAGCCAAAGATTATGTAAAACATTCAGATATGTATAACAGTGAAAAGGGAACGCTATTAGAGTATATGAATATTATTCATACATATACTCACAGCTTAGGGGAGGCTAAGGAGTTTGAAACTCCTCAGCCACATTTGGAAGATGGTAGAAACAAAGTATCGTTGGTGATTGGTCTCCAACGGAATCATCCAAAAACCACTTTAAAAAGCCCCATACTATTAGTCGCTTCTTATGACACCCGTGGGTAGATAGGACTTGACATTCTAAGCCGGTACTATAGGGCATATGAATATTATATTACCTGGTAAATATAATCGGAGTCAGTTTTAAGGGAGCTAAAGCTTTGTTGATGCGGCAAAGACACCTGGTCGTCATCCATGGGCTCGTCCATTTGAGCCTTGTATGAGAACATTATTGTCGGTTGAGATACACTGGAAGAAAGAAGAGTGGTTATTTGTAATTATTCTATTCAAGTTTTCAAAGTATATTATGTTATTTTAAAATTTTATTATATTATTATTCTAAAAAGTACCTGATCTGAAAAGTAGGTGAAAATGTGATGAAAAAAGGAAAAACAAGAAACAAATTTAAGTTTAAGTTTAAGCGTAAATACAACAACAATGGTCACAATAGAGCCGTGGTCAAAACGCTGTATATCTACTATGATTGCTGTGATGATGCTTTTACCGCACAAGTAACCACGTTTATTTTATAGGCATTATGGGTATAAGGCAGATTCGACTTCATAATCTTCGTATGCATAACTCAATTTCTATCTGAACTTTTATCTTTCCTCCTTTTGAGACCTCTATTTCGGGCAGTTTGAAAGTTTATCTCTCTCTCTCTGCTTTTCGTAATGTAAAAGTTGTAACTGGGCATACCGCAGACTTCTACGTATAGCCACACAGGGGCAGTTCTAGCCTTTGCATTAGTCACTTAGATTCAAGCGTTTGAGACTCTGGCAATCTAAAGCAGATTCATACAGTTGATGGAGACATCTGCCTGTGTATGTTGATCACTGGTTAACTGATAGTGCTGACTGTGTATGGAAATGAAATATAATCCCTACAGATTAATGTTATTTTTGTGTTTTTTTTGTGAAACTTAGAAACTGGAAAAAAGGCATTGAATGTGGGTGTGGGTTCGAATCCCACTTCTGACACCACTGTTACGGGGTAGGTCAGGAATAGCTTTTGAAAACAAAGTTTTAAGAAAAACCCTTTATTAGATAGAATAAAAATCAACTACAAATATTCTTAACCGGACAAAAGTCCAATCCAATCTGAATAATGTACTAATTAATAAATTATTAATTTATCATGGTTGTTAACGGTGAGGGAAAACATCGTGAGGAAACCCACATGGCTGAGTTGTACTTAGTCATGTGACAGTGTATTCGTACAAAACGGCGATAGGCCTGCCCCCTATCACGTGAGTACACTGTCCATGCTAAACGTGGGTACTCTGAACACCAGGTGACAAAGTCACGCGATGTTCAGAAGTATTAGTACCTCTGCCAACCCCTTCGGGGATATTCGGCGTGAACGTTTATGTTATATGTTATGTTATGTAATAAATTATGAGTAAACAGTTTTCATTGATGACAATGCAAACTGTTTAGCAATCTATCTATACTGTAAACTATCCTCAGCACTTTTATTTTATGCTTGACGGTGTAATTACCAATATAACAGTACCTAACATTTATTAACTTCTGGCACACATTAGCCTAGTATTTTACTTTATAGATATCAATACAATTTTTTGCTGGACTCTTCCAAACTTGGTTTAATAGTCTAAGTAAATACAAATAACATTATTTACTATACTTACCTAAAGAATTCACTCAAAAACGTGTGATAGACAAGCGGAGTGTACAATGAGAAATACATCCATGAGGTAACATCCACCACACACAGGCCTGACTGCATTGAGCCCCATTGGAGCAAACCGGCCCCAACCGCTTGTGTGGCATCCATTAACACCAGTACTAATATGTATAGGTAGAATGAGATTCTTGCTGTAATACAAAAAAATATTTTGTCAAATACATGCAAGTTATTAAGAGATATCAATACCCCAGCAACTTATGCTTTGCTGTGACTAGTAACCAGAGTCAAAGTCAAACGATTTATGAGGAAGGGGTTTTATGCCAATAGTCAGCTTTGTATTGCTTGGGCAGAGTACAAAATAGTTTGATCATTCTATCACCAGCTTCATAAAAGGCAAGACCTTGTTTATATCAAAAAACTGAAGGGAGCAGTTACCTATTGTTTATGGGAGAACTTTGTTATACACACAGATACAGCTGTCACAATAATAACAGAGTTAAATTAAAGCACCTGTCATATCTAAAGTACATGAAAAGCATATCATAACATAAACGCTCACGCTGTATATCCCCGAAGGGGTTGGCAGAGGTACTAATACTTCTGAACATCAAGTGACTTTTTCACCTGGTGTTCAGAGTACCCACGTTTTGCAAGGACAGTGTACACACGTGATAGGGGGCAGGCCTATCGCCGTTTTGTATGAATACACTGTCACATGACTAAGTACAACTCAGCCATGTGGGTTTCCTCACGATGTTTTCCCTCACCGTTAACAACCATGATAAATTAACCACACATATGTCTTTAGAAAAGACAAATTGGTGTAGGCCGGACCTGGGATTTGAACACTAGTCGCTTGCACGATAACCGGTGTTCTACCCATTGAGCTATCACGTTGTCTTCACACGAAAAGCACTATCATATTGTTTTAAGTGGTTTTCTTGCATGATGACTCATAGACCTGCACTATCTGCCATCTTTTATTTGACATAAATTTCCATAATAACCTTTCAGTACTAGCAACCAGTTCTTTGAATTAGACCCATGACCATGAGTATACAAATATGTACAATATACTATAATAGAAAAACTCCTTTTTTATCTTTACAATAATCTGTAACTTAAATATATATCTATTAACACATATACCCATTAACATATTTTTAAAAGTATATCACTCATATTATATTTTTAACACAGTAGCATAGTTAATACTATCTCATTGCAATTTCTATTATCAACAATTTATTAAGACCAATGTTCTCTTATCAAAAGTGGCCTTTACTTTCATTACACACTCATGATTCTATAGTTCATAAATGGCTTCCATCTGAGACAAACAATTATTATTTATTGTTTGTTGTTGTCATTTTGTTGCATTAAAATGTTTCTTTTATAGTTGGAGTGGTTATAATTATGTAATAGTTATATAACTGCTTTTTCATAATATAACAGTCAAAATGTATTAAATAAAAGTTTTTTTTTAATCTAACAATTATAGTTTTGGTTGTAAACTCAACTTGCATGTCACAAGAAGTATATAAGTTGATCATATAGCTCACCATTCTGTTCTCATTACATACCCACCAAACTCACACCACTACTACACACTTTATTCTATGTTTAAAAATACTTTGTGATATAAATGTGAATGAAAAGTAGGATTTCCAAAGCTTGAGGAAACATATTATGAACTCAGTTTCAGCTACTACCAATTCTAGTAGTACTAGTACTAGTTAACTATAGTATAATAATCTTATTTGGAGGGCTATGAACTGCAAATTGCATATTATTTTTCATACATATACTCACAGCTGTAAATCCCTAGAAGGGGTAGCCAGAGCTAAGGAATTATAAATTCCTCAGCCACTTTTGGAAGTTGAGCGGGGAAAAGATGGGAAAAATAAAGGTTTTTGGTGATGGGTCTCCAACCGCATCGCCCAAATTAATTGACTATTATAAGAAGAGAAATAAACATTACTCACTGGGCAATGCCAAATATTCCCGCACTCGAGTCCATGGCAGTATCAATATAAAGAAATATATTGCAGCAAATATCACAGATGATGTAAACCAAAACAGCATCCCACCGTGACCAAACAGATCATAGTCTCTTGTATCAATATGGAACATATCATCAGGCATTATGATTTCAAGGGTACCCTGGGTTATGGTGAATGCAAGTGATATTAATGATGTTGCCAGGAGTACGTAACGGATGCTACTTCTACTGTCTAGGTGACCTGAAATTTAATAAATACCAGTTTAATAAATGGTCCGACTAAACATAAAATAATAAATATCAATAATCCAGAGTATGTACTGTTGCTTAGGATAGCAATAACCCATTTTTTTCTTTAGGTGCCCTAGGAAGCAACTTTTGGTTTTTGCAGCTTTTAATATAATTTTTTGTATGTGGTTGGAGCCCCTTCACTAACCATCCATTATTTCATCATCATTACTTCATTTAACATAAAAAAATGGCGGAGAAATTTCTAATTCTGTACTTCTGGCTGCTCAATTCTGGAAATTATAGCTGTGAGTATATTTATGTATGTGCCTGCAGCTTTTATTTTGCAGACCTTATGTAATAATATAAAAATAAAACTTACCAAATGCAAGTCCAAAAATCACAACACTCATTTCAGTCGCCAAAAGGAAAAACCGTACAGTGACCCATAAAACCTTGTCCACTAGGCCTCCTAGTGGAACTGCTGCATTCACTGTCATTGATACCACGCATCGAATCAGACTTACTATAACATTGACCCAAACCAAAGTGTAGAAAGTCAGAAATATAGGACTACTAGTAGCACGTAATTTTAATTGAGCTTTACTGAATCTAAGAACCAAAAACAATACAAAAAGAGCATTTGGTATCAGAATTATAACGTCCCAAATGCGCACCCTGAAAGAAAGAAATAAATTAAAACCAATACAAATATCTTTGTTTATGTATTAACATTGAGTTGCGACAAAAGTACCTTGAATTGTTGATTTCATAGTACAACACATGTTTACAAAATGTATCTTCACTAATTGGTGGCAACTCAGAACCGTTTATTCCAGACATAATTTATCACCGTATTTCAATTCTGTTCCATGGATCCAGTCACTTTGTAAGGAAGAAAATTCAACTTGAATGTGTAAATCGAATTAACTAGCCTTCAAGGTATTATTAGGTCACCTTTCATGTTACTTGGTTAAGCTAATTGCATGTTATATCACTGGAAACTGAAGGTATGGCTAACAGTATTCATAAACTCGCGTGTATGCGTTAATTGAAATAAAATCCCTTGAATGAAAACGTATCAAGATAAAAGATTTTTCATTGAACTTCGATTAATTCGTTCCTTTCTGTTTTGGTGGAGCATATTATTTTTTATTTTATAATCAATGCAAAACGATTCTGGATGTAATGCTGAAAGAACCCTGCTTGAGACGCTTTTACATTTGTCTGCAGAATTTCATCATATCAGACGTCAAAAACACTCGAGCCGAGTTGCTGCATTTGAATGTTGCAATCCTAGCCTACAGTCCGTTCACAGTTATTTTACCTCAGATATAAATTTTATTTATGTTATGTTAGTATTACTTGCTGTGAAGTGTGTCTAGTGCACCGTGGTATTATTTGTTTTTTTACATGCTTTCGATATTATTATAAGCCATATTATGCCGATAAGGATTCAGAGTAGCGCCTGAAGAAATGTCTTATGGCTAGACGTTAAAATAACTTTGAATGGACTGTATACAAAACAACATCCCCTGTGTTAGTGGAATATCCACATCCCTATCCAGAAGGAGGTAATCAATCAAAAACTTCGAACTTCTTTTCTCAATTTATATATTATCACTTTAATATTGCATGTTAAATTTCACATCACAATACTTCTAAAATGCCCAACTATAAAATCTTCACTGTATATTTATATCAAAAACATAACTCGTACAACCACTTCTTCTTGACTACACAAATTTTCCTAACATCTCCATATCTGCCAATCCCTTCGGGGATAAACGGCGTGAACGTTTATGTTTTTATGTTATGTTTATCTCCATAATAACAACTAAACCCTAATTCTGTTTTTAAATATGTATTGAATGTCAAACCAAAAACTAAATTTAAACTTTCCACTCTATAGAATATCATCAACACCCTGGCCAAAAGTCAAATAACATTATACAAGTTTTATGTATTTGAATTGTTAAAATCCATTTGATGTTTAACTTCTACGTCATTATCATTATGTATCGAGTTAGATTGTAATATCTATCCCAATATGGACAAAATTTGAAATGTCTACATTAATATTTGTATTCACAGCACAGGCCGAATTGATGTCTTTCCAATGGGAGGTTTTCCTTTTTTTCTTTTTTTCTTCTTCCCTGTTCTCAGGATAGATGGCGTCAGGTTTGCTATGTTACTGGTAGGAACGGAACGTCACACCGTTTTTCACACTTGGATGTAATGATATCGTAAAACGGAACGTACATAAAAACGTTCTGATTTGAAAGTCTAAATAAACATCAGTTTAAGCCAAGATAGCTTGAAAGTAAATAAACAAATGCGGTATTTATATTTAACTTTTTTTTTGTTGTTTTTACTCGCTAAAAAGTTACTCTATGTTGATGTGACACATGTTTTTAAAGTTGACATTGGCGAAATTATTGTGGCAACACGATTGAGGCCACGAAGAAAAAATTTAAGTAAGTAACGTAGTTCCATCAACGCCATCTACAGAGCTCTAGGAAACTACGTTGTTTTTTTATTTCCCAAAAAGAAAACCTCTCATTGATTCCGTTGATGATGTCCAAAATACTCAGACCACCCAGACCATGGCCCACCCAAAAATCCAAGAGGTACAAGTACAAACGAAAACCTATTTACACTATTCAAGGATTTGTTGCCTCTTTTTTGTTTTTTTTAGTTATAATTGGTTGTTATTTTTGGTCTGAGTCCGAGAGAGTTAAATTTTCATATATTTTTATTACACTATCATATCTAGTCCGATATTTTCAAGAATAAAGGTGGGGGTGTATTGCATATATTGCTTTGCGAACCGTATCCCAGATAATTTGAAAAACTAAACCCAAATAGTTTTTAAATTTCGACTGTCTGTAACTAAGAAAATATTAGACGTGAAGAAAAAATGTTCTCAAAAACAACTGCTTGCAGCATTCATATGTTCTATCTATTAAATTTTAAAATGAAATGAATAATACTTATGACTCATAATTTGGATAAAAACGTAGTCAAAACGGCTGAAATAAATTCTACCCATTTTTATCTTCTCACCAAGTTTTTACTATTTGAGTTTCGCATCTCCCGCATTAGACTGCAACTTTTCATAAGGCCAACTTGGATTGTTTTGGATGTATTGCATGTACACGGCTCTTTATTCGTTCGTTAATTCCAATCCAACCAAACATAACGTAGTATCTATATTGTAATCAGTGTTGCCAACGTAGGCGATTTTTCGCCATCTAGGCTACTCAGATTGGAAAACGGCGACCAAAAAATCGTAAAGGCGACTGGTCGCCGTTTAGGCTACTCGAAAAAGATTAAATTTAATTTTATTTATAATCGAATTACGACACAAATAAGCACAAAAAAATAATCTACATTAGAAGATATACGACAATCAAGATAAAAAGATGGCAAAACCCTTCACCCATATTGAACGTTTCATCTCTAAATACCTCTGAGATCATGTTGGCAATACTGTGAAAATATCACAGGTGGAGTTGCAAAAATTTAAATTCGAATCAACCGAATATTCCAATCAGTATGTTTATTAGAACTATTCGAATCAGGAATTTTTATCCGCTTAACCTTTCGGAGTAATAACAAAACAGGGCAAGAACAGAAATTGCTCGCAGCAGATCAAGCAGAATAATGTTTTAGAGTCTGGCTAATGAGTCTTTGGACACGCCAATTTAAAATCTTTTCTTTCTTTAACTTTAAAACACTGTTTTGATACTTTTATTTTCTTTAAATAACTTCAAACTCTAGTTTAAAAGACTTGTTGTTTAAGTGTTAAGTACTGATTTTATTGTATGTACAGGAAGTTATAATATAAATACATATGTAAATAGTTAAAAAGGTGGTTTTTATTTTAGTTTCGGGTTTGGGCTACTTTAGGCTACTCAAGCATTGAAAATTGGGCGACATACGGTCTTGACTTGTTGGCAACACTGATTGTAATCTGTGAACATAACCTCCGCTCCGTCTTCTTCTCATCAATCAAATCAGTTTAATTTTGCAAAAAATATCCAATTTTATTTCGTGGATATTTTACATGGAACATTAATCTCAGACTGCAATTAGTTAAAGTGGATATTGGTTTAGTGTAAACTGATTATTATATCATTGATATTTAAGGAAGTTTGTTCAGTATTCTTGCACAATTACATAATATTTTTATAAGTTTTTCCGTCTAAATAAGTATGGCATCACGACGTCTTAGGTCTCTGATATCTCAGTTATCGAAATTTAAGATGTTAAAATCTCTTTCACATCACAAACCAGTATCATTGAATTATCCAAAAATTAAACCTATTGTGTTAGGTTGGTCACTGTTTACGCTACTCGGTTTCAAAGAAAAGTCGGTCGAAGACGATCTTATTAAAACAATAAAACATTGCATTTTGTTTATCCAACTAAAAGAATATGTTAAAGCTGAACAACTACTTCATATTGCTCTAAGACAAGCTGAACAAATTCGTCACGAGCAGGGAGTTACATACATTTATGATGTAATGGCTAATTTAGCCTTAGAAAGAGAAGAATATTCTAAAGCCAAGCAGCTTTTCGTATCTGTATCCCAGCGACTTATGGCTAGTGGTGTAAGTGAGGATGACGAGAGAGTTGTTCATGTGAGCATGAAGTTAGCTAGAATAAGTCATATGACAAAAGAATATAATGTAGCCCAGCTAGGATATGAATGGTGTCTTGAAAAGCTTAATAAAGCATTTGAAAGAGACCCAAATAATGAGAATATAAATAAATTACTTGCCCTTCTTGAGGACTGGTATGGTAGATTGTTTGTAGAATGTAATAAGCAAATCCATGGCTTAAATTTTATGTCCAGAGCTCTTGAGAGAATGAAAACAATACCAGACATTGACCAGCATGATGTGGTGCAACAATACAATGACTTGGGTACAATTTGTTACCAACTAGACAGAGTTGATGAGAGTATTAGTTATTTAAATCAAGCAATAGCTTATGCTAAGAAGTTGGACCATTATGATCATCTTGGAATAGTTCATGTTAATTTAGGAAGAGCATATTTAAGTAAAAGTATGATAGATGAAGCCAGAAAACATTGTGGCTATGGTTGGAGATTAGGACATGAAGCCAAAATTGAAGACATCAAAAAAGAAGCTGAAGATTGTCTATTAGAAATAAAAAAACAGTTATAAATAGTTAAATGTATTTATATATAAGAATTATGTTTTTACTGAAATAAAGAAATAGCAATTATTACTGGTTACAAAAATAATCACAAAAGTAAATAGTTTCAATTAATCTTAATTATATTATATGGTAATGTTATTGAGCACTCTCTTTTGTGACACTGAATGGTTCCGACACTATTTCAGTGTGAGTATCTGTGATAACAACATCCTTTGTAGGGCGATCACTGGCACCAGTCTCTGTACTCTCTATTTTGCGAACAACATCCTGAAACAAAATACACTTTATGAATATGACTACCAAAAAAATTATTTTTGATTTGACTGTTTTTTTTAGTTCATAAATCATATTAATGAAACTAGGCAACCTCCATCCATACACGTGAAACCAATAATGTGAGGCCTTATATGACTAATAAGTGATAAAAATATAACAGGCAATTTTGAAAACTTCACTTATTTGCTAACAAGCAATTAAGTATTTTATTACACTAATAAAAATCAAAGTACCGTCTGTATCAATTAGAAAAAATAGGGTTGTAAACAAAGAAACGTCAATGACCTTTTAGTATTTTAGTGTTGTAACCAATATAATCGACGGCGACGTAAACATCGAATACGTTACTAATTGTAAGCAAATTTCTTGATCCAATTTAATCGTATACTTATAAACAGATGTAAAACACACATTCGTTCCCTATAATAACTTTTATGCATATACTCACGTTAGCCAACATTGGGGTATGCAGAGAAGAGACTGTTGCGACCTCTAGACGGCGAACTCATTCGCACACTAGCAGGGTCATAAAAATATCCAAATCATGGCATCGAAATGTTTTTCTTACTAAAGTATAAATACAAATTACTTGTTGATTGATACACAGCAGGGTGAATAGAACTGTGATAGTACAGTGAAAGGCAAGCTGATGAACATATCATCTCGACGCCATTCCAACAACGGGCGGTGGGGTCGTCACATACCTACGCCATTACCATTAAGTTGAATTTTGACGTTCAAAAAACAAAGATTTATCTTTTCACTTTGAAATAATATAAATATATTATATATATATAATTAAATTATATATATATATATATATATATAATTTAATTTGTGTGAATGTGTGATGTACATACACTTCTTATAAAATTATTCAAGATAGTCGAATACAAAAAACCAAGATATGTTTAAAATTTCAGTTAAAAGTATGAAATAATAGTTACTGTATCGTTAACACTCACATTATTTTTTTTTTTTAAATGCTACCAAACAATTTACTATTTAAATTCCTCACAGCCCATATATGTCCCCACCAAGGGGCTCGAGCCTACCCTATATAGGGCGATATGGCCATAATCCACCACGCTGGCCAATTGCGGGTTGGTAGACTAAAGACTACTACCGTAATAGTAGCCGGTACCGACGGCTTAACGTGCCCGAAGCACGGAATCATCTTAATTTTGCAATATCCTTCCAAACTGGGTTAAATCTTACAAATCTTTGTAAAGTTACCACCCCTCGGGGATCGAACCCAAGACCCCGTACTTGAAACCAAGCGCTTAACCGCGAGATGGAGGCAGTCATTTACATTGAAAATGGATTTAATATAGTAATTTAGGCAAACATAACTTAGGTATTAATGTATAATTTAGGTTGTCTCAGGTAGGTCTTCGATATCCGATTCATCATCAGTGGTCGTAGAGTCGCCAACATTTATTATAATTTTTTCTTGTATGGAATCCGTCGCAGCATCAATTAAACCTTCCAGGTCCTTCATTTTTTTTTCTTTTTTTATAACGTGACTAATACATCCTGTCCACTGCGCTGCACCAATTTTTGCTATACCTTCTTCCAGTAAAGTCCTAACCTCGGGCATTCTAAATGTTTTATTGTTCCGTCCTACATATGACTTTACTTGAGCCCAAATTAGTTCTATTGGGTTCAGTTCGCAGTGGTACGGAGGAAGACGTAGTACTTGGATATTTTGCTTTTCGGCCATATCGTCTATAACCTTTTTTAATATTCGTTTTTTTTTCGTACTAACATGAGAGCACATTTGAGCAAAAATTAGTATAGCGATTTTCCGGAGCAATTGCTACAGAAATAAAATGATTAAATACGTAAATATAGAACAGGCGTTTTTACGTATTTAATAAAATTAAACTAATCCCAATCCCACAATAAACCTTAGAAGTTACACCTATGTATAAAATTAAAAAGACAGATTAAATTCCCCGAGTGACTGACAGCCAATATTAATGCCAAACGCATCACATTATTCATACCTGACTTATCTTTAATAACGAAATGTTTTGTATGTGTAAATTAAATGTGTCAACCCGTGCAAAGCCGGGACGGGCCGTTAGTCGATTACATACATACATACATATACTCTCGGCTATAAATTCCTTGACGGGGTAGCCAGAGCTTTGGAATGAGAAATTCCTCAGCCACTTTTGGAAGTTGAAAGGGGAAAAGATGGTAACAGTAAATGTTTTTGGTGACGGGTCTCCAACCACATCGCCCAAAAATCACTTAAAAAGCCCCTAGACCCTTAGTCGCCTCTTACGATCACCCACGGGTAGAAATGGGGTAGTGTTATTCTAAGCCGACACTACACGGCAAAATCCTTAGTCGATTAATAAAAGACATTTCTAAAAAAAGACCAGAATCGGCCCGAACCAAATAAAACTTAAATGTAATAGTAAAATAGGTATAATCTACATACTCACTAACCATTTCTGAACTTAAAACGTAATAAATTTGTTTTGTGTATCAATATACATATCATTATTTTTGTTAAAAATACAATAGTTTACAGTGTTATACATTTTATTCACTGCGATTTTGATATATTGGATCTTCTTACATCGATTCATCAATCGGTAATCGATTACTGTCATTCTTTCATTACTATTTAATGTCAATACCCATCCCAAATTTTTGCATTGGAAAAAATATTAAGTAACCAAATTTTTAATTTTTTTTGTGTTTTGCAAGTTTTATCTCCAATTAATACTTAGTTTTTAGCTGGATCATTCGACGAATGTGTTTTATAATTGACGGATGTGAAATTCTAGTGTCATGGAAGTATTTTCTTGATGAAATCTACGATTTTATTCCCGGCAATGGTTTGTTTACAATCCTTTTTTTTGTAATAGATATAGATTGTACATAACACATATTTTCAACTACATAACTTTTTTAAACAAATGTAATAATAATAATAAATATCTTTATTGTACATCTAAAGAGAAAAGTATTGACAAACAACAAAGTTAATAAATATAAATAGCATTCACTGTTTTGGGATCTTGGTCTTCAACCAGTATTTAACACAATCCTTTTGTTACTTGCATTTGTAAAGCAAAGATTTTCAGTGCATTCTTACGAAATTACATAATGCTATTTCATTATAACAAAGTAAAGCTTACCATTCCCTCCAAGACCTTTCCAAAGACAACATGTCTTCCATCCAACCAAGTAGTTTTAGTGGTGGTTATAAAGAATTGGGAGCCATTGGTGTCCTTGCCAGCATTGGCCATGGAAAGCCAACCAGCACCATAATGACGTAGCTTGAAGTTCTCATCAGCAAACTTCTCACCATAGATACTGTTACCTGCACATACAATATAAAATGTCACAATCAAATAAGTAGTATGAATTTATACATGTGGACAAAGAAATGATTTGAAATATAATATGAATACTAGAAACTTAAGAACTTTGTTCAATCTACAGTTAAATTACAACAAAGAGGCAAAAAAAACATTGTCATCATTGTTATTCTAACTTTAGACCCTGCCTTTTATAATTTGATTTTTTTACATACTCTTAGCTATAAATTCCAAAAAGGGGTAACCAGAACCTGAGAATAATGTAATAAATTGATAACTGTTATTACTATACAACTTATCCTTAATTTTATACATTTTAATATCTACTTGCCTCCTGTACCATCACCCCTGGTAAAGTCACCTCCTTGAATCATGAAGTTTTTAATGACTCTGTGGAATTTGCTGCCTTTGTATCCTTCTCCTTTACCCTTTTGAGCCAATTGATAAAAGTTTTCAACAGTCTTAGGTACTGTTCTACCAAAAAGACCTATAACAACCGTTCCTAATGGCTTATTGTCTTGACTTATTACAAAGCTGACCTAAAACAATTTTATCCAGAATAATTAAACATGAAATGACAAGTTAAGTGTTATCATACCTACAACCCACACATACATTTAGAATAAATATGGAACAAAAACTAAATAAAAAGCAACTCATGGCAAAAAGTTAGTCATTAATTCACATACATACATACATATACTCACGGCTATAAATCCCTTGAAGGGGTAGCCTTTATAGTGATGGGTCTCCAACCGCATCACCCAATAATCACTTAAAAGCCCCAATACCACTAGTAGAAGAAATGGGGTTAGCACTATCCCACACTACACAGCCAATTCACCTATAGGAATATTGCTCTATTAAGAGTTAATTATTATTAGTTAATACCTGAAACATGCCCAAGCCTTCCAATCATAATGTTATAAAATAACAGTGGGATAAAAATATGTTAAGAAAAAAGTTTTTAAATTCTTCTTTAAAGTTCCTGCTAAGTGATACAGGGATAGTTGAGTAGCCTACAAGTACTACAGATCATGTCCGCGAGTATATGATACGTGCAACAATACATTTTATAGATTTGACCTTCCAGATGACAAGTTGATAAACGAATCTTGAGTGGGCGGAAAGAAACGATCCCGCATAATTTCCATACAAAGCAAAGCCAGAAAAAAACTTGTAGCGTCATCTCATGCCAAGTTGCCAAGATCAGTTCATTGAACCCATTTCAATTCCCGATACCAAGTAGAAGATTAAATAAAATAACCTAACATAGCATCTTACCTTATGAGTAACTTTAGGCCCTTTAGCTGACTCTTCAGTCCATGCTGAAGAAACAAAGAGAAGAAGCCCTAAGGCTGTTAAAGAAACCATGATGATTATGGCTAACTTTGTCCTAAAACGAGTAATTTTAATTAAGGTTATTATTTTTAAACAAAGAATCTACCAACTTGCTTCTTGCAACGCTAACTTAAGATTGCGATAAAATGAACTCAATGTTGCTGATTGGATTACGTGTTCATTAATATCGTTAACCGGCAATGAACTTATTAGAGTTGTCGATATCACATCCGTCCGAAATGCAGCAACACTACACACAGATTAAATAGATAGAAAAGAAATAGCAAATAGAATAGAACAAAAACAAAACTAGTACATACCTAGAGTAGCAGTAACAAAACTATGACTTTTTCATCTAATAATAATTCTTTTACGACTTTGGTTTCAGATCCAGAGCCAGAATTTAATATCTTCAATGTTGTCAAAATACTGCTAACAATATTATTGTGGATCAGTAGCGTTCCCATGAAGATACCAACTAAACAGGAGAGCGCACTCACAAAAATATGGCACACAATAATGCAAAATCTTATAATCTTTTGAACACTGTGCAGAGAAACGTCCTAGAACGAGAGCCCGAAATAGAGGAATTTGTCCCGCTCGCGAGGTTGCTAGTCTAGATTAAGTTCAAAGAAAAACAAATTCAAACTTATTTATAGGAAATATTTCATAAAAAGCAGGTTACTAACTATTCCTTTTTAATAAACTGTTTCAATTATTATCATCGTCTATCAACTCGGAGATAAATAATTTATTACATTTTGTAATCGGTAAAATCCTTTGAGTAGTGAAGTATATGGAGATCACATAATCAATACATAGTATAAAACAAAGTCGCTTTCGCTGTATGTCCGTATGTATGCTTAGATCTTTAAAACTACGCAACGGATTTTGATGCGGTTTTTTTTAATAGATAAAGTGATTCATAAGGAAGGTTTGTATGTATAATAAATGCATAATATAGTAGAGAAACACTGATAAATTTAAAGGTTTCTAATGTGATGTCGTAAATAAGCACGTTTTTTTGCGCTTATATTGCAAACGCTGTCTGAACCCTACGAGATAGACCAAAATAATGTACTACAGTATTGTTCACCTTAAAAAGTTCAACAAAAAAGTCTGCGATGGTATATGTCTATCTCTTAGGGATAACCCAGCATAACCATTTTTATTCTTTACTAAAAAATGGTTATTTACGAAGTGATTTTAAACAATACAGCATTAATCCTTATCCAATTAAGTACCTTAAATAAATTGTGCATTTATTATAGATCAATATGCTTTTTACAGCATGTAATTTAAGTGAATATTACCGAAGATATTACAAATTTAAAATGCAGGGTCGTAGTTGTTTGCGCCGGGCGGCGCGTGCCTATAAATAGCGCGTCGTCGATGGCCGCGCTTCGCCTTATAGCACTTTATGATTTGCAGCGCCTCCTAAGCTCTGCAATGGCACACGTTTGCTGGTAAAATCACTAAAAAAATTCATAATAGAGTGCACAATACTCACCGGATGTGGTACCGGAGAAGATGTACTAATTCCCCGAATTCCTCTGATACCATCAGATTTACCGTTCCAATTTAAACGCCTACAATTTCCGGTAAAGATATCTTTTGCAATGACCATTAATAAATCGCAGGGTCAAACTTTTAACGTTGCAGGATTAGACTTGAGTGTTGAGTGTTTTTCACATGGCCAATTATATGTCGCGCTGTCAAGAGTAACGTCTAAGCAAAACATGTTTGTATTGGCTAATGACAAAAAAGCTGTGAACGTTGTGTATAAGGACATTCTGTAGTAGGTATATTTTGCATTGCACCCGTGCGAAGCCGGGGCGGGTCGCTAGTGTTCTATATAAACTTTTCTGTTAAAATTGTGTTTGACGAAATGATTAGCTATTGTTGTCTCTGTCTGATGATAGTATTTTTGTGGGTGTCATTAAGACCAACACCATTTTAATAATGCTGGCCACAAGAATCTTATACATAACTATATATAGAATTCGTGGATGAATCCGCCATTTTAGTTTCAAAGTTTTTTTGTTGTCTATGGTTTGATTTGTTTGTAAACATTGAAATTTTGTAGAAAAATTACAATTAATTGTGAAATAAACAGTGGTATAGTGCTGAAATTCTGTTAAAAATTGTGAAGTGTTCTATTCTGACCTGTGGAGCATACTTAAGCAGGAATCGACCTAATTTAACAATTCACCGGTAAGAAATGGGAAAACTAATAAATCGACTATTATTATTGTGATTTTATTCTTTATAGCATCATATAGCAGACTCATAAAGCATTTATAGCTAATCCTACTTTAATGGTATACCTGAATTTTATAGAGTGAAGTGTATATTCAGAGTTTTCAATACTTTTAGATATAGATTTATTGAATTTAAGTTTAAGGTTATGTTCAAGATAGGGATGTTTTTTTATTATTGTCGATGTATTATATCGATATTTTATGAAAAAAACCTACTTGTTTCAGACTCCCCAAAAATGAATCCAAAAGGCGAAAATGGCTAGAAGCAATCGGAAAGGAAAATATTAATATATATATATAGATATGCTAGATATTTTTGTTAAATGGAACATGATTTTAGACAGTGAGGTTTATTTAATAAAGTTAAATTATATTTTTTAACTGAAAGGTTTTAGTATAATTTGTTTTTTTTTTTAAATTATTTTTGTTACCTGTTACATAAGTAGTTTTAGGTTTGCTTTTAAATATTTTTTAAGTATTTTTATATGTCCAGAAGTGAGAATAAAGTGTTAATTTTTAATTATTAAGCCTTAATTATTAATATTTCTATAATAATAATTGATAATGAAAAATACAAATATTTTATTTCTTGAAATGGCCATTTCTGTTACCACTGCTGTTCATTCTGGTTTTTGACAAGCCAACAATTGGCGCAATAAATGAAGGTTAATAGAATAAAAAACAGTAAACCCACTATTTACAAAGCAAGCGCTCGTTTTTTTTAATTAGTTACTGGCTTTACGCCCTCAACGTCACATGTACGGATTGCATGATTTAGGCTGTATCAGATTTAACATGAGAAGGACACTTCTTCTTTATAAAAATACGTGTACTAGCCATAGCTACTATGTTTCAGCAAATACAGTAAGTTTTTTCGAAGCAGGAATCGTAATCACCATTTTTATGTTAATGGACCACCCAATGCAGAAATCTAAATATCTATTATTTTTTTCTAGATCCTAGGGATAGCACGACCAAATTCTTCAGCTATAATATTATCGATAAAAAGTATCGATCACTGGCCAACACTAGTCGGCCATTTTGGTTTCAAAAATAGGCAGGATTTTATGTACTTTATGTTATCTCCATATACTTCACTACTCAAAGGTAAAATCATATTTATAACGGGTATCCCCATGGAAACAAGATAAATAAGGTGTCCTAAATTAATCATCTTTTCGTGTGTTTTGGAGCTTTTATCTTTTAACTAAGAAAATAGTTGGCAGAGCAAAATATGGTAAAGATTATTGTTAACTATTTTCAATATTTTATTAATAAACTCCCCAACGAATGTCTTTGGAATAACATTGAAGGTCAAACACTGTTAAAGTTTTTTGATAAAATAACAGTCATCATAGCTTTATTTGCTTTAATTTCAAGAACATATTGTATAAAAACATAATATCTCGAAATGGTTTTGTAATCAGCATCACTTTAGTAAAACTTTGCATACCGAATTGGCCAAGTGTGAGTCTTCTCGCCTTACGGGCGAAGTAGCAAGTAGCAAGGCAAAGTGGTATATCAAGAATAACATGTCACTTTTGTGAGGTGAGCCGAAATTAAAACGCAAGGAAGTTGTTTACATTTTTTTATACCGCAGCCGTCCATTCTGAGCAAACCTCTGAGCATAACTAAAACTTTATTGTGTACATATTTTGTATGTAATTATACGCCAGCTTCCTTAATACATGATCTCCAGGAAGGGGATTGCCTGAAAAGAAATGATTAAAAATAATTATAGCAAAAAACTTTAATATGACGGATGAATTTATATACTTTTACTTAGTTTCAAGGTCTCACTCACACCTATGTGAATGATATAATAAAGAGAGTATTACAAGAAATGGTCAGACGAGTTTAAAAACATTTTAAAAACGAAATCGTGTATATTTTATTTAAAAAAAATAATAATAATGAGAATTTAAGGATTTGCTTGTTGTTTCTTCTCTTTACAAACAATAAGTTTGAGTTTTAATAGGTAATGGTGATGAGACAGGCTATGAAAAGCTTTTGATTTGAATTTGATGGAATGATGGGCTTCGCTTAAATCTTTCTATATTATTATTATTATTAATCTTTATTAATATAAATGGTTACATTTAATTATAACAAAGCCCTGCAAAACTGTTTTACAGTTTGTCTGCAGGTAGAGTCTCTTTTAATAAATTTTTATTTAGTTACATCTATGGTAGTGAGTTAAGAAAATATTTTTTTAATTTGTTTTTAAATTTTTGTCTATTAGACTCGAGGCGGATGTCCTCGGGCAGACTGTTGATCAAGTACGGTAATCGCTTTTTAAGCGTCCTGTCCCCGTAGTAATTATTTACTCTGGGTACCTCCAGCCTGCCCGCCGACATACCATACCGATAGATACCATACTTACTATATATACATAAAAAATATTATAAAAACACAGAAACTCCAACATCGTCCCTGAATTAGTGAGTGTGTCTTAAAATGAACATGGAAAAAAGTTATGCCGAATAGTCATGTAATGCCCACTCCTGTTGAACTTGAAATAGCTACGCTAGAAGCTAGTGTGTGTACCACACACCACCACTAAATGTCCCCAAGAGGAGAACACGACTAACAAATATATTTAAAAACCAATTTGCGAGTACTAATTTTGCCTCTAGTGAAACAACAGAATGGTCAATTTATAAAATAATGAGTTTCAGGAAATTGCTTTGTTCGCGGAAACTAAACTATCATTCCTAAAAAAGGTTAAAACGGTGTTACTTAAGAAAACTACTTGATAAAAAAAAATAATTGTCCAATACAATATATTTCATGCCCATTAAAGCTCTAACACACATAAACACACACACACACACACACACACACACACACACACACACACGCGCGCGCGCGCGTGCGTACAAACACACACAAGAAACACACTTTGATAAGAGAATAATTTTATTTGTCCATAAATATTTCTGTTACAAATTAATGCTCAGTTTATTAAATGAAATTTGTGAAACATATAATGGCACGATAAATTGCTATATTTAAAAATGTTTGTTAATAGATTAAGTGCTGTTTGTTTTACTCAATAATAAATAAATAAATAAATACCTAGGAATAACTATTAAGTTAGGTAGAGCCAACTTCAAACATAAGGTCAATCGTCAATTCCAGCTAGAATGGATAGCGTTCTGGAAGTTGCTCCATATACTCTCGGCCTAAATGCCGCATAGTATAAATATTATGCTCTAAGACCATGCGCATAGCCCCGGTGTGGGGTAGGGTGAGGTTCTTGCCCCACCCTGGTTCTGACCTGACATGGTACCTTATCGAGAAAAAAAGTCTATGACCGATGCATTTTATTAAACTTACATACGGCACAGCGACATTATAATGAGCCTCATAAAGTCTCAGAAGTCGTGGGACAACCCGGGGAACTGACATAGCCCAGAGGGTTGCAAAACTTAAATGTTTCGTAGAAGTTTCTGGAGTGGCAGTCACATATCGGACGACGATGTGTGGGTAGGGTAGGCCTTCCATAAGGTGGACCGACACGATTTGGTCAAGATCATGGGAAGCCGATAGATGAGGAGACCGCAAGACCGGGCATTGTAGAGACAGGGAGACATGACGATTACCCTTTCTTTTTTGCCATTAAAAAAAAATATTACAAATTTTTTTGTTTATGAAAAGGTGCCGAAATTTTTCTTTCTTTTATTTATCTTTTATTTTATTCAAAAATGTTGTCTGGATGGCAACGATAAAGATTATTGAGCTAGACAGACGGTGAAAAAGTGATCCTATAAATTCTGACAGGTCTTTTTCCTTCTGTGGTACAGAAAGAAAACCTGAAAAATGTAAAATAAATACTTACAATTTAGGTAATGTATTGATGTTATGACTAGTCCCAAAAATATTTTTATTATCTTTCCATTCAAATTGTCTGTAAGTAACTTCTTTTGTAAGTCTTGAAATGAGATCAGCCTCAAAGTTTTCAGATCGGCGAATGGGTGGTCTGTGCTTAAGGTTTTCACTTTTGTATTGAGATTTATTACTAGTTGCACATTGAGGTCGTTTAATTATTTCTTTTTTTTCTTTCCAAGTGCTGATAGCTTGTTTCTGAAGAAGAATCAGCGATAACAGCTGCACGTACCAATTTGTATGATTCATTATGTCATCGCAATTTACGTCTAAAACCAAAAAAATAAAATATTTAATTTAATTTGTCTTTATTTTAATAATATGAACAATAAGAACACATTTAAACTACACAAAAAGTTTTTTTTTATAAAAGCAAAGATTACACAAGGGAACAATTTTTTTTTGTTGCATGAAATTTTATGCCGGCTGTTTATTAATTTGAGGTCGCTGATTTTAAATCTACTTTCGGTTTTTCTCTAACAGCTTTCATTTTTTATATACAGCGGTCACACGTATTTCTCTACTAGTAACACTTTAAATACAAATCAATCGTGCTATTCACTAAAAAAATATTTTTTTAACAATGTCAACGACGAGAAATAATTGTAAAAACGATATTAACTGTAACATCTGTGGTGAATATATTAATATAATATATATTGTGAATATATATTTACATTTAAATACTGTATACTAAGTGTATCGGAGGTCATAAAACAAGTGTATTTTAATCACTTTGGATTCCCTTTGGACTCCCGTGACACGTACCGGGTCCCTCATTTGGTTTGTAAAACATGTGTGGAGTCTTTGAGATTATGGGCAAATAAGAAAAGACCCCATTTTAAGTATCAAACACCAATACTGTGGCGGGAACCAACCAATCATCAAGATGATTGTTATTATTGTTTGGTTAGTATTAACAAAAAACTGTTCGATATGCTGTTACCCTAACTTTTTATCTGTTACCCGGCTCGACCGAATATTATTTTAGAGTAGTGTTTGCTTTTCTAGTGCAATTTTATAAACTTCATTTTTTTTTCTTTATAAACGCGTTTTATTGTAACTCAAAAATTACAGCTGATGCAAACATTCTGAGTTCAAATCTGAAATCAGCACCTCGAAAATGCAAAATTCTGGACAAAATGTTTTATTCAATAAAAAAGGTGTTCCCTTGTGTTTGTGTTATCTATAGTACTAATAAATAAAGGAAAGAGAATTTTCGAAAGCGGCGGAAATAGAAAATAGTCGCAAAGGGCTAAATCTGGTGAACATAGTGAGTGAGACAGCAACTCATAAACACGCGTAACACATGAATTTTTGGCATGGCAATCACACATTAGTGCACTCATGTGTTGTCTTGGTGGTCTTCACTTCAACACTACGTCGTTGATTTTAGCCATCATCTCCGGAGTAGTGACCTCAACTGGGTGTCCTGGATGCACAACATCACTTGTGCTAGTACCATCTCACCGACAATGAGAAAACCACTTATGAATAATTTAAATCGATTAAGCAGAGTCTCCAGAATTTTCATCAAGTCTTCGTTTTGTTTCCGTAATAGTTTTTTTTCGCATAATATAATGTGTTATCAAGACGCGAAATTTCTTTATCATTGCAAAAATGTATTCAATTGTTTTTCTTTAATAACTTGCCTCCAAAACTGACTCTAAAATAACCGGCGGTAATGGCTAAAAAAAATAAATTTTGTTCTTTAAAAGAGTTTCGAGCAAAAGGTTCCTTGCACTTTGCGATAATTTTATTTCCAAATTGATTTAACCAGATTTTTCACAACGCCCTCGTACAATAAAGAAAAGATCGTGTCGGATCAGTATGGTACTTTTTTGTCTTGACTAATCTTATTTTGACGAGTGGGCACAAAAAGTAAAAAAAAATGTCAAAAAGTTTATTCTCCAAAATAAAGTTAAAAACTAACATTTTTTGACGATTTTTTGAACGAACGTACTATTAGAAAACAAAACTCCGATCATAATAGATACATAGTCACCGTATACGATGAACAAGTCATAAATAGGAACTATGCCCAGTTTTTGTATAATCGGCTTATTTCTTATCATTTTCTAGGAAACAAAAAAATACAATATGACAATAATTCTTGCCTATATTTTAACTTAAAATTTAATTTTCCAGTTATTTTATTGTATTTAGTGGTCGAATATTTATTCGTTATATAATTATCATCATCATTAATTTCCATATCATTTTGATATGGAAACAATATTTAAAAAAAACTATGGGACGGTGTTAGTTATATTGGTCGAAGAATAAAATTTAAATCACCATCCAGCTCGAGTTAAATCCATCCATCTTTTAATACATGCTCTTTTGTTATTTTTCGCTCTGATAAAACCTACGAAGTGATGAAGACGATTAAGTAAATGTGCGTAGTATTTACCTTCAATTTGATTTAATACTTCTGCTTTAAATCTTTTATATTGGGTTGTATTCAATATTTCTTCCACTGAAGACAAATTACTTTTAAAATACTTTTGCCAACTGCTGACGAAAATGCGATGATTATATTTGGACCATCCACCATAACGGCCATTCATGCTTAAATATTCTTGAAGCTTTTGAGTCTCCTAAAAATCATAAAAATATATTTGAAGTAAATATAAACGTGGCATAAAGATCGGTAGGAGAAAAAAACAACTAATATTGTACTTACAGAACACTGAAAAGGAGAACTTATCATTTGTTTGACGGGGCTTGTTACTATTGAAAAAAATGGTTTTGCATTGGATTCCACGACACATGGAGTTTCAAACAAATTAGGGTTTTCGCCGATCTAAAAACAAAATAAGTATAGAATTGATAGCGTAAATCGATATCTCAGCTTAGTTATCACCGGGAACAAATTCTCAAACTGTTAGTAATTAATTACTACTATCAACGTTAAAATTGCAGCACCTGTTTTAATAAATTAGTTTCAAGAGTTTTGGTCCTATCTAATTCGTCCGAAATCATCTGTTGAAGCTTTTTTATTTCTGATTGAAACTGCTCAGCCTGCAACTTTAAATCTGTAAAAAAATAAAGGATAAGTTTTAAATAACAACGTTATGTCGTGTTATGGTCGTTTGATCAAATAATTTAATCAAGTTCTTACAACAAGCGCTTCTTTTAGCAAATCTAATGTCTCTGGCTATTTGCACTGGTGCAATATATATTTTTTAACATCGATATCATAAGGAGTACTGATACAGGTAACATACATACGTGGTTACCCATATGTAAAGTGAAACGTCAACATATAAATACTCAGGCTAATAGTTCCCATTGAGGTAGTCAGAGATTGTCGATCACAATTTTGAACGAACCAGGCAAACCTCTCTAGTTCATTTACATCCATCAATCTTTTCATACAAACCCTATTATTCTTCATGAAATATGAATGGATGCTTGCTTTTTATTAGTGGCGTGAAGTGTAGGCTTAGAATGTCACAAGTCACGACCCCTTTCTACCTACGGGTGTCATAAGAGGCGTCTAAGGATATGGGGCTTTTATATGTGGTTCTTATGCGATGCGGTTGGAGACCCATAAGCAACAGTACTTTATTTCTACCATCTTGTCCCCTGTCAACTTTCAAATGTTGCAGAGGAGTTTTTAGCTCGGAATCTCTGGCTACCCCTTTTTGGGATTTATGGCCGTAAATATATGTATGTAAGTATGTTACTTTTTATTAACAAATTCTCTATTTAAACTAAATATATGTCCTAATTTGAATGTTTGGTTCATGAAAACCTCATGTGAGGATTATTATTACTAATAAATAAAGGATAAATAAATGAAAGAAAAATTTCGACACCGGCGGGGATCGAACCCGCGACCTAGGGTATACGCCCCCGTCGCTCTGCCAATTGATCTACAACATCCATGACACCATGCCATTGACACTGCTTCCAGTGCGAAATTCTTCTATCCATTGTTTCTTTTACACTTGTAAGTAGTGTTTGCGTTCCCTACCTCTGAATTTTTACAAATTCGGAAGGCCACTTGTCTACCTTTTCAGATAGAATGCAAATGTTGAGAACGCCTAACTATCACATAATTTGAATGTTTTTGTTCATGAAAACCTCATGTGGAGATTATTACTAATAAACATACCCCGCTACGAAATAGCAAATCCGTGGCAAATGACAATTGTGTATCAGGGTTAGCAACTATGATTTATTCGTTACATACTTAATCGTACTTGATTAATGCAATTCACTGATAACCTTTTAACACCTCTTTGGATAAACGATAAATAATATAACAATAAATTTATTTTAAAGAATAAAGATGATTTAAATAACAATCTTTCTATTTATTTGTTTGTTGTATTTAAATGACAACCCTATCTCACAAATGCCACGGTTTCGCTAGTTCGCTGCGGGGTATGCTAATAAATAAAGGAAAGAAAAATTTCGAAGCAACCGTGATAGCCCAGTGGGTAGAACACTCGGTTATCGTACAAACGACTAGTGTTCAAATCCTGGGTCGGGCCTACACCAATTTGTCTTTTCTAAAGACATATGTGTGGTTAATTTATCATGGTTGTTAACGGTGAGGGAAAACATCGTGAGGAAACCCACATGGCTGAGTTGTACTTAGTCATGTGACAGTGTATTCGTACAAAACGGGGCGATAGGCCTGCCCCCTATCACGTGAGTACACTGTCCATGCAAAACGTGGGTACTCTGAACACCAGGTGACAAAGTCACGTGATGTTCAGAAGTATTAGTACCTCTGCCAACCCCTTCGGGGATATTCGGCGTGAACGTTTATGTTATGTTATGTAAAAATTTCGACTCCGGCGGGGATCAAACCCGCGACCTCGGTTATACGCCCCCGTCGTCGCTCTTCCAATTGAGCTACAGTGTCAATGGCTTCCAGTGCGAAATTCTTCTGCACGCAAACACTACCTAAAAGTGTAAAAAAAACAAAGGATAGAAGAAATTCGCACTGGAAGCCATTGACACTGTAGCTCAATTGGCAGAGCGACGACATGTGCACTGGAATTGTCATAGAGTAATACAATCCACGCATATGTTGACTCTCTAAACCGAACTGGGACAACACTTCCAAACACTTTCTTATCACTCTATCATACGCTTTCTCAAAGTCGATGAAGGAGCTATAATTATACTTTTTGGTTCTAGGCGGAGAAGTTTTCGGTGATATTCCTTAAAGATAAACTTGCCGGACGAACTACGCTGGTATGTGTACAGAGAATGTGCCCTACCCGCCAAACGGGAAATGTGAGGAAGACGTTTAGCTGAAAATGTATTTTTAAACAACCTCCAGGTGGCGCGCAGAGCACCCCTGCTAATAACAATATTCAAATTGTTTTACTGCTAGTGATTTATTGTTGATATCTCTTGCAGTAAGAGTAGCTAACTAACACCATCCCGTGAAAAGTAACGAAACTGTAAATAATTGCTGCCGAGCGCCTTCCTCACAAATTCAGTCTGGAAGAACAGCTAAGTCCTTTTCAGACAAACACGATTGAAGGCACTTAAACAAAAATTGAATTGAATTGTCCTTTTCAAGTTACAGCATAACGTGACCAAAGGAACATCATTAAATATAATGAAGAAACTTACCTTTAACAGATTGTTTTTGCAATTTGTACAGATATAATTGGTTTTTTAAATCTCTGTACAGGTTCCGTATTTCATTTACATTGATAAAAGAGCATGAATTATGATTACGGTTATTTTTATCAATAAGAGTGTTATTTATAGTTTTAAGTAGGAGATTTTCTTGTATTTTTAGCCGTCTATATTTGGCCATTACGTTCGTATTTACACTATTGTTTGGTACGTCCATAACATTAACTCTCAAACTAACATAATCTACTTTCAATTATCCTTAAAACATTCCAAATCGCGATCAAATTGTGATATTTTCGTTGTTTGTTGGGCTATGTACCTATTTGTGTTTTTTCCATAACAATAGAACGTCTCTTAGCAACACGAAAAACAAAACAATATTCGTTGCTAAGCACCGACCACTCCTGACCAAAGAGCGAGCTGCTCGAAACCATCGAGTTTACATACATACATACATACATACATACATATTCTCACGCCGTTAGTTCCCATTGGGGTAGGCAGAGACTATCGATCGCCACTTTGTACGATCCTGGCAAACCTCTCTAGCTTCATTCACATCCATCAATCTTTTCATACATGCTCTTTTATTCTTTATCGAGTTTAGATTTTTTATATAGGTATCAACGGTACCTACCTACTACTTCTATGATTCAGAAAAGCGGAGTAATCTGTTTTCCTTTTTTCCTACCTAAACGACTGACAATACTTGGTGCTTGCCAAGGCTTCGGCTAATATAAGGGATCTACTAGGACACGCATAATTTTTCACGATCGAATAGGCATGATGACAACAACTAAATTTCATTGAAATAATTTGTGTGTATATTATCACAAAATTCCTTATTCTAAAACTCTGATTCTTTTCATGATTAAAAGCAAGATGAATATTATAATTGATAAAATAAAATCGCTAAATACGGCAATCCGCCATGAAATGTTGAACGCCAATCAGAGCGCATGACGTCACGTTAGAGTTCTTTCTCTTTGTTTACATTTGAATTACTTAAGATAATAGACACTCGTTCGCTTTTTTAATTAAATACGCCGTTATTTACTTCAATTTCTTTTGTGTAAATTGATTTCCATAACATCCATAAGGATTTCTAAAGGCTTCCAGCGCAAATTTACCAAGAATCGACTTGATAATGCTAGGATCGTTTCTGGCATCAAACGAAGATTTCTGTTCAGCAGAATTTAGAAATGTTAAAACTTCCATGTAAGTATTGTGTATTATACAATCAATTAATTATTAAAACTATAAAAATAAATAGCTATTGTACATAATTCAGTATAAAATTCAATATTATAATTTGAGGTTATGTTTTTGCAATTAAATGTTTACATATTTAGAATTTGGTAAATGAAAATGAAATAAAATACCTTTTTAATAGCTCATACTTTAAGGATTTGATAACAGTAAGTAACAGTGAGTAAGAGAATCATAACCTTTTTGTTTGTATATCAATGTTTACTTCTTCCTATAAAATTAGCTTATAATGAATTTAGCAACAAAATTCTACAAAATAAAAAGGAAATACTGTCGTCAAAGTGATCTTCACAAAAAAAAAACTGTGTAAAGCCACTTCTTTCTTAATTTCTTATCAAAAGGAACGAAAATATATAACTTCTCATGAGTTTCTATGGACGTATGTGTACCCAGAGGGACGGAACAACACCTATATGCTTTTGAAGTCATGTTTTAATGTAAAAATTTGTGAAATGTCTAAATTAAATATGAATAAGATAATGTTTACATACCTCAAACGTTCCTTGTACTCTATAGTGACGTAAGCAAGCGACGCCATGACACTTTGACGCGTTTTGGTGCAAATTTTAAATTTATGAATCAAAAATTATTTTTTAAGTACTAAACCTAAATTTTCCGCAGAAATATTATGTTTATTACAATTCATATATATTTCCAAATATTATAGAACAGTTTCTCAAAATTTGTCATCATGCCTATTGTAGGCATTACCACTTCGATCAAGACCGTGTTGTCGGAAAAGGGTCTACTAGGTACCGTTAACGCAAGTAGAGGTACCCCTACTTGCGTTAACTTACCCCTACTTACCTATACATAAGTAGAGTCACAGGACCATAGAATGGGACTATGATATGATGTCAACTGTCAACATAGCAAGTTTGTCAAAGTCCATTGTCAAAGTCAAATCAAGATTAAAATTAAAAGTCAAAATTGTCAAATAAAATAATAAATTGATTTGTGTCTGCGGATCGCAACCAGGCCCTTTGAATTTTGAATAAATTATATACATTGTAATAACCCGATACTTCTAATTTATTACTATAATGTTTACTCGATCTAGAATATTTTGGACACGAGCAGTATTTTTAAAGGTAGATGTTATTACAATATTTGCTAAAACTAAATCCACCATAACCTTATTTATGTTGTAATCGGCTTTTACAGAATGCTGCAAGAGCCGATCATCAGAATGATCTTCGATGTGTTTATGAAATTGCTACGAGGAACCGTTCGACGACACCAATTAATACCCTCGTAATGTTTGTCCCTCAACAAGAAGTAAGATATCCTGTTATAATTTTGTGGAATGGAATGTAAATTTCAGAATATCATAACATAAAAAAATATTTTGTTTGGTTTTAGGCATGGGTTGTTGAAAGAATGGGAAAGTTCCATAGAATATTAGAACCTGGTTTAAATTTACTGTGGCCCATAGTTGACAAAATCAAATATGTTCAAAGCCTAAAAGAAATTGCCATAGATGTTCCAAAACAGAGTGCTATTACATCAGATAATGTAACTCTTAGCATTGATGGTGTGCTGTATTTGAGAATTATTGATCCCTACTTAGGTGAGTGGTTTTAATATTGTTATTTTATTCTTTTATTTCATGTTAAATTATATTATATACATATTTATCTATTATCTTGCTAAATTGCTCGGTTGGTATCTATTTCAGACATTTAACTACTACATAGCCACATTAATAAAACTAATAATGATTGAGGCAACAAGTTAAGAACTGTGTTAATTCTTTAAAAAGGTTATAAAATTATGTGCTATAGTTATTAAGTTCATTACATTTGTAATGACATCTGGAAAAAATGATTGCAAAGGATTTTACTGCATGATAAAAATTAGGATAACACTACTCTATTCCTATGGAGTGTGCAGCTTTCTAAGAGATTTTTGGGCAATGCAGTTGGAGACCCATCACCTAAAACCTTTGTTTTACAATCTTTTCCCTAAACAATTTCCACAAGTGGGTGACACATTTATTATTCCGAAGCTCGGGCTACCCCTCGGATTTATATTTGGATTTATAGCTGTGAATATATGTATGTATGTGTTAGTCATGAAAGAAGAATTTATGATGGTATATTGAGAAAGTTTATTCAAAAATGCCTGCCATATTTCACAAATATGATAGAATAGGATAGGAAGAGGAAGAGTTCAGAAAAAGTTCTTAGAACGTTAGAATATAGGTGTAATAATGACTACAGTAACTATCCTAATTTCCTCTCAAATCATAAACTAACAACTCTTCAAGATAGACAAAGCAGTTTGTATTGCATTTCCTGTTTAAATTATTAAATAGTTAAGTTGACTCCCCAGAACTTTTAGAAAAAATATTGTTTAGGATACCTAGACATGGCTCTCGCAATAAACAGTTATTTGTCCCTCCAAATTATAAAATTATATATACTTGCAACAAAGTATTCACTTGTATACTTCTGAATTTTTGTGTAATTGATCTGTTTTGTAACAGTTTAAAGTCTTTTGTAACTTAATTAAGATATTCGCTTATAACCTAATTTCATTTATCTCTTTTGTTTACTAATAATTTTCAACTACTGAGTGGTTTGCAAGGGTACTTAGATCACAAACAAACCAAATCCAACTGAAACATCTGTGATTACAGATTAAATTAATCTGATTAATAAGAATCCCAAGATGGAATAGGAGTTCACTTCTGATACCTATTAATGGGGGACTTCTCATTAGAGACCTCCTTTGATCTTGAGCCCTACTTACATTTGAATCCATTTGCTTATAGTCTCCCGACTGATTATATTAATATAAATAAATATAAGGACATATTTTACACAGATTATGTTAGCCCCAAACTAAGTAAACTTGTATTATGGGATACTAACTCGACGATATATTTAATATTATATTATACACATATAAATAACATCCAAGACTAAGAAACAATCATTTATGCTCATCACATAAATGTTGCCCTCAGCGGGGATCGAACCTGCAACCTCCGGACCGAGAAGCTAGTCACCTATCCACTCGACCACAGACGTGACTAGAGTTGGATTGCAAATATACAGGGAACTAAAAAAATGTGTTAAAGTTTAGTTTAAGGATTTGCTCATTAAAATGGTTGTGGTTTAACAATCAATCATATTGTGACATGAATGCCCATGAACTAACACATTTCAGAATGTCTAAGATTTATTCTTTCTGAATCACTTTTTCTTAACCATGTCCAAACATTTATAATATTTTGGTAATGTTGCGTCTGACATCAAGTGGGATAAAATTATATTTTTTGCAACCCTGATAATAGCCTAAGATCAATTGCTTACATTTAAAATCCACCTTAAAAATATCTTTAGAATGGCTTCCATTCTATTCCTATAAATCTGTTACTGCGGGTTCCACACATAGGAAGCGCACTCGAGATGATTTCAGACATAGGCGCAGTACAATATATTTATAGGAAATCAGATGCAGTCCTCATTATAAATCCTAAGGTTCTAAACGCTTTGTTCACTATACCATTTATGTGATTTTCAAATAAAAGATTGTTATCAACAATAACAATATAATTTAATGTTTTTTGACATGAATTCCTCATGTGGGGATTATTACTCATAAATAAAAGATGTTATTAAAGGAAAGAAAAATTTCGACACTGGCGGGGTTCGAACCCGCGACCTTCGGGTATACGCCCCCGTCGCTCTGCCAACTGAGCTACAGTGTCAGTTGGCATCCAGCGCGAAATTTCTCTATCCTTTGTTTCTTTTTTACACGTTCAAGTAGTGTTTGCGTTTCCTACCTCCGAATTTTAACTAATTCGGACGGCCACTTGTCTACCTTTTCAGATAGAATGCAAATGTTGGAAACGCCTAACTATCACATAATTTAATGTTTTTTGACATGAATTCCTCATGTGGGGATTATTACTCATAAATAAAAGATGTTATTAAAGGAAAGAAAAATTTCGACACTGGCGGGGTTCGAACCCCGCCAGTGTCGAAATTTTTCTTTCCTTTAATAACATCTTTTAATAACAATATACACAAGTATTAACATTTTTAAGTATACACAGTTGATAGTAAATAGTTATTAGATCATATTAAAATATGTTCAATCGTAAATTATATTTATCGCAATAAATGAAGGAACCCTGATAGCCCAGTGGGTAGAACACTCGGTTATCGTGCAAACGACTAGTCAACATCGTGAAAACATCGTGAAAACATCGGAAAACATCGTGAGGAAACCCACATGGCTGAGTTGTACTTAGTCATGTGACAGTGCATTCGTACAAAACGGGGCGATAGGCCTGCCCCCTATCACGTGAGTACACTGTCCATGCAAAACGTGGGTACTCTGAACACCAGGTGACAAAGTCACGTGATGTTCAGAAGTATTAGTACCTCTGCCAACCCCTTCGGGGATATTCGGCGTGAACGTTTATGTTTATGTTATGTTTATGTATGTAAATAAAGGAAAGAATTTGAATGTTTTTGTTATGTGATAGTTAGGCGTTCTCAACATCCGCATTCTATCTGAAAAGGTTGACAAATGGCCTTCCGAATTAGTAAAAAAATCGGCGGTAGGGAACGCAAACACTACTAAAAAGTGTAAAAGAAACAAAGGATAGAAGAATTTCGCACTGTAGCTTCGACACGGTAGCTCAATTGGCAGAGCGACGTGGGCGTATACCCGAGGTCGCGGGTTGGATCCCCACCGGTGTCGAAATTTTTCTTTCCTTTATTTATCCTTTATTTATTAGTAATAATCCCCACATGCGGTTTTCATGAACAAAAACATTCAAATTATATTTATCGCAGTAGATAGACATTCTCAGCTAGAACATAAACACAACATTTATTAATGTTTTGCAGCTTCTTATGGTGTAGAAGATCCTGAATTCGCCATCACCCAGCTAGCTCAAACCACCATGAGATCAGAACTAGGACAGATTTCACTAGATAAAGTATTTCGGGAGAGAGAATCTCTAAATGTTGCCATAGTTCAAGCCATCAACAAAGCAAGTGAAGCCTGGGGAATCACTTGTTTGAGATACGAAATCCGTAAGTATAATATTAAGCATTATTATTTTTAATAATAAATTTTAGATCAAGAGCTCGCTCTGAAGTACGGACTCTTGCAACTGAAGATGCGCTTTTACGAGTATCTGCCGGAACCGATCCTAGAAAACGACGGTGCCAAAACCTATTGGGACCGATCTGTTATCACGGACAGTCCTATTCTAGTCTTATGAATTGTATGTATACCTTATTTATACAGTGCTATTCTAGTATGGCATCGGTCGCAGTCGAGGGTGTGTTTAGTGGATGTCACTTTCCAACATGACGAGGGCCTCGTACAAGCCGAAACCAAGGCGTGGGAAGTATCTCAATGTGGCTCACGAGATCATCAATATGTGGGGTGTGATCACAACAAAAATTATCCCAATTGTTTTGTCCGTAAACGGGTTAATTCCAACCAGCTTCGCGACCAACTTGAGACAGTTGGATTTCTGTGGCGTATCAATTCCAGAACAAATGCAGAAAGCGGTGCTGCTCGATACGGCTCGGATTGTCCGTTGGTATCTTGAACCTGAGTCCCTGATCCAGACCGTCTGGCCTTTTGCCGGGGAGTTACACCTCTCCCATTAAAAAATATATTTTCTTTTCCGGCCAAGAATCATCAAATGTATAGTCAAAATAATAATAAAATGTTTTATTTGTCTAGTATTAGATCATTAGAATGTTATGTATTTGACAATGCTTAAAATTCATGGTTGTTCACGTATTACAAATCTTAATGAGGATTTGTGAGTTTACCCCCCGGAGGTCCTACCCGAGAGTATAATGAACATACATACATACATACATACATATACTCACGGCTATAAATCCCTTAACGGGGTAACCAGAGCTTTGGAATGATAAATTCCTCAGCCACTTTTGGAAGTTGATTGGGGAAAAGATGATAATAATAAACGTTTTTGGTGATGGGTCTCCAACCACATCGCCCAAAAATCACTTAAAAAGCCCCTATACCCTTAGTCGCCTCTTACGATCACCCACGGGTAGAAATGGGGTAGTGCTATTCTAAGCCGACACTACACGGCACTACGTATAATGAAGTTTTACTAAAATTCTATGCTATAAAGCATCAGTGAGAGTCAGGTCCTATAATTCTATAAAAGTAAGAGTATTTTCCTCACAGCCCATATGTGTCCTCACCGACGGCTTTGAGCCTACCGAGGGGCTGATTATGTGTCTTTAGCGATTGCGATTGTGTCGCAAGTTGCAATATTGTCGCTGTCGAAAGTGTCAAATCGCATACAAATTACATTATAACATTGACAGCGACAATCTTGCAACTTGTGACACAATCGTCACTCGCAAAAGATACGTCATCAGGGGGCCTGTCTAGAATTATTTGGCTAAGGTGGTTGAAGTGCGGATTAGCAGACTAGCCACTACAACCGTGATTGTAGCCGTGACCGACAACCTAATTTTTTTAACACTCGTGGTTTGAATACATTATTTATATGAATCGGGATTGACCGCGAAATTATATAAAATCACTTACGTGATATATTTGCCCGACGTTTCGACACACCTGCTGTGCCGTGGTCACCGACTAACTGATATCACGTAAGTGAAATTTCGCGGTCAATCCCGATTTTATTAACTGAGTTAAGTCTTACAAATTTCTGATCAAACCCGAGAGTATAATGAAATTTAACTACAATTGTATAATTTTAAGGTGACATAAAGTTACCACCGCGTGTACAGGAAGCTATGCAGATGCAAGTTGAGGCAGAGCGAAAGAAGCGAGCGGCCATCTTGGAATCCGAGGGAGTGAGGGCGGCCGATATCAATGTGGCGGAGGGAAAGCGACAATCGAGGATACTTGCCTCTGGTATACTTTATTTTATTTTCTTACTGTTTCGTACTCACGGAATGAGTAACTGTAAGTGCCCTGCCTCACAGGGTGCCCTGCATACTTAGGGTAAGCCGAGACGAAGTATGTTTTTGTAAGGTTGCCGATACACAATTAAATCCATTATCCTGATATTATAAAATGTTACATTCACTATACCAATCTCTTATGTGGAACAAGTTAGTTGAAAAACCCATTGAAACGAAACCAAAAGTTGCTTACATTCAACATGTTGTATGTTGTTGTTGTAATAAAACTCTTTATTGCACATTTACAAAAAAACAACAATTACAAAAAAAAAGATCGGTACAAAAGCCAAAGTACAACTGGCGGTCTTATCACTAAGAGCGATCTCTTCCAGACAACCCATGAATGGAAAGATTTGCTGGATTAAAAACATGTTCGGTAGATGTCCAATAAATTTAACTGATTTGCTTAAAAACTAAAATTATTCATCAAACTATTATCTATCTATTTTAAATATTACTAAATATTTATTAAGTTCTAACACACTTACAGATAGTATTTCCTTAAATAAATAATCCATACTAATATTATAAATGGGAAAGTGAGTTTGTTTGTTTGTTTATTTGTGGCGCTTTCACGCCGCAACTACTTAACCGATTGCTTTGAAATTTTGCAGACATATAGTTAGAAGTCCAGATTAAATTATAGAGCACTTTTATCCCGGAAAAATGATATTCCCGAGGGATAACAAAAATATTGTTTGCTTGCGCTGTGTGTCGTAACAAGGTAATATTTAGTTCTCGAGGAATGCAAGAGATGGCGCTGGGTATTTTTTAAAACGTAGTAACGACGTAAGAAGTGGGTTGATATCTTACGCTTTAACCACCAAAACGCGCGGCGTTGTTTGCATGTTAACCAATAGATGACGCTGTCTGAACTTTCTACATCGCGGTATGATTTCTTCTTTATTAGATTACATAAACCCAGAATCTGATACAAATACAACATCTATTCGACATAGCTTAGGTACACTCCTTTGCCACGCCAGGGCGGCCTTCAGCCGCCCGGCAAAAACAGCTAAGGTGACGCCGCATAGGCCGCAGGGCCAGCAGCACCGAACCGGTGGGGTTAGTTTTAGTCGGTAAGAGTCCGACATACGACATCCATGAGGATTTCCCCACCGGTAAACAAAAAAAAAAACAAATACAACAACTATTAAAGTGTTACGAAATAAAAAATATCTATGATACAAATACAAATTACTGAAAAGTATGAAGATTCGACATATTATGTTATATGTCAATGTAATAGATCATCGTTACTTTACTTGCACTTTTCGAGTCACTTACTTTACTTAATGTACTTAGTTACTGGTATTGTGTGTGTTTTTTAGGTATCTACCATTGTATAATGTTTATATTGTAAAATGCATTCTATAGATTTTAGGTTTTTCGCAGTAGGCTGAATAATAGTTAGGTAGGTTAGTTTAGTGCGCTTTGTTCGTCGTATAGATTTTTATAGTTTAGTTTGGTATATTTTTTGGTTCCTAATATTTTAGATTGAACTATGTTTGTTATAGATTTTAGGTTTTAGGCAGTAGTTATATAACAGTTAGTTTAGTGCTTTCTTCTAGGTGCTGTGCGAACGCGCAATATTAGCACCAAAAAATGAAACGGTCACTAAAATAAATGAAAATATTTTGAATGATGAAGTTATGGGAAAAAATACAGAATATGTATCTGTAGACACAGTGATAGAAACAGAACATAGTACGTCATGTCCTGTGGAGTTCTTAAATACTTTGGATCTATCTGGGGTGCCTTCTAATAAAATAAAACTAAAAGTAGGTGTTCCGGTGATGCTCATGCGCAATCTCGATGCCCCTAGACTATGTAATGGTACCAGGCTGCGTGTCACTCAGCTTGGGCGGAACATTATTACAGCCACTATTTTAACTGGCGCAGCCAAGTGTGAAAGTGTACTCATACCTCGGATTTCGATTATTCCAAAAGACCTCCCATTTCAATTTAAAAGACTTAAATTTGCTATAAGGGTTTCATTTACAATGCCCATTAATAGAGCACAAGGCCAAACTCTAAGGGTTGCTGGAGTACACTTAGAAAAGCATTGTTTTTCAGTGTCCATAATCTGCATGTTTTAGCTCCACAAGGGAAAACATTTAATATAGTGCACCATTCAGTTTTGGTTTAACAACTGAGCATATCCCAGCGATACATCGCTCTTTTTAGATTTTTCTGTGGGAATGAGAAGTTTTATACTTTATACCGTAATATAACCGAATTCCACGCGGGCGAAGGTATGGGCGGAAAGTAAATTTGCCACCGCCGCATATTTAACTAGAACTATTATGAATCAATCGTTCCGGATTCGTATCTCAGGTGATTCAAGCATTTTGTAATTTTTTTTTTGTTTTGTTAGCTTTGAATAGCAATCTATATATTATAATAGCGAGCACTATCCCTTCACTTCCGCAATTATTTTGTATGGAGATCCACCACTAACCATCCCCATCTTCCCGAGCAATCGCTGCAAGCTCTCCCGCTATCACCAGCGGTCAATGGCGGCAGAACCGGATTGCCAAACTACTATTCGAATTTGTATTTGTACTCACTAAGATATTCTCATTTTGAACATAAAAACTTGGTACAAAATGGTTCGGTTCATGATTCTTATGAAAAATTAAAAAGGGTTTTTTTTGGAACTCAACCCCTAAGAGGTTGATAGAGCAAATGAAAGTTAATATAGAGATATTTGACATTTTTGTATCAGAAACATAAAACTTGGTGCGTTTGAATTTATGAAATTCATCTATCAATTATTCATGAGTATGTATTAACGTCCATAAATTCCATAAAAGGGTAGCCACTGCTTCAGAGAAAGTAATTCTTCATCCAGTTTTGGTAATAGACTAGGGAAAAGGTAGTTAAATAAAGGTAATTAGTGATGGGTCACCAACTGCATCGCTCAACAATCACTTGAAAAGCCTCAATGTCCTTTATATCCTTTACAACGCCCGCGGAAATTTAAATATAAAAACAGAAGTTGAGGTAGTGTTTCGGTATTTTGAATGTAAACCGGATACAAAAAATGAAGTCCACGCGGACGAAGTCGCGGGCAAAAAGCTAGTATTCAATAAAAACAATACATATGCAATATATATAAAGATTTTTAAATAAAATACATATATACATTTTACGACATATATAATAGAATATATAAACTTTTGTATGCAACACAAATAATATTATAGTGTTTCGGAGAGGAAGTGTTTTTTTACCATGTTCTTGAAAATAGGGAGAGACTTGGCTAATCGCACCTCTACAGGAAGACCGTTCCATAGTTGTACAGCCTGGACGGTAAAGGAGGAACTGTAAAAATTGGTGGAATGGGAAGGGGTACTCAACAAAAGATTGTGGTAAGAACGCAGATTGAGGTCATGTGAAGAGTGAAGGAATTGAAAACGCTCTTTAAGGTAGGAGGGGGTGGCAGGATTAAACAAGATAGAGTACAGGAGAGACAGAGTATGTGCATTCCGGCGGAGACGAATTGGAAGCCACTGAAGTTTATTGCGATACGCAGAGACATGGTCATATTTACGCAGTCCGAAAATAAACCTAATACATAAGTTTTGTAAGCGCTCAAGTTTGTTCAGTTGATCTTCAGTTAGATCGAGATAGCAGGTGTCAGCATAATCAAGAATAGGTAGTAGAAGAGATTGGGCTAACGCAGTTTTGGTAGCAGTAGGGAGAAAGTTACGTAGTCTCCTGAGGGACCCTGCTGACGCAAACAGCCTCCGGCTTACTAATTCCAGTTGCGGCACCCAAGATAAGGTGCTATCTATCATCACACCAAGGTTTTTTACAGCAGCGCTGAAAGGAATGGATGTGCCATCTTATAAAACAGGCGGTAGTGAATTATAGTCAATCTTGGAAACCATTCGTGAGCTACCAACTATAATTATTTGCGTTTTATTCGGATTAACTTTCAATCCATATGCTTCACTCCATTTCAAAATTTGCGTTAAATCATTATTAATTAAGCTTATGGACATATTTATTTGGTCAAAATTAGCCTGTGTGTAAATCTGAAGATCATCTGCATAAAGGTGGTAGGAAGAAGTAAGTTTATTAGAAATGGAGTTAATAAATATAGCGAATAAGAGAGGAGACAACACACCACCTTGTGGAACACCGGCATTTAACTCAATCCACGGAGACATGGCATCTTCGAGGTGAATGCGCTGCCGACGCCCCAGTAGATAACTACGAAACCAGTCAACTACCGTTGGAGATATGTTAAGAGAACGAAGTAAAGCAAGTAATATTTCGAAGTCAACCGTATTAAAGGCGCTACTAAAATCAAGCAGTGCTAAAACAGTCAGCAGTCCCTTATCCATTCCCAAACGCATGTCATCAGTTATTTTGATCAAAGCCGTTACAGTACTATGGGAAGGGCGGAAACCAGATTGGAAGGGGTTAAGCAGATCATTCCTAGTGAGAAAATCACTTAACTGTTTATGTACCAGTCGTTCAAGTACTTTAGAGAGGAATGGCAGAATAGATATAGGACGATATTCAGAGAAGGACTTAGGATTAGCTTTTTTGGGAATAGGAGTGACCTGGGCTTCTTTCCATACCATAGGGAAGGATCCTAAGGATATGGAATTATTAAGGATTTCAGTAATAACAGGAAGAATAAGGTCTAGGATAGGCAATATCATTTTTCGACTAATACAATCACCACCTACTGCGTTTGACGTAATGGACATAATATTCTTCTTAACATGACAATCGGAGAATTGACAAAAATTAAAGGGAGGATAATCCGGAGCTGGTAGTGTAGAAAGAAAATGTAATGTTTCAGCTTTTTTAACACCATCAAAAGTAGATGTTGTGGAGAAATGGTTGTTAAGCGAAGTGATGTCTAGATCTTTTGGGATAGAATCGTGACGAGATTTTCCAACTCCTAAGGATCTAAGAAACTTCCAGACTTTAGCTGGATCGCCATTTTCAACGGATTCGTGGATGTGGTTTCGCTGTCCATCCCTACACACCTTATTGCAGTGATTCCGAATCGACACATACTTTTCCTTGTTTAGGTCTGATGGTCGCGACTTAAATTTTGACTTGGCTCGTGCTTTTTTCATCAATAGATCCCTAATTTCGTCTGTGAGCCATGGTGCCGGAAAATGCTTCATTTTAACTGATGCATGCAACTTATGCATGCTTCCATTTTAAATCACAATGTATTTGTTTTTAAGTTGTAATAATTCTTATTAAAAATAAAAATTTAAAGCTCAATGTGCCATAAGAGAAGATGGTCGACGATCTGGGACTTTCAAGTGATTGCTAGGCGAATCTGAAAATCCTTTATTGCAAATTTTTTTCTTCTACAATACCATCCGAAAGTAGTTGAAGAACTAGAAGTATTGAAATAATGGCGTGAGTATAAGTAGTACTGGTTAATGTCTAATCTTAAATAACAAAGTTAGCATTAAGCATAAGCAGCTTAAGCAACAAAACCTCGTCATGTGGGGATTATTACTAATAAATAAAGGAGAGAAAAAAATAAAAACTACTTAAAAAGTGTTAAGAAACAAATGAAAGAAGAATTTCGCACTAGTAGCCACTTGATACTCAATTGGCAGAGCGACGTGGGCGTATACCCGGAGATTGTGGGTTCGATCCCCGCTGGTGTCGAAAATTTTCTTTTCTTTATTTATTAATAGGTATATTATTTTTTATATTATGCGGAATATTGTTAAGAGGGCTACCTGCCGATATTTAAGATGCCAATAATAAGACGGCAAATCATATCGCTAAAATATATAAGACAGTTTATTGTTAATATATTACAGAGGCCGAAAAGCTAGAACAGATAAACAAGGCAGCTGGGGAAGCGCAAGGAATGTTAGCTGTGGCCGAAGCGAGAGCTAAAGGATTAAGAATGATTGCCACTGCACTAGCTGATAAGGTAATTAAGTTACTTATTAATGTTAATCCTTTTTTTTGAAAGGATTGGTTGCTTCTGGCTCTATGGCCTGTGCGGATTCACCATGTCTTTATGTGTGCCGGGCAGCTGTGGGCCGCCCTGGCGGGGCGAAGGAGTGTACCTAAGCTAAATCGGATAGAATGTTAATCCTTTATAAGGCTCCGGTCATATATTGGATACTATAATTTCAACCTTACCTACCTTGAAGAAGAAATGAAATACAATGAATTTTTGGACATATCTCTGCCATATAAAGGGTTAACTTATGTTAGTAAGCCAAGGATCGACAAACACAGACAGCTAAAGTTAGCCAGTGATCCACGTACACTACCAACAAACTCTTTACCTTTCTATAATTTTATTGCGATATATGAGCGTTTGAAGTTTGAACTATAGTGTATTCACCGAAACAAGTTAATATAGCGCCCTCTCACTCATGAATCTGTATGCCAATGAAAATGACAGATGACCATCATTAACTGTAACGGTCAGTGGGTGTATGCAAACGCTTCAAAATGTAAAGATGCAACAACATGGCTCGTTCGGTACTGCTTAAATTACCAATTTCTGGTTGTATTATGTTTGCCTACTTGGGAAATAAAACAATAATGTTATACTTCATTTTAAAATTTTATTATTCACTGTCAGTTGAGTCATCGCTACTCTCTTCTCTTACTTACATTAATTATAAATTGTTCAGATAATTTTTAATATTTCTATCAAATTGACGACGAGTGACAATATGAACTAGCGAGCGGCAGTCAAAAAGAACATCTGGACGCGCCCTTGTTCTCTTACCATCAACCAATCAGTTGCGATCTTCTTGCTCCCGTACTGACTTGTTTCGGTGAAAAGACTGGCTTTTTCATACTGTGGGTTAGTTGGGTGTTTAAAATAAACAGTTTGCGTGCAGTTTTTACATGTATACATATACTCACGGCTATAAATCCCTAGAAGGGATAACCAGAGCTAAGGAATTAGTAACTCCTCAGCCTCTTTTGGAGAGTTGAGTGGGGAAAAAATGGTAAAATAAGGGTTGTTGGTGATGGGTCTTTAACAGCATTGCCTAATAAAATCCTTAAAAGTCCCAATACCCTTAGTCGCCTCTTACCTGTGGTAAGAAATGGGGTAGTGCTATTCTAAGCCGACACTACACAGCTCGTGTTTTCACTACTTCACAGATTCAACCCTCAGCTATACATTGGCATACTTAACTCAATTTCGGCGGAAGTGTGGGTTGAATCCTTTCTGCTTAACTACGTCTAATTTAATCTGTACTGTTCATGTTGAACTTTGTGGTAAATATATTTCATTGGCATTGATATGATTTATGTATCTCCGTATAATTTGGTATATTCTGCTCTAGACCTTCCTAATAAAACTAAAATTACCATTCAAAACCACTATAACCCGATACTTCTAGTCAACTCTTTACAACTTTTTTCCTAACGGTAAAATCCTCATATAATTAGGGCAGGAAAGCAAACAAATTTTTCCAAATAAAACAAAAACAACCAGTCAAAACAACGATAACCTGATTCTTCCAGTCAAAACTACCTTCAACCCTTTAGGGCCGGCGCTGACTGCCGGCATGGCATGGCAAAGGATTTCGGTACAGATATAGCATTTTTAATCTTATTACCAAGAGAATAGAATTCATTTACTTTATTTTGACACAACGATGGCGACGTTCTGTCCTACCGCGGCCTCCCTCTGCATCGTTGTGTCAAAATGAATTCTATACGCATGGTAATAAGATTAAAAATGCTATATCTGTACCGAAATCCTTTGCCATGCCATGCCGGCAGTCAGCGCCGGCCCTTACACATTTAACCCAAACTATAAAATACATACATTATTTCAGGAAAGCAAGCACGCCGCGTCTCTCACTCTCGCAGAACAGTACGTGTCTGCGTTCCATCATTTAGCTCGGACTAATAACACTCTCATACTGCCTGCGAATGCCGGGGACGTTTCTAGTATGGTGGCCCAGGTAAATTTATTATATATTATATAATGAAAAATTGCATGAAACTGTTATTATTATGTTAAATTATTATGTTATCAACTTAGTCTTTGGGAGAAAAATCTTTTAATTTTATTTTTAATTTCAATAGCGGATATTTATTACGCATCTTAACCATACCTTTGAACATTACTTTTATAATAATTGAAAATTTAAAACTACAATTGAAAAGGAGTATATGCCTTGTAATCTTATTATTTAAGGAAAAATAAAAATTTATTAAATTAAAAAGCATGATAATTTCAAAAGCCAAAAAATAAATCATGAAAACACAAAAGCACAGCCATGGTATTAACACTTTTGTTCTTTCCACAGGCGATGGCCATCTACTCAACAGTGTCCCATCAAAGTGGTGTAACTCATGGTTCAGAAGCAATAGATGTATCCTATGAGCCTCTTCAAAAACTAGATGCCCTAACTGCCAAAGGTACCACTTTGGCCGGTACACCTGTTTCTAAAGAAGATGATCTTGCAGAATACTTCTCTGATGACGAAGAAAGAGAAAAAGCATTGAAAGACCAACTTTCCGACAAGACGAAACGCAAGCAGACAGAGAAAGAGTCATAATGTGTTGTTATTGTGCTTTGTAAATTAAAGTTATTAAATATTAGTTATCTGTTATTTAAGAGTATGTGCAGTTTTGACTTAATGTGAATGAATATATCTTTATAAGTGTTACGCTTAGTGATTTGGGACTTATAATTTTATTATTTTAACCCATGTTTTATTTAGTAAAATGTCTTGTTGAGTTAAGTGAGACGTAGTCGGGCGAAGTTCTTATACGCGGGTAGGCCATTTCTTTGTGATCGAACTCCTCTGGAATGGCTCGACCGATATCAATCAAATTTGGCACAATGATCAAGGGATATTTTTTTAATTATTTATTTATTTATTTGTTGACCACCAACAGCAAACACAACATCATGGCACAGAACATACAATTGTTTTACAAAGCCAATGACAGGTGATCACAATTACCGGTTCAAAACAAAAGAGGAACGAAATTAAGGCGGTTGCCCGCGAAAATACAGCAAGTTCATTAGAAAAAAGAAAAATAATAATATTATAAATAACGTTTAAAAAATACAAGGAAAGAAAGAGAATAAAAATATGAACAAAACCAAAAAAAAGACCGTGAATGATGATACTATGATGGTAATGTATATAGGTATGTGTGTGTGTGTGTACGTGTGTGTGTGTGTGTACGTGTGTGTGTGTGTGTGTACGTGTGTGTGTGTGTTCGTGTATGTGTATATGTATGTTATAATTGGCCTAGACCTCGCTTTTATAACATACCCTTTTTATATTATAAATCGATAAAGGACATCAAACTAAACAACTTTGCCCATGGAATGCCTATCTAAAATATTGTAATTTTCAAAAAATTATAATAATTAAAAATTGTCGTACCTAGTTCAAACTGAGAATGTATAGAACTAGATTCTTTGCTTCAGTGAAAATAAGAAATAAAAAAAAACATTTGATCTATGGTGTAAACAAAAACATAACCTCTTTCGATATTTTCCAGTTCAATCGCTCGCTTACCGGTTTATTTTCATGATATTATTATTCAACGACGATCAATACAACTGGAAAATACCGAAAGAAGTTATATTTTTGTTTACAGAGCGAAAAGCATAGATCAAATGTTTTTTTAATTTCTTATTTTCACTGAAGCAAAGATTCTCATTCTATACATTCTCAGTTTGAACTAGGTACGACCATTTTTAATTATTATATTTTTTTGAAAATTACAATATTTTAGGTAGGCATTCCATGGGCAAAGTTGTTTAGTTTGATGTCCTTTATCGATTTATAATATAAAAAGGGTATGTTAAAAAAGCGAGGTCTAGGCCAATTATGCTTATACTGGTTAACTTTGACTTGTTTTAAATGTTTCTATAACATTCTTACGAAATACAAATCTGTGGATATTACTAAGTGTCGTAAGGGGTTGCATATCGTGATCGAACCTACAATTGAGAAATATTCACCGAAAAACTATTTTCCAATTGAAGTCCATAGAAAAAAGTTAATGGTTCCTTATTCACAGTGCGGCTTTAAGCTTAAGACCGACTGCACAGATAGTAAAAAAACTGAGGTTTATTTAAGTCGCTCAGCTCAATTCATTTCAAACGCAATTTGCATTGATGTCCTAGTACCTACGGATGGTTCTGTCTGATAGAAAAAAAGTCATAAGGTACATTCCTAACTTTCCAATGTTATCGAAACGGTTGGCTGCCCCGTATCTATGAAATATTGTATCAACGATGGAGTTGGTAATAAATTGCTTTGGAGCTACAAGAGGTTTTGGTTGAGGAGCCAAACTAAATGAATTCTAAAACAAGTACAAATTATAAATTATTCTTGTACGTGATATCAATCACGCTACCGTCATGCCTCTTCTGTTTACAGAAGAAAGGTTGGTGATTCATGGTCATTCTGTGGCAACAAATATGTACAGGCTCTCAACCTCTGATTTGGCTGCCAACTATGTGGGTCCGCCTTGTAGGTAGCCTTTCAATAAATAAAAAATAAATAAAATAAAATAATCATTTATTTCAAAGTAAAAATATAAATCTTTGTTTTTTGAACGTCAAAATTCAACTTAATACTAAGTTTACTTCGGATTCGGAAGGTGTTTTGTTGAAGAACCCGTAAGAAACTCGTCAACACACATCTTTTTTTACGTCCATTACAATTTTGGTGTTAGCCCGGAAACATCCTGCACAGAGCCCTGATGACACCAAGCCACTTCATCATTAATGTAATCATTAATATTGTAATAGGCTTTCGAACTAAGATTTCTTTTAACTACTGCTTTGAATTTTGTTTCTGATAAATTTAAAATGTCCTCAGGTATTTTATTATACATTTTTACGCATAACCCCATGAAAGATGTATTTACTTTTGACAATCTGTATTTTGGTAATCTGAAATTTTATTGTTGTCTCTCAGGTTTCGAATATGTCTGTCACAATTTTTCACAAAAGAGGCCTGATTCTTTCTTACATCTATACTAATATTATAAAGCTGAAGAGTTTGTTTGTTTGAACGCTAGGATCTCAGGAACTACCCAATCAAATTGAAAAATTATTTTTGTGTTGGATAGTCCATTTATTGAGGAAGGTTTTAGGCTATATATTATCACGCTGCGACCAACAGGAGCAAACTATCAGCGAATAATGGTGCAACAACGGGGATAATTATTCATACTAAGGCTTCCGTTGTGTGCGCTGCGTAAACGGTTTAAGTAACCAAAAAAAAATGTGTTAAAGAATTATTTCTCTTTAAATGATCTTAAAAAAATGCCCGCGACAGTATATACTTAATAAATAACTTTTAAGTTTGACTTACTATAACCATTTTTATTATAAATAAATTTGGTCGAATTTAAAGCATAATTGCCATAATGTTTTATCAACATAATATTAATCTTTATCCAAATAAATATGTTGTAGATGAGAGTATTTAATTGAGAACAAAATTTTAAAATTACTCCGTAACAAAATTTACACGCGTGCCACAAGCGCACGACAAGACGCTGCGCTGGCCGGCGAGCGAGGTCACCTGCGCGAGAAGCTTATGATTAAGCCTAATCCTATTAATATTATAAATGTGAAAGTTTAGATGTTTGTGTGTTTGTAGCTAAATTAAGACTAATTCACAGAACGCATTTAAAATATAATTTACAGGAAGCCAGATAATGATCTAATTAACACGATAGGACACTTTTTATCCCAGAAAATATAAGAGATCAATAAATTTTCTTGAAAAATGGTTAAATAGACTAACTGACTAAGAATCAATGCTAAGCCGAAACTACTATTCTTATAAACTTAATACTTATAAAGTGAAAAAATTGTGACGACACTGTGAAAAACACCTTTTTTCTCATCGCATGACAGAGACCCTCAACAGATCAGTTAAATATTTCAGTTTGACGACGTGAAAGTCTACACTTTTGACAGTACGAAGTCTGTGGGGTCAGCTAGTACATAATATTTTCATAAATATATTGACATGTCAGCGTCATTATATTTATTGTTTTAAACAATTCCCTCAGGGAATCTCGGGATCTCAAATTGTATATAGCTCTTATTGCTCTCTTTTGGAGAATAAATATGGAACCAACATCAGCCGCTCTGCCCCAGAGTAAAATACCGTAAGACATTACACTATGAAAATAGCTGTAATAAACTAATCGAGCTGTCTGTACATCTGTCAAATGTCTTATTTTCCTAACGGCATATGCAGCACTACTTAGCCTGCCAGCTAGTGAGCTAATGTGGGGTCCCCATTGGAGCTTGGAGTCTAGAGTTATCCCTAAGAAAACTGTGTCATCCGAATAAACTATATTTTCATTATTTAAAATTATTTCTTTATCAACGCTCTTAACATTGGGTAATACAAATTTGATGCATTTAGTTTTTTTTGCCATTCAGTACAAGATTATTGGAAGCAAACCATGTTTCTCAATGATTGGAACAATAAATTAAATGACCTTTGGTTTCGAAAAGTCACTTAAATCAATATCCTATTTAACTTTTACATAGGTATTATTGATTACTAGACTTACTATTCTATTGTTTTGCTATCTTTTTTTCTTGTACTTGCAATTGAATTTATGTGAAATAGAGAAGAGAGTTTAGCATTCGTGCAGATTATACATAATACAAATGACAGATTATAGTTGGTTTTTACATGGAAGTACTATTTAAATAACTAACTAACTAGATAGCTGCGTCTCGTTTGACCATCTGTTGGTGTTTTAATAAGAGTTCCTACAAAGGTTACAAAATACTTACATATTCTTAATTAGTAGATTATAAAAGAAGAGGTAGCCAGTGCTTGATAGTTTAAAATTTCCTCGGCCACTTTTTGAAGTTGAGTAAAGAAAAGATGGTAAGTAAAGGATGGTGGTATTAAAAGGATGATAACTTATCTAAAAATAAATCGTAAATAACTCCAAAAGCCCCAAACCAAAAGCCTAAGTTGCTTCTTACGATGCGCGGTTAGAAAAATATTTATGCCAAGTTAAGCCTATACTACATGGCATCTTATTTCTTTTATATTATTTATTTGAAATAGAAAGGTCACAATAATTTTCGCTATACTTTTCTCTGCTAACTATTTCCTTAGTTAAATTCATGGAATTCCTAACTTAACAGGAATGCGCACTTGCGTCCTAAAGTGTCCTGAACAGGGATGGCTAACAAGATAGCTGTGTCTCGTTTTAAGTAGGGTGACCATCTGTTGGTGTTTTAATGAGAGTTTCTCGAAACGTTACAAGAACACATATATTTACATACACACATATTCTTAATTAGTAGATTATAAAAGAAGAGGTAGCCAGTGCTTGATAATTAAAATTTCCTCAGCCACTTTTTCAAGTTGAGTAAATAAAAGAAGAGGATGGTAAGTAACATAATATAAACGTATAACATAAAGTTTATCCCCGAAGGGGTTGGCAGAGGCACCAATACTTCTGAACTCACATGGCAAGCGCCATCTAGTTTCCAGAGAAGGTACCCACGTTTTGCTTAGACAGTGTACTCACGTGATAGGGGGCAGGCCTATCGCCGTTTTGTACGAATACACTGTCACATTACTAAGTACAACTCAGCCATGTCATGCCATATTGTGGCTTTCCTCACGATGTTTTCCCTCACCGTTAACAACCATGATAAATTAACCACACATATGACTTTAGAAAAGACAAATTGGTGTAGGCCCGTCCCAGGATTGGAACTCACGCCCTTCTGTTTTCGGGCGGGTGTTCTACCCACAGGACTATCATGTCGCTCTATAATGGTAAGTATGGATGGTAAGTAAAGGATGGTGGTATTAAAATGATGATAAAATATATTGTAAATAACTCCAAAAGACCCAAACCAAAAGTTATAGTTGCTTTTTACGATGCGCGGGTTGAAAAATATTTGTGCTATGTTAAGCCGACACTACAGGGCATCTTATTTCACTTATATTATTTATTTGAAATAGAAAGGTCATAATAATTTTCACCATGTTTGGCTCTGCTAAATATTTTCTCAGTTCGAAACACACGAAAGATGATTAATTTTGGACATATAGATTTGGATTATATGCTGTGTAGTGTCGGCTTAGAATAGCACTAACCCATTTTTTTTCCGGTGGGTGTACGTCGGAGGCGACTAACGGTATTGGGGCCTTAAGGGATTTTTGGGCGATGTGGTTGGAGACCCATCACCAAAAACCTTTATTTTTAACATCTTTTCCCCACTCACATTTCCAAAAGTGGCTGAGGATTTTCTAATTTCTTAGCTCTGGCTACCCCTTCTAGGGATTTACAGCCGTGAGTATAAGTAAGTAAGATTTGGATTATTTATATGGTATCCCGGGGGAAACCCGCCATAAATATGATTTTACCGATTACCAAACTAAATAAATTATTTATGTGTAAGTTGATAGACGATGAGAATTATTAAAACAATTTATTAAAAAGGAATAGTTAGTAAACTGCTTTTTATAAAATATTCCCTATAAATAAGTTTGAATTTGTTTTTCTTTAAACTTAATCTCGACTGGCAACCGCGCGAGCGGGACACACTCCTCTAGTTCGGGCTCTCGTTCTAGGACATTTCTCTGCTTGACAGTGTTCAAAAGATAATAAACTTTATTGGATGGTAATAAATTGCATTATTGTGTACTATATTTTTGCGAGTGCGCTCTCCTGTTTAGTTAGTACCTTCATGGGTTTTTAACAACCACCAATGTCACCTTAACATTTGGTCGTCGGCTACAGTTTGCCCATGGATGTACATATTATTATGTTTATAGTCAATTGAGCACTAAGTGTCCTACACAAGGATGTCTTACTAGATCGCTGCATCTCGTTTTAAGCTGGTGGACCATCTGTTGATGTTATTGAGTAGTTTAAATAGTGTTCCTCCAGAAGTAAAAAGAAACACTTATATTTACATACATACATACAGTCACAGCTATGATATAAATCCTCAGCCGCTCTTGGAAGCTGAGTACTGAATTGATGGAATGAAGATGTTGAAGTAAAGAATGATTGGTGATAGCTCTCCAGTCACATCGCTCAACAATTACGAACTCCCCGATCCCATAAGTTACTTCTTACGACATGCGCGGGTTGAAATGGTTTGGCCCTATTTTAAGCCGACATTATTACAGCTCCTTACTTTGCTTATATGCATGATAACTTATTTGACACTTTACTCTATTCTTAATCGACTCACTTCACTCTGTATTGTTTTGTGAGTTAATTGGAGAAAAGAAAAAAGTAAAGCATTATTGGTGATGGGTCTCCAACTGCATCGCCCAACAATCACCTAAAATGTACAATATTCTAAGACGCCTGCTACGAACAGCCACGTAAAAATAGGGTAGTGCTATCCTAAACCGGCACTACGCAATGATATTCATTTATGAAGTAACCCAAACTTGAGGCCTTGATTAATAGAACACCATTTAGAATGTAGAGGATGTTGTTCAAACAAAAACTAATGCAGTCTTAAATTGCGTGTATTTTTTCAAATTAAACATAATTAAAATGTACCTAGTAACAATTTATTTCCAACATTCAAATACCAAAAAACTTTTAAAAACAGAACAATAAAAAAACTAACGCACGAACAACAATATTTTCGAAATATTTTTTAAAATAATGACCATGTGACCACAACTTTGCATGGCGCCTAATATCATTCTCTTCAAACACAATTTTTGGTATTTATATAACTCTGCGCTTAAATAATTTGAGAAAAAATAATTATTACAGGTAACCTTACATGATCAAAATTTTGAAGAGTCGTATATATAACTTATAAACTTCTATTATTGAGTCATCGTTCAACTAAAATTCGGGTTAAAACCTAGCCGTCGTCTTATAGTAGTAAGAATGATATATCAGCTAGACAGTCTTAGTGTTGAAGCTATAATAAAAAGGGTCTGCTGACCATTCAGCATTTATTCTGTAGACGGTAAGATTAACAAAGCATAATTTAATAAAAAATAACATTTAGGAATGTGATATCTTCAATTTGAATCCTATATTACTGAACTTATATGTAACGCCATGATAAACTTAAAAAAATAATTGATTTAGGCACACTTCTTGTTGCACCTATCGCATTTAATAGGCGGTTTTTATTGTTTAAGCTATATGTTTTTTTTTATATTCAACTCTTTAGGTATTTAATAATTTATACAACATACAAAAATACTTTTTCTTAATTAAACACGATCATTAAATGGTACCAAGGCATACTTTATATTGAGATGCAATGCTTAATTTACTAGTTTTACATGTACATATAATCTACCATGTCTTCAACTGATAGAAATCTTTAAATATATTACATACTCCATTTTTCGGCAGTGGTTAATTCAGTCAATAGATGGGATAATATTTAGTTCATTATTTAACGACTAGTGTGTTGGTCTTAATTTCGTAATTTTTTTGAGGTTTTTAGCGAAAGAGATATAACACTTTGTGCAGATAATTATCTGCACAAAGTGTTATATCTCTAAGTTAATAAATATAGTTATAATTATTAGTTTTAAGACATTACTACTCTAAACCTTTTAAATTTTTGTTTTACTGTGGTCTATGTTTCACATAGACATCATTAGTAATGGAAAATCTATACAAATTTTGATCTTTCTTCAGAAAAAATCCACTGCGTATATACAAAAATCCTTCCACTTTCCATGTATCTATTACAAAACGCTATTAATTATAAACTCTACACACTTATTAATAACAGGACAATAGTTATAACACTTCAGGATATTTTGACGTATTTTTCTTGTTGATTGAAATAACTAACACTTCCTTCTTCTGATTGTGAGGGTTGCGCAGTGTTCTTTAGTAGACTTACATATGACGAGGAATACTCTGTGTTGTCGAATTGACGTAGGTGGATCTGTGAAAAATTTTATAATTAAGTAACTGATTAGGCCTGAAATCTAACCAATTAATTGGGCCCTTTAACCTGTGACTTCCCGAGCACTAGCGAAAGACAAGTACCGTAAAAACCCGGGAACAACAGAATTATTTGCGTTTCCAATCCAAGACGGCAGTGATTGGTCTTTTTTCAAAAGCTCACTTCATACACAAGCCGTTGATATCAATAAAAACGTAATTTAACTCTTAAAATAAAAGAAATAAGGGGTTGATTCCAACACGGTAAGCTGGTCATCGGCGGCTCCACGGGGAGCCATCGGGGTTTGACGGTACTTTTGCTTCTGGCTACTCTGGGAGCCGGCGGGATGTGAAAGGTTAATTCATAGGCCATTTCAGCCAACAGGCTTTAGATTTCCACTATAATTATTATAATAGTGTCACTTTTTGCAGTAGAAAGTATAAAAAGTATTAAGTTTCAGGAAGTGGTACACAATGTAAAGAACTTCTGAAGAGACACTATTCATTTTTTCTCTTTTGCTTTTTGTTATCAACAAATTTTTATCTTTTGCAGTTATGAATGAATACAAGAATTATTTAACAAATGAAATATTTCAAAGTTAACCAAGTAAGTAAGAAGCAATATCGCTCTGTTTATTTAAAAGACACATATTGTATCGTGTGTGATCCTATTATAATTGTATAAAATAATATATGTATAATTACCGCCGTGTAGTGCCGGCTTAGAATGTCGCTACCCCTTTCTACGCACGGGTGTCGTAAGAGGCGACTAAGGGTATTGGGGCATTTTATTGGATTTTTGGGCGATGCGGTTGGAGACTCATCACCAAAAACCTTTATTTTACCATCTTTTCCCCACTCAACTTCCAAAAGTGGCTGAGGAATTTATAATTCCTTGGCTCTGGCTACCCCTTCTAGGGAATTATAGTCGTGAGTATATTTATTTATTTATTTATAAAAACATAAACATTACAGGTATATACCTAATTCGATCATGTTTCACATTAATACACACACAATACAATAACAATAACTAAATACAGAAATTTTACTATAATCTACTAATAACAAAAAAAAATGTTCAAATTTACTAAAACTTAAATCTATTTTAACATAAAATTTTTAGACATGCATCTTTAAATTCCGTTGAAGAACACGAAAATATATCAACTTGCTCCGCAACCTGATTCAAGGACATTATGGCTCGAGAGAGCGCACTGTCGCGCAGCAAGTTAGTGCGCGCCGCCGGCGTCGCCAGCAGTCGGCCGTGGCGCCGTCGCAAACACGAGCTTGGAACTATCAGATGAACGATACCGAGAATTGTGGGATTATGAATTATACCCCTTAAAATTCTAAAACAGTACGAAAGAAGTGCGAAGTCCCTCCTCACACCCAATGAGTTATACCCCACCATACCCAGTACGAATAAAGTAGGGTACATCAAGGGGTAGTAGGGATAAACTCCGTACATCTTCCAGTACAGAAATCTAATAAATTTATTTTGTATTTTCTCCAACATAAGGCAATACTTAACCTCATATGGAGACCAGACAACTGCGTTGAATTCTAGTATGCTTCTAACTAAAGCATTATAAAGAGCCTTTATGGCTTCAAGGTTTTGAAAACCCTTGACAGTTCGAAGCACAAAGCCCAGCATTCGAAAAGCTTTCTTACACGTGTTTACAATGTGGTTACGAAAATGTAGATCAGCTGTGATGTTAATCCCAAGGTCTCGCACTTCATGTACCCGCGGCAATACTGCGCCATCAATCAAGTATTGATACTGGTATGGAGTCCTCTTTCTAGTTAATGTTATTGTGCTACATTTAGTTAAATTTAAATTAAGTTTGTTAGTTTTACTCCATTCTACTACACTATTAATGTCTTTTTGCAAAAGTTCATAGTCATCAGATGACTTAATGGGAAGGAAAAGCTTTAAGTCATCCGCGAACATTAGGCAGTTAGCATTTTTCAAAACATTAGGTAGATCATTAATCATAATTAAAAAGCCTAAAGGACCAAGATTGCTTCCTTGATTTACGCCGGAATTTGTGGGATAATCTTTAGAAGCATGACCGTTTAAGCTAACATATTGCCGTCTATTACTAGAGTAGTTGGCCATAAATTTCAACGATTGAGGAGTAAAACCCATTTGAGCCAACTTCGCTAAATAAATATCACCATCAACTAAATCAAAGGCTTTTCTAAAATCAAAATACGCCACATCTACATTCTCCCCTGAGTCCACATGAGGTGTAACGTGAGACATAAAATATATATGTATGTATGTATGTATGTATGTATAATTGTAAAATTGTTTTCTTTCTTGTCTACAGTCGTCGCTTGAAAGTTGATAATAGCCACAATAACAATCAAATAACTACATCGTCCAAACAACTACAGGTTACTTGCTTATTTATTAAAATAAGTTTGACTAGTTACTGCAATTATCAATTAGGTGATTGCTTTCGGTAAACACGAGTGATTAAATGAATTATCGACACAACTTTACAAAGATTTTTAAAAGCAAATCGCGTTTGATAACGATGTCTGCTATTTGTTTCTATATGAAAAGACTTTCACTAAACTAATAGCTCATTAGTTAATCAGCAGAAAGTACTATTTTTGTCACTACCTCAAATTATTTCACATGCAATTTGTGGCAATAATTGGACCGTATATTGTATCTTTACTGTCTGTTCTTTTGATATTCGTATAACATTTTTATGTTTTTTATTTACTGTAGCATGCGGTATCACAAAAAAATAACAGGCCTCTATTTTCCAAATACATTTATACCACTCAAATTGTTTATTTATTTTTATGTCTCAATACTTTTTCTTTTCGAGTCACCAAAACAAAACAACTAAAACGCCTTTATTTTCCAACTTACCAATAAATACAAATTAACTTCATCACTCCGGCTCAAATACGGGAAATTGCCGCCACTTTTCATATGCGCCATTTTCGCTTGAGGATACGACTTGTACATTTCTTCTCTGACATTAGAGCTTAGCGCGCTGTCATCCCAAACGTCTACTATGGTGACAGGAAGGTTGTTCAGGTTTTGTGGCTGCACGTAGCATGGACTGCAGTTTAGGGTGAGCCGAGATGCTAATTCGGCTTGTGTTAGAGATTCCAACTGAAATTATGACGTTGACATTGAGAATAAAAGATGTGGGAGTACAACAAAGGAAATATTAGGGATAGGCGTAATCATAATTTAATGTTTTTTGACATGAATTCCTCATGTGGGGATTATTACTCATAAATAAAAGATGTTATTAAAGGAAAGAAAAACTTGAACGTTTAAAAAAGAATCAAAGGATAGAGAAATTTCGCGCTGGATGCCAACTGACACTGTAGCTCAGTTGGCAGAGCGACGGGGGCGTATACCCGAAGGTCGCGGGTTCGAACCCCGCCAGTGTCGAAATTTTTCTTTCCTTTAATAACATCTTTTATTTATGAGTAATAATCCCCACATGAGGAATTCATGTCAAAAAACATTAAATTATGTGATAGTTAGGCGTTTCCAACATTTGCATTCTATCTGAAAAGGTAGACAAGTGGCCGTCCGAATTAGTTAAAATTCGGAGGTAGGAAACGCAAACACTACTTGAACGTGTAAAAAAGAAACAAAGGATAGAGAAATTTCGCGCTGGATGCCAACTGACACTGTAGCTCAGTTGGCAGAGCGACGGGGGCGTATACCCGAAGGTCGCGGGTTCGAACCCCGCCAGTGTCGAAATTTTTCTTTCCTTTAATAACATCTTTTATTTATAGGCGTAATCATTTTATCTTACCGTATACTACTTCTAAATATCACAAGACATTTTGTCCCCTAGTGTGAACACGCTTTTTGCCTGGACAGTGTAAGCGGCAAACGTTGAGAAGTAAAAATTTTTGAAAAAATTGGGTGATAAACTAAAGATTGTAGGTTAATAACTAAAATCACCTCTTACGACACCCGCGGGAACAAAAGGGTTAATGTTATTCAAGGCCGACACTATTACACAGCTTACACATAATTAAATATTAATATGCATTTATGACTGAATCCAAAAACATACAGGAATTCATTCATTCAATTATTACTTAGCAACATTCCACAAATAATAGTGCAATAAGGTAGAGATTCCAGTAGATGTAGTCTTATCCATATTACCTCCAATGAAACCTACAAAATAATAAGGGGTAGTGTTATTCTATCACTTCCATCCAACACTATACAATACAACAATAATATTATTAATATTTCATAAGGGCGGAGGTCTAGTTTTATTACATTCGTGATAAGATAATTATAAGACATTTAAGGTTCACTTAGCATAATGAACTGCAAATCTTTGAACTTTTCGTTAGAAATGTTTAAAATCGAGTTACGTAGAAAGAGGTTTGGGTAGTGGTAATCTGGTGTTAATATTGGCATCAATAATTCTCATTATTCTGGATAAATTGTATGCTTAATTTACATGTTAAACTACTCTTATTAGAGTTTTGTTCTGTTATAGAAAGGAGGATGGGCAAAAATGTATGGGAACTGGTATACCTTGCAATAACAACAAGTCACATATTACTAGAAAGATAATTTTATATATTAGCATATGCACCAGGTTGCATGTTTCTAAGAGTTGACCGAACTAAGTTCTACTACTTTGAATTTTATGGAACTTTAAGTCTTCAATACTGAAAATTATAGTATTTTACGTACTCCATTTTACTTTAAATAATATTTTCAGCAAAGAAGTTCGTTTGTGTAAGTTTGTTGGTGGTAAGTAAGTAAGATTGATGATTTGATTCGAAATGTTATAAGTGAAAATCGTATGATTAAATATAGGAATATCACCAAATGATTATGCCTATATGCAACCCTCCTCCCGCTGTCCTTTCCTTGCTCCTATCTCCTTCTCGCTCTCGCTCTCGCATTCAAAAGTTGCGTAGTTAAGGCCAAACCACTATGTTTTTAACCAATAATTACATGTATTGAAATTATTTTAACGAAAACATAATTTAAATCTTTTTGTTCATGAAAACCTTATGTGGGGATTATTACTAAAAAATTAAGAATAAATAAAAGAAAGAATACTCATGTTCAGATCGCTGTATCTCAGAACGGACAACGATTTGGGGAAACTCCCCATAATAAATATTATTATTTTATTTTCTTTGGAAGATTAACAGACCAATACAAACAATATAATACTAATTATGAATACACAATGCCATTTACAAATCTTCACAATATTGATGCACTCATCATCATTCTCCTGCCCTTATCCCACTAGGTGGGGTCGGCACAACATGTGTTTCTCTTCCATTCGTCTCTGTCATACGCCATTTCGGAGCTTACACCTTTTATTCCCATATCATCGTTCACACAGTTCATCCACACTTTCTTTGGTCTTCCTCTTCCCTTGTATCCATCTACACTCATATTCATCACTTTTTTAGTCACATGCATTTCATCCCTTCTCATTCTTCTAATCTTTTCTGTCACTGGAGCCACTTTCACACTTCCTCTTATAAACTGGTTTCTAATCTTATCCATTCTTGTCACACCACACATCCATCTCAACATCCTCATTTCTGCTACGTGCATTTTGCTTTCATCCGTCTTTTTCATTGCCCAACATTCACTTCCATACATCATGACAGGTCTTATCACGGACTTGTAGATTTTCCCTTTTAATGTCAGGGGCATCCTTCTGTCGCAAACTGTACCTGAGACCTGTCTCCATTTCATCCATCCTGCATTTATCCGGTTTCCCACGTCACGGTCAATGTTGCCGTCATTTTGGATCACTGATCCGAGATACCGGAAGTCAGAGCAGACTGGTAAAGGCTCACCGCTTAATGCGATTTGCGAGAAACTGGTTGTGCCACCGAAATCGCAGAACAGGTGCTCTGTTTTAGTCCTGCTTATCTTCAGTCCGACACTCTCCAGTCTCTCCCGCCATTTTTCTCTTCGATCTTCACCAACAAGTAAAATGTAATGTCATCCGCGAATAGCATACACCAGGGTGCCTCCTCCTGTATGTCCGATGTCAAAGCATCCATAATCAGGAGGAACAAATACGGGCTTAAAGCCGATCCCTGGTGTAAGCCTACCGCCACATTGAACCTGTCGGTAACGCCGGCTTCAGACCGGACTTGCGTCCGGGCTTGGCCATACATTGCCCGGATAAGATGCAGGTATTTCCCAGGCACTCTTCTCTCTTTCAAAGCCCACCACAGAACCGTTCGCGGTACACGATCGTATGCCTTTTCCAGATCAACGAACACCATGTGCAAATTTCTCTGGACACGTTTGTATTTTTCACACAGCTGATGTTAAGTGCGAAAATGGCGTCCGTTGCCCCCCTTCCAGGCATTAAACCGAACTGGTTCTGGGTTACCTCGCTTTCCTCTCTCTATTACTTTCTCCCACACTTTCATACTATGCGACATCAGCTTGATCCCCCCGTAGTTGCCACATTCTTGTACATCACCCTTGTTTTTATAGATGGGCACCAATGCACTGTTGCACCATTCTTCGGGGATAGCTTCTTCTTGTAGCAACTTATTGAAGAACAGCGTCAGCCACTTCCATGCATCCGCTTTCAAATACTTCCATACCTCTACTGGTATTTCATCTGGCCCACTAGCTTTTCCATTCTTCATACCTTGCACAGCCCTTTTCACCTCATCCAAAATCACTTCTTGAACCACTCCCATATTGATTGAGTTTATTTTTAACTCTCCACTCCACTCGTTCTCTTCATTCATTAACTTTTCGAAGTATTTCTTCCAACGTTTCTTAATATCTTCATCATTCGTTAAAACCTTTCACTCATCATCTTTTATGCACCTAATATGCAAAATATCTTTAGCATTCCTTTGTCTTTCTTTCGCTAACCGAAACAGATCTTTTTGACCTTGTGGGCCGTCAAGTGATTTGTACAGCTTGTACAAATCACTTGATATTGAATCAATATTGATACACTATAGTCCTAATTAAAAATGTACCACTCATTGCTATTGGACAGTATACCAATATGCCCATCCTCCTTTGTACAATGACGTGGTGCTTATATAAAATCTGAATAGCCTTCACTTCAATATTTGCATAAGAAAGATATTCGATGTTCTCATTTATTCAAATTGAATTCAATTGTTTGTTAAAGACTATTGCTTATTAGAATTTGCGCATCTATACAAACATAAATTTATATGCTCAGCTCACACCTGTAGTTTTTACAAAGTATAGGCAGAGAATACTAATAGCCGCTTTATATAGTTCTTGCAAAACTAGTGCATGTTTTATTAATGGTTTTATTTAATAACATAACTGCTAAAAAAACTTCCACAAAACACTTACCCTCTCCACCATAAAATCAATCGACTCTGCCATTCTCCTATCAACCTTTTCAGTCGTGAAGTTGCCCATCAGCATTCGTTTCAGCACAATAGATGGCAACAGCCAGAACAGGGCGACAGAGTCATTGTATTCAAACACAGATGTGTCAGTAAATGTGTTGCATAGAATTAGAGAGGCGACGCGGGGACAATGCTTTGTTAGTTCCGCAAATTTCTGAGCTATAAATCCACCTGAATAAAGAAATAATTAGTAAATAAATATATAAAAACATAGCACATAGATCTAGTATCAGATACAAACTTTACGATATCTATACAAATTTATTCCTATTTTTGTAAAGAAGAAAGATTTCTCTGTGCTATTGATTGTTTGTTATAATTAATCCCCAATGACTATACTTATTTAAAAACAATAGTGGAAAGCTACAACCTTCAAGAGAAACATAGGCTCATTGTCATAGGGGGTAGGAAGTGATTATTAATTCTAGCAAAGTCGAGGCAGACTAATTGTAATTAACCTTTCACATCCCGCCGGCTCCCAGAGTAGCCAGAAGCAAAAGTACCGTCAAACCCCGATGGCTCCCCGTGGAGCCGCCAATGACCATCTTACCATGTTCGAATCAACCCATTATTTCTTTTATTTTAAGAGTTAAATTACGTTTGTATTGATATCAACGGCTTGTGTATGAAGTGAGCTTTTAAAAAAGACCAATCACTGCCATCTTGGATTGGAAACGCAAATAATTCTATTGTTCCCGGGTTTTGAGTACTTGTCTTTCGCTAGTGCTCTTGGGAAGTCACAGGTCAATGCTACAGAGTGAGGCGAACTCCGCCACATAGCCATACCCGCAAATATATTTTATTCTCTATTTTTTACGAGATAAAACACACTAATAATTGTATAACTATTATCAAAGAAAAACCCCTTAAAAATTTGTCCTTGTAAAGAGTAATGTATAGCTCAGTTTCACCACCAGTTACATCCTGCACGCCAAGCTAGTTGCTTAAAATGACTGAGGTCATTGACGCTCCTATGAGCATTGTCAAAAAATACAATGACAATGTAAGGATGACACAAGTTAGCAGCTTGAATCTGGCGACACACTCCTATTGTTGTGCTTCAATCAAACTTGAGATTCTACAAAAGTTTTTATGATTATTTTTATCAATGGATCAAAAAATTGCTATTGGATATGTGAGTGTAATAATATATGAATCATATAATATTAAATAAATTTAAATACAACACTTACCTAAAGATGTTCCAAAAATGTGTACTTTGTCCAATTCCAAATAGTCAATTAATCTTTTGAAGCCATCACACCACTCCTTCATATTCCAGTATGCTGGGGCCTCAGCAGCAATGACTCGGATACCTCTGGAGGAAAGTCCCATCACCTGCTTGTAGAATATGTCTGCGGTACCCGAAACTGGGGGCAAACATATTAAAGGGCAGCTCACTGACTTGGGACCAGAGTCAAAGATTTTCCATGCCTAAAACAAACAATAAATAAATATTTGCAGATAGTTAGATACAGATAAATATATAACAGATATCATTCCAATATTTATATCACAAATCCCAAAATGTGTAGGTAGTGCTTTAGGATAAACCACCTCTCAGCCACCTTAGGAAGTTAAGTGAACAAAGGATGGTGAAATAGAGTATTGTTAATAAGTGGTTTAAAGCCATGTCAACAATCCCTCAATAGTCTCAAAAACAAATTATATAAATACTGTTGTGTTTTAAATTTATTATTTTGTAGTGATGCAATGATGGAATATCTTTCTTTCTTCCTTTATTGTTTTTCTGTTATCCCTTAATTAATAGTCTTCAATAACAAAGGCTTAGTGTGAATAAAGTTTCAATTATATATAGTGTAGAACCATTTATTAAATGTTTTAACCTAACAGACAAATTAGTTTAATTTGCAGTTAGTAATCAAACTTAAAAACACTTAGGCCACTGGGCTGAATCAGTGGGAGTTATTATTGGACAAGTCCTTAATTCACAACTATGTCACTCAAGTATAGTTTCAAATATAAGAAGATTTTCATTATAAACAAAACATTACCTTAGCTCCATCGGAATCGATCACGACCTTCCTCAAAGGTATACTGCTCCTGAAGCTTAAGTATTCACTGGACTGTGATAAATCACTTATATAGCTCATGGCGAGACCAATACACACACCTTGAACTTATTGTGTAATGAAATGTTGTTACCTATTAAGTAATTAATCTAAAATTGGTCCAACAAGATAGAAATTTCAATTTCTAATAAAAATTTACAAACACATCACAAATCAAATCACAATCATAAAATTATCATATGTATGTATTAATTAATCTGTGAAATGACAATGACACCTATTTATGGATTCTTTTGGCGGGAATTGAACGGAATAGCGGGAATTCGAAAAAGTTTTCTTTAAAATTAATTTTTTTAGTTATTTCTATATATTAACTATTGAAAAGTAATCGACTTCAAGCAGGATTTAATTAAATATGGCAGATCCTCCCGGGGATCGTCCCCCCGGGAAGAAAAAAGGTGATAAGTCTGACGACTTGCCACCAAGTAACAAAAGGGTGCGTGGTCGAGATGGAGAAGTTTCTTCAGCCGGTTCAACTAACGAGGATATCACAATAACAGCAGATATGTATAAACCATTTATAAAACCCGGTTATAAGAGAGTGTTCCCGGAAACGGCATTGTCGGCGGTCAAAACCGAATTATTAGTATACGTGGAAAGTACCAGGGAGGGTGAACGACTAGGGAATAAAAACCCACTTATGATTGCAAGTTTATTTAAAAATGATATTAAGGGAGTGACAAATATCCGTAGAATTAACGCTAACAAGATAGCTGTAAATTTTTCGCAGGCAATACATGCAAATAATTTTTTAAAAGACCAGACATTTCTCGACAAATATCTATGGAAGGCATACATACCAGCTAAAGCTGTAGAAATAATAGGTGTAATCCGATATGTGCCCGTAAACATAAGTAATGAGGAATTATTTAAAAAATTGACATCTCAGTATGAAATTATAGCTGTTCGGAGATTTACCAGATTAGTCAATGGTGAAAGAAAACCCTTTAGTACTATCAGTGTAACCTTTTTGTCGAACCACTTACCAGAAAATGTTTCACTTGATGTATTTAGATTTAAAGTAAATGAGTACATTGCTCCTTTATTACAATGTTTCAAATGTTTTCGCTTCAACCATGGGGCAAAATTTTGTAAAAGTACCCAAAAATGTTCTATCTGTTCAGAGGACCATCATTATACTAATTGCACAAATGAAAAACAGATAAAATGTATTAATTGCCAAGGCCCCCATTTGGCTATTTCTCGGGATTGCCCCGTTAAACAGTCAAAATTACTAGAAAAGAAAAATAAAACTTATGCTAATGTTGTGGCAAAATCTGTCAATGAAAATTATCTTTTATCAGACACAAATTTCCCTAAAATTAAATCTTATTCCAATTCAACTCCCTTGACATCTACCAAAAAACAACAAAATAAAACAAGTGATAATAATCAAATACAAAATAGTGAAACTAAAGAAAAGATAAGACAAACTGAAAACAATGTTGAAAACTCCAATGACTCCATTGAAAAAATTATAAGTAATGATAACTTAATGAAGGGGCTGGTAGTGACATTAATTAAACTCGCAAATGACAATAGACCGATAAATCAGTCTACTATTAAAGATATGTTAATTGAAACTTTTAAACATGGATAAAGGTTTTATAAGAATATGCCAATTTAATATAGAAAGCGTAACTAATAAAAAACCTCTTTTCACATCTTTGCTAATTGATCATAATATTGATATTTGCTTGCTAAATGAAACACATTTAAAAGATTCTTCTTCTTTTCATATAGATGGTTACGATATAATTAGAAAGAATGGTTTAAATGGCACTGGAGGTGTAGCCATTCTTATTAAAAATATTTACAAGTACTCTATTATTAACACAGTTTTCCATGAATATATTCAGAATGTAGCTATTAACCTCAAAACACCTAATGGCAATCTTTCTTTATTGTGTGCTTACTGTCCGCCACATAGTCAAAGCAGACCGGGACATTTTAGAATTAATAAATTAAGACAAATTTTACAGTCACTTCCTTCACCTGTCTTCTTTGCTGGTGATTTAAATGCACATCATATAGCTTTCGGATGTAGATCCACCAATTCCAGGGGAACAGATATTTATAACATGTTGGATGAAAGGGACTTGTGTATTCTCAATAGTGGTGTTGCCACTACTACTGGTAGGGGAATTTATACGCAATCTGCAATAGATATATCTACAGTATCAGCTATGATAGCTCCTTTGTGCCAATGGTCAGTACTTGATGATTGTATGGGCAGTTATCACTTTCCTACAATCACTGATATTCAAATGACTGTAGAATTGTATGAAATAGGAGAACCAAAAGAAAGATTTATATACAAAAGAGCTGATTGGATTAAAATTTATAATGATTCAGAACAATTATTTACAAACTTTGAAATAGATAAAGATAACCCTCTTGAATCTTATAATACATTTTGCGACATTATAAATACAATAAAAAGTAATTGCATTCCTAAAGCAAAAAACTCACTAAATACAAAAAATAAAAAACCTGTTCCTTGGTGGGACGATGAATGTTTAGAAGCAGTCAAAAAAAGTAAAGAGGCACTTAAACATTATATGAATAGTCCTAATATTGAAAATTACATATTATATAAACAAAAAGATGCACTTAAAAAAAAATTACTTAGTAATAAAAAGAAGGATAGCTGGAAAAACTTATGTGAAAAATTTAATAGATATACTCCAATTAGCACCATATGGAATTATATTCGTAGGTTCAAAAGAATTTCCTCTGCAAATTCATCCAAAAATAATGAATGGATTCCAAATTTTATGGATAAATATGCCCCAGAAACTTGCCCTAGAAAAGAAACAGATGATATATTAGTTCATTCATTCAATGAAGACGGAAATGAAAAGGCAAAATTTATTTTAAATCCTTTTACAATTGAAGAGCTTAATTTAGCTATTAATTCTCGATCTGATACAACACCAGGTTTAGATGATATTACCTATAGCCTCCTTAAAAAAATCCATCCTATATGCCATAGTGTTTTATTAGACATTTTTAATAGATTATGGTACCAACAACTTATCCCAGAACCTTGGAAAATGCAATGTGTGATACCTATACTAAAACATGATAAACCATTACATGAAAGTGACTCTTACAGACCAATATCTCTCTCATCCTGTGTTGGTAAAATATTTGAACTTATGCTTAAAAATAGGATTGATTATTATGTTGAAACTAATAAAATATTACCTCAACAACAATTTGGCTTTCGCAAAGGTAAATCTACTGCTGAAAGCTTTGTCTCATTAATTTCTGATGTGCATAATTCTTTCCATGGATGCTCTGTAACTGTATGTGCATTCTTAGATATTCAAGGTGCATTTGATAATGTGGATCTTTCTGTTTTAGCTAATGTTTTGGATGAAATAGGCATACCTGGAAAGGTCAATAAATGGTTATTTAATTTCCTGCATGAAAGAAAAATGTATGTGAGGCATAATAATATTTTATATGGACCTCGCTATGTGTACAAGGGAACCATGCAAGGTGCAACTATTTCACCGCTACTGTATAACTTATATACTAGTCAAATAATGAAATATCTCAACCAACAAAATATTCATTTTCTACAGTTTGCTGATGATTTAGTTGTTTATACAGTTCACAAAGATGTAAATATAGCTATATCAAATATAAATATTGCTTTGGAAAATATTTACAACTACTACAAATTAAAATTAAAGTTAGACATAAGTGTCAGCAAAAGTGGGGCCATGATCTTCAGTAAAAGAACTGTTGATGTAAATAATACTGTATTTTATAATAATCAAGCTCTACCATGGCTATCACAAAAAAAGTTTCTAGGAGTTTATTTAGACAGTAAGTTATCTTTTGACACACATATAAATTATATATCTAGCAATGCATACAAAGGCTTAAATATTTTAAGATCTTTAGCAGGAGTCCATTGGGGAGCTGATCCTAAAATATTAAGTATGTTATATAAAAGTATTGTGAGATCCCATTTTGATTACAGTTCTGTAGCTTACTTTAGAGCAAGTACTTCTCTGCTACATAGGTTAGACATTATACAAAACAAAGCCCTCAGGATTATAACAGGAGCCATCTGCTCCACACCCATAAACGTCATGGAGTGTGAAACATGTATTAGTCCTTTAATATTCAGACGTTTATACTTAATAGAAAGATTTTGTCTTAAATTAATGTCTTGTGAAAACTACTTTGTGATGGATAAAATTAAACCTAGATCATTTAACTTAAACAAAATAACAGAATACCATAATGTACATCAAATGTGCTCAAACACTTTGCCAACCTTATTAAGTATAATTTGTTACTTAAAAAACACTCTTAACCAATTATACACTTGTGAGTATTGGCCATTATATAGCTCTGAAAGAGAAAATTTATATTTTGTTCCTAAAGTTGTTACCAATAAAACTTTCTTAAATGAACTTGAGTTCATAGATTATATAGAAGTTGAAGTTAACTCAAATGGTTCTAGTTACAGAGTTTACACTGATGGTTCTAAATGTGAAAATAGAGTAGCTTCTGCTTTTTATGATCCTCAACTGAAGATAACAAAAACAACAGTTTTACCGATTCATTGCAGTATATTTACAGCAGAATGTTATGCAGTTTACGAAGCTTTAAAGCACATTAATAATATTGTTTCCAAAAAAAAACATAATTCAACATTTATTATTTTATCAGACTCCAAAAGTGCATTACAAGCGGTTTCAAGTTTAAAAATAACATATAGGACAAGCTACATAATATTTCTCATTAAAGATGTAATTAGAGAAATTTCCTCACTTGGAAATATTATCGAATTTATGTGGATACCGGCGCATAAAGGAATTACAGGAAATGAAATAGTTGATTCAGCTGCAAAGCAAAATTGTGATGAAGATCTGTCAAATTGTTTTAAAGTTCCCTTTTCCGATTACTACCAACATCTCATAAAATCTCTGAAAGAATTGTATATAAATTATTGGCTCAAAATAAGTGAAGAGAAAGGCAAATGGTATTCTGAAATACAAAAATATCCTCCCGCCCAACCCTGGTACCATCGTTCACAAGACGCAAACTGCCGTAAATTCATCACAACAATTAATAGATTACGATTCGGACACCACAAATTGAGAACACACTTGAAAAAAATCAATATAGTTGAAAACTCAACCTGCCGTTATTGTACAATGCATGAAGAAGATATTGAACATTTAATCCTTAGTTGTTCTAAACTGGCTGTACATCGCCTTATTTTTGTAACTGAAATAGATTCATTAATTTCTGAATCTGAAAGATCAATATCATTTCCGAAAACTGTTAAAGAGCTTTTATCCAATGAATTATTTTATAAATCACTTTATAGATTTATGTCACATTTAGAAAAATATGATGATTATATTTGGAATAATATTAATATCTGTAAACATCGATGAAGTATGAAATGAAGTGAATTAAATTAATCATAAATAGAAAAGCGGGCTCAAAAGGTCTAGAAACCAGGGCCGTAAAACCATTAATAAAAAAAAAAAAAAAGACACCTATTTATGTCAGCGACAGGACATATAAAATACAATTCAATCAGAGTCAATTACTGAGTAAATTATCAACAACTACGATATTCATTGTATAAACACAACCATAATTTTAGGTAATGAACCCACGAGCAAAATATTGCTACATTACAATTAAAGTTTTACCATAAGATGTTACTTTTACGTAAACAATAAATTTGAGCAGTCTTCTAACCTCCTTGGCGTTCTATTCTATTCTGGCATTTCTATATTCATTTTAACATTCAATAACCCTTCACATTAAATTTGTATACTACTCTCCAATAGATGGCACTAACTGTATGAAAATAACAATATTTGCTTTTTTGACTATTATATAATATATTTGATATTAATATAATTGGTATAAAATAAAGAACAAGACGTATTTTTTTAACAAAATATCAAATCTTTATTCTAACGACGCCATTTTTTTTTTCAAGTTGTTACTTTATAATTTGTTATGCTACTTAACAATAGCTGGCTCTACGATAATGATAGATATGATTTACGGTTACGCATGCAGATTAGTCTGTCTGTCCCGAGGTGACGGAGATAATACTATAATCATGAAATTTTTTACCCAGAGTTTTTTCCACTGGGTTAGAAATCGGTTCTGAAGTAGTAAGGGTCAGTCCCAATGGCATGGTGTGAATAAACCTTACATGAATGGGAAAGTTACTAAATTTAGCTGTTTTGACACTCCCCATGATGTATTTCTTCACCTTGAATTTAAGAACCATAATAAATAACCACTCATACTTTTACACCAATGGTATAGTTTATACAATTAGAATTTTCTACAACGACTTCTTGTAGTCATATAAAAGTAGTTATTTATCGGCTTCCTAAGGCGTTCTACTGTTCATCTTGTAGGAAGACAAATTAAAATGTCGACTTATAAGACTGACTGATACTCCAAAATCTTACTGGACCCTAAGCCATTAATTACTTAACATAAAATTTCTCGCAGGTGAAATAATAGTAAAATGGGTATATTTAGTGGTAATAAGATACAAGCAACATCTTAAATTCGAAATGGTTTACATACATACATATACTCACGGCTATAAATCCCAGGAAGGGGTAGCCAGAGCTAAAGAATTAGAAATTCCTCAGCCACTTTTGGAAATTTCAGTGGGGAAAAGATAGTAAAAATAAAGGTTGTTGGTGATGGGTCTCCAACCGCATCGCCCAAAAATCGCTTAATAGCCCCATACCATTAGACGCCTCTTACGTACACCCACCGGAAGAAATGGGGTAGTGCTATTCTAAACCGACACTACACTGCAATCAAGGCAGTGATCTTTGTGACTACTTTTAACACATGAAATAGGGGCGTGAGGGTAGTTCTGATGAATTGCTTACCTCATCTACTATGTATCTGTATCCAAATCATTCATTCATACCGTAGTATTCAAAATAAAACAAAAGTTGCATCAAAATTATATTTTTTAATTAAACCGTAACATTCTCTTCTTTAAATTTACCTACAAAGATTCGCCAAACCTCTTACATTTAAATTTAATCATATCCTGGGACGACTTATCTTTGAACTAATTTAATGTGATCTCAACATATCTGAGCTATTGTTAGCGTCTACTATCTTCTATGTGCATGACGATAGGCAACTTTATATTAGTCGAGTTATTAAATCAAAATCACACTCGTATATATTAACCTATCTTATACATTACAAAGTTTTATTATAGCCTTACCATTCATATTTATCAGTGCTCACAATTATTAATACTTCAGTTCGCAAAAGTTATTTATTCAGCGACTTACACTGCTTGAGCATATTCTAGTTTACTAACATACATTGTGATGATATATTTCGCAGAAATATATGACTTCACTTTTAATTCTTTTCGCAAGAAAATTCGTTGATATTAACCGTTATTGAAGACAGTTTATTCTTAAAATATTGGCGAAATTTGGCGTCAAGATTTACAAGACGAAATTTATAACGGTATGAAAAAATACTTAATATATGAATAACTATGCGAGTCGAGGCTGCATAGTGACAAAACTACCGTAAATAGAACACAATTATTACAACATGCATCAAGTTATTTATACACAGGAAAAATCCAGTAAAGAAACTACTAAAACAATGGGCAATATAATATAATCACAGTACCTTACCATTACAATATACAGCTTCTATTAAAGACAAATAGGTATATTTTACAGCTGGAGTAGGAGACAAATTGATATAAAATAAACATGACTTTAAAAAACTTAAATTATTATTTCACTATAATGCAAAATTAGTTTTAATATGTTGAAAACAGGCGTCACATGGTCTAAATATCATGTAATAAAGTTAACAGAGGTATTTTCATAGTGACGTCATAATGACAAAAGGCTAAAGCGCTTGCATATCAGTGTTAGTGAAAACATTGACAAATACTAAAACATATGTAAGCTATTTAAAACAAGACTGGCTTTCATATACTTGACATGTCATGCTCAAATCTGAAAGCTATATTTTAGACTTTTTATTGTTTTTATTTTATAATTTACATTATTTTTATTGTGAAACCAGAACACTGTTTCTTGTCATATAAATAAAATAAAACAACATAGAAAATAGTAACGGTCCTATTCTCAGACTTTCTGAATGTACAAACAAAATCTTATAAGAGTCGGACAAGCCTTTTCGGTAGAGTTAGGCTACAAGAATTTTATAAGATAGGAAATTGCTTATTTAGATACTAATTGGTTCAGTTTTATTGCTAGTCTTGTAACAAGTAATTTCTGAGAAAAACAATAAACAAATTACTAGTAAGAGTTTTCTAAACACCTCCAATGTAGTGTTTCTTTGGCCTTTCCATATTAATCCTTTGTAACCAGCCTTTATTATATAGAAAGTCGAAAAAAAATAAACACCATTATATATATATATATATATACAGAAAATAATGAATATTATCATTAAATTACAATTATTTTAATATTTTTAGGAACAGTTAGAATTGATGTAAGTGAGCGAGGGTTTAACTTGAAAGCCATTTTTAAGAACATATTTTTATATTACAAAAAACGACGTGTTACGAGGTACGATTTTATTGTTTCAATTTATTTATAAGTTTTTATTTTATCATTAGTATATTCGTGAGTTTGACCGATCTTGCTTTATATATTATGAGAGGTATTTTTGTAAATTATTTATTTAAGTACTTGAATCAAAGACACTAAAATATTCAATTGCACAACTTTAGTTTATTGGAGTCATGTACATTAACACTATAATAGTATTTGTAAATCCAGTATGGGAGTAATGACAAAGGCAACAATCAAAGTCAATTATTTTATTAAACGTAAGATATTAACCTTTACATTTATGTAAATTGTTGATGCAAATGGCTACAATTAGTTTACTGAACTTTTGGGAAATTCCCAGACAAATTATAATCATATGTTATGCAATGAAAAGAACGCACACTATTTTGTAATGGTATTCATGTCATTGTGTTGTTACATCAGAGTACTATCTAGGTTCAAGTATTTTTTTAATGGTTCGGAGCCTCTCTTTAAGTGTCCTGCCAAGGTAGACGGTTAGATGACAAAGTTTAAAACGTGATTCCATATAAGACAGAACTAACCAATATATCGAAATTAGTAATCAATACTAATTTTCGTATAAATGTAATTGTATGATGAATACCACAACTTAACGTATACCATGGTGGAACATGAAAAAAATACCATCGATATCCGATTTATACTTGACAAATTTTATGTAATTAAAACGGTTTTAATGTAATGTTCTGAAACGTTACGTTTGAGGTATTTGTCAAATTTATAACCCCTTTAATCCTATTGACACTTTAACAAGTATAGACAAAATTAAAATAATTTGCATTTGACCACTATTTAAAGGTAGATAAGGTTTAAATTATGGTGGCAATTATTTTTCCTCAACTGGTTAAAGAGTTAAATCGAAGTTGTTCAAAATCATTGAGCGAGGAAATTATTTGGTTACAAAACGTTTAATCCCAAAAAATTGGACAAGTAAAACAATATACAATACAGATACCGCTCCTCGTGTCAAGTTGTTCTCACAGAGAGTGTTACGTCCCCGCGCATCCAAGATGGCGGCCGGCGACGCAAGATGGCGTCGTCTCACGACTCGCCGTTGCCGCTGTCGTCCGCGTCGCCGTCGCCGCCGTCGATTTCGTCGTCCGTGTCGTCGAGATCGTCGTAATCATCGTCGTAGAAATCGGTCATGTCGAGCTGAAAGAAGGTATTGCGATTTTTTTAATAAGAAATATATATTTTATTTCTATTTGGTTATTAACGATCAGGGAGGCTTATCGTTAAAACGAAACCGATACTATCGTCCATTCTTTTTCTAAGTGTGTGTAAAACATATTCGTATCGCACACGCGGCTCCGAAGTTCAAACATATTGTATATGTTCGTTTAGTGCGAGCGAGAAGAAGTTACAAGGGATTAGAAAAGAAACGTATGAAATTATCGTTGTCTCTTGCAAGAGTACTTCTCCAGAGAAGAACGTTATTATGGCGTTTAATTTAAAATTACGCTAGTAGATTACTTACTGACCAAAAATTAAAGTCGGTTGCAATAATAAATCGTTGGCCTGAATGTTACTATAGAATAGAATAGAATAGAAAACTCTTTATTGTACATCAGATATGGAAAAACAATTACAAATACACAGAATGAATTAACAAAAGTACAATTGGCGGTCTTATCACTAAAAGCGATCTCTTCCAGACAACCTTTGAATGGAGAGGTCAATAAATTAGAGTCATGTGAGATAGATGTACAACAACATGGTGAAACTGATGACTATGCGTTAATCTGCATAAACAATACAACAATCCAGTCATACTTAAATCTAGTTATAAAATAATAAACTATTAACAAACATATAAATACTATGATACAATAAATTAAAACTACATACAAATATTATGATACATATTTTTATTTATATACTTAATATATATAATTTAATTTGCAACAGTATTATAGCGTTTCAGTGAGGTAGTGCTTTTTTACCATATCCTTAAAAATAGATTGGGATTTAGCCTGACGAATCTCTACCGGAAGTGCGTTCCACAATTGAACAGCCTGCACAGTGAAGGAGGAGCCATAGTAATTGGTTGAATGGGAGGGAATGCTTAATAGAAGATTATGTTCAGAACGTAGATTAAGATCGTGGGAAGAGGAGAGAAATTGAAAACGTTCTTTTAGATAGAAAGGGGTGGCAGGATTGAATAAAATAGAGTGAAGGAGAGAAAGTGTATGTGCATTCCGGCGGAGACGAATAGGAAGCCATTTCAGTTGAGTGCGATATACAGATACATGATCATATTTCCTCAATCCAAAAATAAACCTAATGCAAAAGTTTTGGAGGCGCTCAAGTTTATTAAGTTACTATACTATTACAGGAAAATATTTTAAGTAGCTTTGCTAAGAATAAATATGTAACTTACCTGCGGCTCTTGTGTTTGTGATTTCACTTTGGTTTTGATGCAGTAATCTTCTAATGTCAAAGGTACAACTATTCCTTCTTTCTCAGCTTCTACTCGGGCTACCTGCGCCTGTCTCCTGCAATTCAAATTATTACGTTTCATACACGATTATTTCATTATTTCAATACAATACTTTTCGAGTGTCATTTGTTTTTTCTGGTTTTTTGATAATTAATATCGATCGGAATTACGAACGTTTTGAAGAAAAGGAATCGCTGCCCATTCAAATCAAGGAATAAAGGGGTTAGATTAAGGGGAAGGGTTAACTTAATTATTAAATTAATTTCTTTGTGTCCTAACATCTCGAAAGTCGAGGTTTATGAAACAATTTATCAATGATGAAGCTGTTTAGTGTCAGCTTCGAATAGCACGACCCCATTTCTGCCCGTGGGTGTTCGTAAGAGGCTACTACAACTACGTTTTTGGGCAATGCGGTTGGAGACTTTTCCCCACAGAACTTTTAAAAACAGCTGAATAATTACTAATTCTAAAGCTCTGGCTACACCTTTTTGGGATTTATAGTCGTGAGTATATGTGTGTATGTAATGTAAATGTTATCAACGATATGGCCAATTGTAGCTGAATTCAAAAGGCTTGTGATCTAATTCCTGCTGACTACAAATATATCAAAATATAAAATTGCAAAAAAAAGCTAAATTTGGCATGTTTTCGTAACAGTATAAGACGCACTTGGAGGCTATTTATACGATAGCAAATAACTTTGCATGGAATATTTAAGATGGTCACGTTGCCAGACTGGTGAAAATTTTACTTTTAGATGACTTGTATTGTTTGTTCTAAAATTGACGTCAGCCGATTTCTTTATGGCCATATTTGCTAATAAAACATTGTGGAAATATACTGGCAGAAAGCTTAACTTTTCTTAGCAAGGTTTAAAGTATTTGGGAAAATAAATGTAAACCGATTGTTACCTAAGTCACCAACTCACCATATATGCGGCTGGATGATATAAGTTATCAAAATAGTAATCATACAAGTAAAATGTTCGTTGTAACAAGTGTTGTGATGTTTTAGTAAGAAGCTATTAGGATACTGTAAACAATTTTGAAATTGGGCATTGATACCATTTTAATTGCCATTACCGGCAACGGGGGGCAGGTTGAGCACCGAGATGACAGTAAAGTTCAGCGTTAGTTGGTATGGGTAGTTACATACATACATACATAATACTCACGGCATTAAATTCCTTGAAAATGTAGCCAGAGCTAGGGAATTAGAAATTCCTCAGCCACTTTTTCAAGTTGCGTGGAGAAAAGATGGTGAAATAAAGGTTGTTGGTCATGGGTCTCCAACCGCATTGCCCAAAAATACCTTAAAAGCTCCAATATCGTTAGTCGCCTCTTACGTACACCCACATAAGCAATGGGGTGGTGCTAATCTAAGCAGATACTACACAGCTTGGTAGTTACCGTATGATGTTCTCGTACTCCTTATCCTTGCCCTTGGAGTCGCGCCAGCGGCGGTACATGACGCTGGCGTCCACGTTGGCGGGGCTGAAGGTGTTGGGCTCATTGAGCAGCGAGATGACGGACAGTAGAACGGTGCGCACGGACTGCGTGGGGTTCCAGCGCTCGCACGGGAGCTCGCCGGATTGTGGGTCGTCTACCGGCGGGTGCAGGATTGAGATGCATAGGTCGCCGTTCTGTAATGGAAACCGTTTTGCTATACTATGATGACTTTGTAATTTTATTGGTATTTTCTACTAAGACCGTTTGAGCCCATACGGAGAATCGATTTATTAATTTTTGTTGTAAATCTTATTGAGTGCTGAGCGCGAGAATGAGAGGGATATGCAGGTTTGGCATAAAATTCATCTACCCTATTCTTTCGCCTGTGCATACGGATTGTACAGTAGTTATAAAGATATAGAAGTACCAATCTATCGCCCTACACTTTAACTTTACCCATATTTCTAACACATTATAGAGTGAGTTATTATATTACACGGACAACACGGACGGATAACAATAGCATGTCCTCATTTTGTTCAATAGGTGTTGCGCGAGGCGACTAAGTGTTTTGGGGCTTTAAGAAGTACGTCTTACGGAAATTTATTATAGGGCCAAATACTGATGTCATCCGTTCTATCTACAAATTTTTGTTTCGCCAAACGTCTCACCCACATTATACGGATAATTTTATAGGGTTATTCCTCATATATCTCCATTAGAAAATATCTTGAGGGCCTGTAACTATTGTGCAAAATTTTATCAAGATCGATCAAACTGCTTAGGAGGAGATGAATGACAAAGAAATGCCATGTGAGGAATGCTTTTAGGGACCATATTCGTGAGCACTTATTCATGTATTTACCTAGTAATAATTACATTACGTACATTTACAGGTGTTCGACTAGAGCATTACATAAACCGCTCTGGTAACCTCGGAAGCGCTGCGTGCGAACAGCTACGTGTGCAAGTACGTCAGGAAGTGATTGTCTGCCGTATGTACTATTTACGATTACAGCTTACATGACTATTGGTACGCGTACGCAACTCGTATACAACTTGCTTGGGTTTGGTGAACGCTCTACGTGGATGGGAAGATATGCGTATATGTTTAAAGAGCTTATTCCATTACACTTTGTCGTTTCTGAATTCAGACGTCCTTCGAAGTTACTGCCGCAGACGCTTGTTATTCCACTACACAAATTTGTCTACTTTTCAGAAGCCTAGCGTTCTGAACGTTATTCCACTAGTCTGAATTCAGATTCTGTGGCTCTCAGACGTCTTCATTCAGACAAATGGAATAAGCTCTTAAGTTACCAAATCGGACTTTGTGGATTTGTGAGAATAATAGACACAGAGAATGGGACTAACTTTTCAATGAACATTGAAATTCAATATTTTTAATGACTTACAATTTTACTCTGCTTATACCGGTAGTTCGTATGGTGGTACTCTTTATTAAACTTTCTCATTTATTTAAGTTTTGTTAGAAACTTATTTTTTACTAGTAATGGCACCTGAAATCGTGGTTCGATGGTACTGAATTTACGCTTTGTCACTGAGGATTAATTTAACTTTTAATTAGTAAAATTTCAAAATAACTTTGGTACGTGCCGAAATTAGTCTCTTCAAACTACATATATTCACACCATTAATTCTTATTGTAGTACGCAGATACTATCGATGGCTACTTTGCCCGATCCTGGCGAACCTCTCGAGCTTTATTTACATTCATACAGCTTTTCATACATGTCTTTTTATTGTTCACACTGCGGAAAGCTGCCTTTTTTTAAACATTTTCTATTTGATCTAAATTTGACACCTGCGGTTGTTCTTTACAGACCTTACCCTCCTATTAATTAACCTCTTTACAAAGATTATTTTAGTAATCTGCCAAACAATATACTTTAAGTGGATAACGAGTCTTTGTAAATCTGTTATGCTAAGAATTCAAAGATACGTTAAAAACACACAATAATATTCGGATCGGTATTCAGGTCATACGTGATCTTTTAATTAATCACGTAACTAATTCTTATGAATGCACGTAATAAATAATTGCCATTACATGCATTTTGTTTAAATTTAATCTAGCTTTTTTTAAAAACTGTTTTAGATATTTACTCCTAAGGGGATCCAACGAAGCAACTAAAGCAGAATAATTAATAAATCGTTTCATAGGTAAGGATTTACTGTAGAACAAATATTACTTAAGAACCCTAAACTAATTTTAATTATTCTCTTTGGGATAGTGGCCTGGGAGGTAAGAGCGACATTATTTTAAAAGTTTAACTTCTAAAACCACTTACTATTATATTCATAAGAAACGAAAAACAGGGACATGTATAGGACAAAGCTGGTAATAAAAATTATAATAACAGCTGGATAGTTATGTGGTTAAAAATCAATCAACGCTAATCCTTAAACAAACATCTAGCAACATCAGTGGTATTTTAGTTACCCCCTACGACATTAACGCGATAAGATATATAGATTCTGCTGAACGTCGTAAATTTCCACAGGGCTTAAAAATTCCTCAATCCCTTATGGATGTTAAGTGGGGAAAAGATTCTTAAATAACGGATTGGTTATGGGTCTACAATTCTACATCCATATCGGGCAAAATCTTAGAAGTCCCATAACACGTAGTCGACTCCCACTTAGTACTATTCTAAGCCGACAATACAAGTATCACAGTAACTAATATTCTCTCTTCATAATAGTCGTATCGATGAAAAGTTTTCAACACATTATATAAGAAGCCTGGGATTTGGTAAGCGATAGATCTGCGATGCGGTTGGCAGCTACTTTTTTATTACTGCCAAATGTGACTGCTCATTTTTTATTCTGAAGCTCTCGCCACACATGATCGATATGTAGCCGTATATTTGTTAGTTGTTCAATATAATTCATCAGCAATCCATGAATAACAATATAAATATAAATATAATAGACGACGTCCGTGACCGAGGGGATAGGTGACTAGCTTCTCGGTCCGGAGGTTGCGGGTTCGATACCCACTGAGAGCAACATTTTATGTGAAGAGCATACATGATTGTTTCTTAGTCTTGGATGTTATTTATATGTGTAATATATAGTATAAAATACATCGTTAAGTTAGTATCCTATAATACAAGTTCTACTTAGTTTGGGGCTAACTTGATCTGTGTATAGTATGTCCGCATATTTTATATTTATAATTTTATTGATAGAAGCTTCCTCGAACCGGTAAAAGGGCATATCGGAAGTAAACGCTACGTCACACAAAGACTGGCAGAGGCAGTTCACCTCAAACCCGCATTAACCTTGATCATTACCAGCCAATCATCACTTGAAGAACGCACTTATTGTAGTCGTTCTCGAATGATCTCGAAAATATGTTTAAAACACCCATTCTATGGGGATATTAGTAACTTTAACGTAACGAAGTATTTTTTATACTAAATGCTTGTGATATAAGAGAAAGAAAACACTGATTTCAAAATCCATTCGTGCGTTCGGGTGCAACTCTTAAAATACAAAAAGCGTTAATATATTCAAGTCTTTGTAATATTCTATTATGCACAGCCGTAGTTGGTAAGTATGGGTTTTTCAGACTAACCTTATCCGCAAAAGGTACACTTATTTGAATAATTCAAAATGACGAGTCGGTTTAGAGTGCCAAAGAAATTTGTGCTACGGTCACATCTGGTGGTTTACCGTTAATGACCTCGATTAACCGATAGAAAGTTGTTTTAGCATTATCCTACACGTGACCAGCTAAAAGCTTCGAGTCCTTTCCTTTACGCAAACACGTTTTGATTGCAAATGAGAAATGAGTTTAGTATTTAAGACAGACAAACGGAGAGTAAATTTAGACTAGGTCAAGCGATTCGTTGTCTTTTTTTTAAAAGGAGTGAGATTTGGTTGGAGAAAGTTTCAGAATCATGGGATAACTTTTCAATTATGGTAGTAATTTGATCCTAAAATTCAAGTTGGAATAGTTTAACGAACATAAATAATGACGACTGTATGGCCGTTACCACCTTATTCCCGTAGCGGACAGAATTCCAGAGAAAAAATATGTTAGTTCTTTATCGTCCGGGGGGCTGATTATGTATCTTTCGCGACCGCGATTGTGTCGCAAGTTGCAATATTGTCGCTGTCAAAAGTGTCAAATCACATACAATTTTATGACATTGACAGCAACAATCGTGCAACTTGCGACATAATCGTAAATCGCAAAATATACGTAATCAGGGGGCGGGGCTTGTGGTAGTGATAGTGATAGTATGGGTAGACTGGATGATATATGCCGAGAAATTGGTTGTTACCAACCGTGCTTAATGCACTATTAATTATGGGTCGACTTTTTCACAAGCAATAGGAATAATTGAGAGTGTTTAACAAACTGACATAGAACTAGACTACATAACTGAACTTATGATGAAATTCAATTTACGAACGATAATTTAAAGCAATAACTACAAGTGCCATATAAACAGTTAACTATAGACTCAAAAATTATCTATCGATGGGAAATTTTAAAATCAATATAGTTTAAATTATTACATACATACATACATATACTCACGGCTATAAATCCCTAGAAGGGGTAGCCAGAGCTAAGGAATTAGAAATTCCTCAGCCACTTTTGGAAGTTGAGTGGGGAAAAGATGGTAAAATAAAGGTTTTTGGTGATGGGTCTTCAACCGCATTGCCCAAAAATCTATTAAAAACCCCAATACACTTAGTTGCTTCTTACCTTTATCCACGGGTAGAAATGGGTTAGTGTTATTCTAATCCGACACTACACAGCCAAATCACTATTAATATAATTAAATAATTATCACTGACTAATCGTGTCTCTCTATCACTTGTTCTACGCGCGGAACGTGAAACTTTTTCTTGCGTGGACTCAGCGTTAATCATAAGACTCTTTCCATAACAAATTAAAATGTACAATATATGACCCTATTATGTTAAAATCATATAAAGGCTTGTCCAGTCCAAAACTGGTATATTAAACAAATCAACAATAGTAAAATAATAATATAATATATTGGGCGAAGCGGTTGGAAACCCATCACCAAGAACCTTTATTTCACCATCTATTCCCCACGCAACTTCCAAAAGTGGCTGAGGAATTTTTAATTCCTTAGCTCTGGCTACCCCTTCTAGGGATTTATAGCCGTGAGTGTATGTATGTATGTAGTAAAATAAACAAATCATAAACTAACAAATACCATTTGACTGTAGTCTAATTTATGAGTGACGAATGGCGCGTACGTACGTAAGTATTAAATTGATATACTGACCCCCCGGAGTTTATACGGTTATATGAGTATAGGAACGACAACAACGTGACATAGTTGCGTGACATAGGGTCGTTCTATCATCATATCTCGAAAATTTTCTTGGCATTATTTCGGACACGTTTGTTTGGGGATACATAACAGGGAAACCTACTGCGGTAAACACCGAAACCAATTCATTGTAAACTACCTAATTTTGTGAAATAAATGCCTTTTTTTTATATACTCACGCCATTAGTTCCCATTGGGGTAGGCAGAGACTATTGATCGCCACTTCGTATGATCCTGACAAACCTCTCTAGCTTCGTTTACATCCATCAATCTCTTCATACTTCAGACGCCTGCCTTTTAAAACAAACACTCCCCAAGTAAATCGTGGGTACTCTAGTAGTAGTTTAGTACCACTGCCATTCCTTTAAGTATGTACGGCGTTAACTTTGAGTTTGAGTAGATATGTATTGTTACGTATATTTCAGTATTTTTTTTATAGCTGATTAATAGCGTTGTATTATGAACGAGATGAAAACGGCTTCTTAATCAATAGTAATGGTTATCTAGATATTTCCAACGCGAAGGAAACCTTAAGGTGGATTATCGCCGTATTTCCTTATTAAGAAACGTTAACGTTTTCAAAACAATTCTGTTGCGATGCCATACAAGACGGACTTGTAATTTCATGACGTATGAGTCGTAAAATGTACTGTAACGGAATTTGGTTCTGAATATGTGTATTTTATACTAAAACTGCTAGTTAAAATTTATAGGTTTGCAGCCTATTCCAATTTTTTTTTCAGTGACAGTTCCCGAAATAGACATCTTGTATTTATTTACATAACATAACCCTTACAGGCATAGCCCAATGCGATTATATTAAACTTACACATCTATTAAATATCTACTACAAAATACCTATCACATTTATTAACATTATTATAATTGAACCTAATAAGTATGAAATTAATACTTAAGAATGATATATAGCAACCGATATTATAAAGAGGAAAGTTGTCGGCTTAGAATAGCACTACCCCGTTTCTACCGATGAATGTACGTAAGAGGCGACTAACGGTATTGGGGCTTTTAAGGGATTTTTGGGCGATGCGGTTGGAGACCTATCACCAACAACCTTTACTTTACCATCCTTTCCCCACTCAATTTTCCAAATGTGGCTGAGGAATTTCTAATTCTTTAGCTCTGGCTACCCCTTCTAGGGATTTATAGCCGTGAGTATATGTATGTATGTATGTATGAAAGTTTTGTGTCTTTATATGTTTGAATTGAACAGGCTCATCGAGTCGAAGGCAAAATCAATTTAATAAATAAACGCTATCACCTTCATATGTAACATGACGCTAAATGTCACAGGGGTTGCCCAGTGATCGAATAACCGATTTTCATAAATAAGCGTTTACTTAAATTACATAAAAGAACTTTAAATAAAAAAAGTCTATTGGCTGAATGATGACAATGATGACGAACGTTTAAAATTCTTACAAAAAACGCTACTTGTGTAAATCATGGGCGAAACACTACTATATCATATGGTTATTTCTTTTGAATCTTTGTTAATAATCGTCATCCAAAAGGATGTATGAAACCTTGAAATACAAATCCGCTTGTAATGTATCAAAACGACTGTATGTATAGTAACTCCACATAAATTGGTACGTAGTATCTACGTCAGTGTTCGTGCTGGTGCAGTATAAATTGGCTAAGTTTCCGGATACATTATGTTTTTGTGGTCGCTATCTACTACTATAATAAGTACTATTTTTGTGTAAGGCTTTAAGTCCTACCATATGCATATTATATTGCAAATAGATAACATTGAGGTACCCGGAATTTCATCGCTTTCTTTAATGAAATAGAAAGTATGGTAAAATAAGGTTCGAAGGTGAAGATAGTACACTTCACATTCGAACCTGCTATCGCCAGTAACTCATTATCATTACTTTATTCAATACAATATAGAAAACCATTATCAATATATAGGTGTAACAAACACAAGGCAATATTTCTAGGAAGATATAATCATGATCAATCACAGCTAATCAATCAATCATAGCGTTTAAACAATCGTGTATAAATGATTGTTGTGCTGTGTAGAGTCGGCTAAGAATGGCACAACCCCATTTTCCCGCGGTTGTTCGTAAGAGGCGACTCAGGGTATTGAGGATTTGTAAGTAGAGATGCAGTTAGAGACCCATCACCAACAGCATTTATTTTACAATATTTTATTCACTCAACTTCCGAAGGTGTCTGCAGAATTTCTAATTCTGAAGATTATCAATCTGAAGACAATCAATTTGGCTATCGCTATTAGGAGAAAAAAACTATTTTTCAAAAATAAGCTTTAAACACTAATAAAATTATTAAAGTTTCGTTTAAAGTATGTTAAAATTTGGTTTTCGTTTACATTAAAGACAATTTAATTTAGAAATTCTTTATTTCTACCGTTCTACATTTTCTTTAGACGGTATTTTGCCATTCCGAATTGCTTAGGTTTCCATTCCCTCAAAAATGTGCGTAACAATGTTTTAAAAATAACTTAGGGAAAATACGGATTGTAATTGAAAGAAAATGTTTGCATAACGTTAAAAAGAAAGTGCGCTGTACTCTGAAGTTTGGCTTTATACTTTAATTACTCCAAAATACAGATAATTCTAAGTAAATGTAAATAAATACGGATAAATAAACGATATATTTGATCATTAAGAAACAATCATTTATGCTCATCACATAAATTTGACACTAACTTTGGCTAATACTGGTGTGCACGATCTATGCTCCTATAGAATAATACTTAATGACAAAGTTGTAATAGTTTTAAGAATTACTTGTAAAAAAGGTGATTATTGTCATAGTCAACCAATTAGATACAGTATTGAATTCCTATACAAAATAATCTATAAGATCTACACAAAAAGATGGTAGAAGAAGACAAGGCTAGTAATGTAACATAGCTACAAAGATTACCGGTGTATTTCGTAAGTTTAGAAAGCGTGAGTCAGCGCTACAGTTTCTGATTCCATCGTTTCGATTAGCTCATCGAGTCTCACGCTTCTGCGTCATCTGTAGCAGCACTACAGAATAAGGCTTTATGTCAAATAGAATTTAATATGATAATGTGCATGCATAGAGGACTTAAGTAAATAGAGCGGAAACCAAACGCAGTTGAGTACAAAAATTCGCTAACAACGAATTGTCAAAATACGTCGCCCTTACATCCTGATTGTTTGATTCAATGTTCTGTCACTTTTTGGTCATACATTCGCTTCGATTAAGTCGGTGGAAATACACTAAACCGCTTACAGATATTGCTCGCTTACATTCTTCGTTACTTCTCTATTTAGCTAAGACCTGTATGTGTGCATGAATGAAAAATTTGATGAATGTGAAGAAACTCGAGACGTTTGCCAGGATTGTACAAAGTGGCGATCGATAGAGTCTGCCTGTCCCAAGGGAGTAAATGGCATGCATTTATGTATGTATGCATGTTGATATCAAAACGGTATAGTAAAGCTATGGATCGATTATATTATCATAGAAATAAAAAAAATGCGCCTACAAGCCAAAGCAGATGAGATTATCTCAAGATATTTAAGCAGACAAACAACATACAGAGATGAAATGCCTGCTGAATATTGAAATAGATGCTTTCGCTAAATAACGTGAAAGTGCGATTGAAAATGAATTCACAATTTTATTGCTGAAGAGAATAGAATTGAAAAACTTTTCATTGCAAATCACAAAAGAAATATTTTCAATAATAGTTTATCAAAGAAAAAATAAGATTGGCGGTTTCAACACTAAACGTTCGTTTTAATGCATGGATATTTTAATATAAGCTTGACAGGGTCGAAAGTAAAAGCACGATTTGAGAATTGTAATAGTAGCCTTTTTAGCATTTAATAATATGAAATAAGATACGAGATTCTTTGTAATTGAGTGATTTCCAATTTAATCTTGGTTTTTTGCATGATATAATTTAGAAAGGGTTAAAAAACACATTATTTATAAAGCACTAAGGCCCTACCAGTGAGGTTAAAACGTTTTCTTGAGCTAAGCCGATACTTAAACATAAATCTTGGGTGGTTTTATTACATACAGATAGCGGTTTACTTTAAGCGATTATGCGTCCTTCGTCTTTACTTGGCACACTTTCAAAATCTTGCATTTTTCGTTCTATTGCTACTTACATTTTGATGAAACTGAAAAGGGTATCAAGCAATGCAATTGGCTGGATTCATATAAAGAAAGATATGAAAATTTCCAAAGTGAATATGATTATATTCGTTGACGCCTCTTCTACTGTTGACGAAGTAGTATCGCTTGTCGATGCCAAATAAGGATACAAATAAATAAAGAATAAATAAAGGAAAGAAAAATTATCGGGTATCCGCCCCCGTCGCTCTTGCCAATTGAGCTAGCGTGTCAATGGCTGCCAGCGCGAAATTCTATAACGAATAATAACGAATTCTATAATGGGTTCGAATCCCACCGGTGTCGAAATTTTTCTTTCCTTTATTTATTAGTAATAATCCCCACATGAGGTTTTCATGAACAAAAAGATTTAAATCATAAGTATACAAAGTTGAAATAAAATCACACAAACAACATACACAAAATGCTTAAGCTTAAACTGTGTAGTGTCGGTTTAGAATAGCACTACCCCATTTCTTCTGGTGAGTGTACGTAAGAGGCGACTAACGATATTGGGGTTTTAAGGGATTTTTGGGCGATGCGGTTGGAGACCCATCACCAACAACCTTTATTTTACCATCTTTTCCCCACTTAACTTTCCAAAAGTGGCTGAGGATTTTCTAATTCCTTAGCTCTGCTTACCCCATCTAGGGATTTATAGCCGTGAGTATATGTATGTATATAACTTACAAAAGAAACACTTTCATAACAAAATAACTGTACGCACATTCTCCCTACCAAGGCATGCCAATAAAAGTACACACATGATTGTAAACATTAATGATATTAAATCAATAAATAATCATGAATAAGAAAAGAAAGCTTTTAGGAGGTTAAGATAAATTCTTTGACGATGAATGTGAGTAATATTCTAGTTTTTTCACGTTAACTCTTGTTTTCTATTTATTACGTAATTGACGTGTAAATTTTTCCAATAAAATATAACTTAGAAAGATTTAAATAATGCGCTAATAACTAGAACACCGAGTAAAAATCAATAACATGACTTGATTGCAACATTGTAGATGTTGACGAATTTTAGCAATAACCAATATAATATTTCTGAAGTATACTAAACCAAAATCCTATTCATGAATAAAGAATGATGCCTCAAGTTCCAACTTGCCAGAGCCGCATCAAGCTATTATAAATATTAAAAAAGCAAACCAATACACAATCGATTCTTAAATATGAGCAAAAATATGACAAATAAGTAAACCATAAAATAAAATCCACTCAAAATTTCCACGAGTGTATCACCTTGCGGGGGCTTGCAGGAACGGCAGCCGAGCGTCGCGTCGCCCTCGACTAAAAATACCACAAGTTCACTGGGCACTTCCTTACAAAGAAAATACTGCATTTCATCTCATCACAAATCATTTTGCGCATGTTTCGAAAGAAGGAAATCACGATAGCGTTAATTGGCACACTGTTTGAAAAAAATGCCAATAATATTTTATGTGACTGTTGACTGCAATGTTTGTTTTGTGTTGTGATTGGGCATAGAGACACAAGCCGTGGGAGGGAGTGTTAACGAAAATTTTAATACCATGGCTTACTTATATAGATAGATATCACAACGTAATCATTGATGCACCGTGCTCTACAAACGATAATACGCGATGCTCAAACGTATCCTGTTCTTTCTGCCTTTCAACAAAAGAGTCATTTAAGAAAGAGGTCAGCGTAAACTGGTTATGTCAAACAAAGTTATGAACCTATAGTAATACTGCCTAAATCGGGGATAAAAGGAGTGAAACTGAGGTCTCATGGAGTAAACTCTTTCATTTCTCTTTTGTCATTAAACACGAATCTTAAAATAAAAACTTTTCGGGCACATTGAATGCGGTTAGTCTGTCGAATATGTGACGACAACAATCTTGGCATACAACCAAAGATAAAGCAATCAGATGACCCGGGAGAAGTTCAGGGGAACGGTAACGTTTTAAATAAAACAATCTACACTAACAATCAATGTAGTTCACTAAAGCCATTTAACAACAATGATAAATCAACAATCATTTTGCGCCATCACTAAAATTGACAATTGTTCCATCCAGCATAATAACAAAGAATTTCAAGAGTTCTGGAATAATCTTGGCGTGTATAATAAAGGAAATCTAAACAAGTAAGAATCAATGAAAGAATCTTAAGAAAATGTAAGTATCATCACAAGAGATAGATGAATGTCATTTGTCTTTCAGGCCGTTCGACATGCTGATGCGCTCGCTCATACGCAAAATTCTCGGCACGTGTTCTCGACCAACCAATACAATGAGTGCGAATGTTGGCATGCTGTAGGAGCAAGACTTGTGCTATTTAAAGATCGTCTTTATGTGGCCCAAGTTCAATATAAACTTTGAGCAAGACATGGATTATTCGTTGAGGTTAATCGCCCCAAGGACGCAGACATCAGGAAACGTATCGGTGTATTGACTCGACTGTTTTGTTCATCCATTCGATTAGTGACCCACGACTGAATGTTATATAAATATCCAGACTTACTAATCTACCCATTTTCATGGCTATAAATCCCAAGAGTTAGAAATCACTCAGCACCTTTTAAAAGCAGAGTGGGGCAAAAATGAAGATTAAAGTATTGTTGGTGACGGACAAATACGAGGCTAAAAAACAAGTGATCCACAATAGCAGTCCAATTTCCTGGTTTACAGAGCTAACGCATGGCATTTGTTGATTCAGTATGAAGATCTGCGCTGATTGTCAAGCATGTTTCTGATTAAGCCCAAAAGACTGGGATAGATTGATGACTTGTAATTGAGATGTGAAATATTAACCCATCGTCATACAGTTGCAGTTATTTTGGGAGAGAATGATATTGGTTAGCACAGCGATATTTACTTGAAGCTTTGTCGTTGGTCGTTTCATAAATGCACGGAAACTTGCTGTCTTACTTCATGTATCAAAAAGTAAGAAAAATATACCAATTGAGCTTTACATCTAACAAGAGTATATAGCAACTCTCTATCACCAGTAATCTGGCTCGCTCGTTATTTTATCTGATATTAATATTCATAAGAAGAATATTGTGATTGAATTGAATATCTGAAGTCACGTTTAAAAATGTCCCTTAATAGTGCAGGGAAGGGGCATAGAACAATCATTTAAAATTATTTTCTTGGCCGTTGAGACAAAAAGCTCGATCCAGTCATGAGACTAACTGCTTTTTACTTGTTTCCAAGTCGAGAGAACAGTGTGATTCATGGTTTTTAATGAAATGTCGGTGCGTAGTGCGCCCGCCTACCATAGCCAATCAGGGTCATTCAACTATACAGTATCCTGTGCAAGGTTAAGGTAACTCTACAATACTGCTAACGGTACTTTTTGATGTCTTTTTTCTCATTACTCTATGATTCTAAGACCGTTTCGGCATTGTTATGAATAACGGAAAACTTACAGAAAGATTTGGTTTAAACATTCTATCGATATAATGAAGTTCCAAATCGAAGGATGAAAACATATTTAGATTATAATAAGAACTACATTATTTTACTATTATAAATATGGTGTCAAATAGCACTACGCCATATTAACCCGTAGGAGTTTTACGAATGAACTAAGAGGGCGGAGCCAGTTAAGTGGTAAATGGGAGATGCGGTTCGGAAAGCCATGCCCAAACGATTTTTTATTAGACCTTCTATTCTTTTCCCCTCTATAAGACCAAAATTGGCTGCGGAGTTATAATCCCAAAGTCCTGGCTACCTCTTTATGTAATTAAAGCCGTGAGTATAGGTAGGTGGATATGAATTGAATTCTATTATGACTGCAAAAGTTGTCTTTAGTAAACATCAAAGCTATCAGTATGAAGTATCCTAGGTTACCTTTAACTTACTTACTTATACTCACGCCCATTGTTCCCATTGGGGTAGGCAGAGACTATCGATCGCCACTTTGTACGATCCTGACAAACCTCTCTAGCTTCGTTTACATCCATCAATCTTTTCATACATGCTCTTTTATTCTTCATACTTCGGACGCCAGCCTTTTTGAGCACACTCTCAATTTGGTCCAAGTGTGTTCTCCGTGGTCGTCCTCTACCTTTAAGACCTACAATAATGTGTGTAGAATGTTTCATGGTTATGTTTTTGGATGAAAACGTAACAAGCTAATTTTCATTCACCTTTATAAGGGTTGTGTGATTGATTGTGTGTGTGTATGTATGCACAGATATTATTAGGGATGTATGGGTGTGTGTGTTTTTTTAATGAGTCTTCAGCCAAAAACCGTCAGCCGTTTAGATATGAGAGTTGCGCGTAGACGCTAGTGATTTAAAAAATCTAAAACAACATGATAAACAAACCAATGTTTGCAAAACATCGCTCGCTCGTTTAAAAAACAGTCTGCCGCATAAACAAATCGACCCGATATGCTCTGAGATATTCCCACCTTTTCAAATAACAATTTATTTGACGCTATATGTATTCCATATAATGTTGATAGTATTGGAAGAGGTGAGGGCAAACATCGTGAGAAAACCCACATGGCTTAGTTGTGCTTAGTCATGTGACAGTGTATTCGTACCAAACGACGATAGGCCTGCCCCCTATCACGTGAGTACACTCTACAAGCAAAACGTGGGTACTCTGAACACCAGGTGTCGATGTTAACTGATGTTCAGAAGTACAAGTATCTCTGCCATGCCCTTCGGGGATATACGGCGTGAATGCTTGAGTGTTGGATAGTATTGCTGGCAGATCACAGCCACGTATATATAAGTATAAGTCATTTGAAGACGAGATGAAATTGTTCTTACAAAGGCGTGAGTTCGAAGGGTGAAGAATAAAACAGCATACATGACAAGAATTATGAATGAAGGGGAGCCAATAGAGAATTGTCAGTATCGTACAAAAAGATAGAGTGCAAGTATACCATCTAAATTGTAGGTTTGCATGATTCAAAGAATCATTTATAGTTAGTTACGTCACGAATATTATACAAGCGAACTTGAGGAAAGAAAACTTTCCACCCTGTTTTAATTAACTCTGGCTTCTAGAATTGTAAATCGAAACAAGTCACTTTATTTGAACCTAAATTAAAAACTCCAACACTGCGCCTTTTCTTTAAATTTCTAAGTCAATATTATTTCTTGTTGAATTTTTGGTTTACGTTTTATCTTTCATTTAATACTTTACCAATAAATTTACTGTCACATAGTCAACTAATATCACTGAGTGATATCATAACTATTAATTAGAAACTTGCATAATTTCATTAAACTCTCATAAAGTTCATGTATCATATTTATGAGATTTGATTATTCACACCCTAATTTCCTCCAGAAGCACATAAAAATGACTAAATAACTATTCATCCAAACAAGCTCCTTGTCGGTGCTGCGTTACTAAAACTACAAAAACGAACTTTAATATTTTACTAGTGCGCGATGAATTACGCTACTAACATTTTATAACGACTGGTGGTAAATCCCAAAAAAAGTTGGTAACTTAAAAGAGATCTGATCCACATCTAATCTGAAAAGTTTGCAATTATTCATCACTGTTTTATGGAGCAGTTAAATTAAACCGTCTGGCATATCACCATCCAATGACAGCGAATGGTAACCTCACTATTCATAAAAAAGCCAGTGGCAATGCGAGTCTTCTAGCTAACGGTGACCAGAAAACTGTACTTTGTAGCTCTACAGCGGAGACATACTCTGATCTAGAATTGGTTAAGATTCAGGTTAAGAGCTTATACTTATCGGAGGCGCCGTCGTTAGGTGATTGTGATAAATGGTAGATTTTTGCCATTTGTTCTTAGTATAAGTTTTTAATTAAATTAGTGGCTTTGATATGCCGTGTAGTGCCGGCTAGAATGTCACTACCATTTTCTACCAACGGGTATCGTAAGATGCGACTAATGATATAGGGCTTTTTAAGTGATTTCGGACGATGCGGTTAGAGATCCATCACCAACGATACTTTATTCCTACCATCTTGTCCCCTATCAACTTCCAAACGAGGCTGAGGAGTTTCTAGCTCTAAAGCTCTGGCTACCCCTTTTTGGGATTTATATCCGTGAGTATATGTTTGTATGTGTATGATATTTTGCTGCGTACATTAGGGTGTGTTGAACAGTTTTGGGAACGGTTGTTCTATCACTATCGATCCTTAATTTCACTTTTGTATTTACTTATTATACTATTACTTATTCACGTACTATCAATTTATAATAAAATATCAACTGAAATCACCCCATCTATTGGAACATGTGCATAAAAATGCATTCAATATTTTTATCGCTTAAGGGACATTCACGCTAACATTCGCGTTGTAGATATCGATAATATAGAGTGCCAATGCTAATGGCTATCGTATCTATCCTTGTCGACACTCAACAGCGAGAACTTCCTCCTTTGATAATTATGTAGTGAAAACGCCTTTTTACCCAACTGCTTCAAAAGGAGGGTTATTAGTTTTACGCACGGGGCGGTCGGTACTCAAGAGGTTTTTACCAGTCTATGTATGTTGGTTTCTATGTTACGTTGGTTATGTTAAACACCAGACTGCTAAGAGTTTTAAATGTTCATTTTCGCTATGAGAGCAAGTAAATGATAGATAGTTTTGGCCGCATATATCATCTCGGTCTTCATACTATAGCAATACGACTTCTTCATATCATGTATCGTTTTATTTGACGTGATAAATATACACAAACGGAATTGAAGGGTCATCAACATTTGGGTTGATAATAAAGTTTTGCTTTTTATATCTGATAACTATCAAATGTAAATACAATAACTAAGAAGAAAACAATATAGCATCCATCAGAACAACATCTTTTTAGCATACATATATTCACGTCCATAATTCCTATTGGGTTAGGCAGAGATATCGATCGCTACTTTGTACGACCCTGGCAAACTTCTCGAGCTTCGTCTATATTCATCAATCTTTAATACATACTCTTTTTTTCAGACTACGGACGCCTGCCTTTTTGAGCAGTTTCAGTTATAACTGACAGAACTATCACCGTTGGCTATCTCATGAATTTACTATCATTCATCCTCTCTTTGTCCCCAAATCACCTTGACAGTTCTTTTTCTATCTTTTTTACAATGTAATCTTTCACACGCACTTTTCACAAATCCCACTATTTATACACACATCTTTTCATGCCTCTACAACGTAATATACTATAAATAATATTTTTAAAACCCAGAAGTGTCTAAACGACTATTACACTAGTCCATTCCATCCACGCCAGCTAGCAGTCTATGTAGCAATTTCTATAGCGGCTTATGCAACAGCAAGTTATCAGCCATTATATCTTAACAAGAGCTAATTTCGTATCTTTGTATCGCGACGCAGTATCCTCGCGCCTGCCAATTTTCATTGCAACGCTAAGTAAGTCAATAAACGCATCACCCTGCTGCGTCATTTCAAAGAGTACAGTTTGATTGGACTGGTGTCGATGACATGGCGAATGTAGATTTAATTTGGTTATGATAGGGTTTCAGAAACAAAGATTCATGTGAGGTTATGCTATTTTGAAGGAATATGGTGTTGTTAATAAATAAAGGAAAGAAAAATTTCGACACAGGCGGGAATCGAACCCGCGACCTCGGGTATACGCCCCGACGCTCTGCCAACTGAGCCACCGTGTCAATTGGCTGCCAGTGCCAGTTTCCTTTATTTATTCTTTATTTATTAGTAATAATCCCCACATGAGGTTTTCATGAACAAAAAGATTTAAAATATGGTGTTGTATTAAAAAAAAACAGTAATAAAATATCAATGATACAAAGATTTTCATATACCAAGAGTTAAAACTATATTTTAAAAAAAACGTTTAATGTGACGACAAAATAGTCTGTACTGTATTTGATTTTCTGTACATTTAAAGAACTCAATCTCATATTAAATATTAGGCTGATGTTTATGCTCCCATATAAAAATATTTGGTTCGGATTGTTACTATTTCATATGATAATTTCTTCAGACAGGGTAACGACCTCGGTTATCTTTATAATTCTAATTCAAGTCAAAAGAATGAAAATTTGATTGTAGAGGCGGGTTTGTTATACTACTTTTTTCGATTCAATCAAGAAATTAATAGAAAACTTTGGAATGGAACTCAATAGTTTTTGCGGAGAATAAGTTTGAATTGCCTTTGGGGATTAGATTCAATCTGTTTAGGGAGGCCTAGCACGAGTCGTATTTTATCGTTACTCTGTCGGTCGGTTAGAATGAGATAAAAATATACGATACTATGTAAGTGCGTTATCTAGTTAAAAGGTCGCTCTTGCTAGATAGGCTGCACTTGGTCCGTCTCTAGGACCAGTCTTTGATATCAGTGAAAACTATTAAACATAACTATCTTAAGGTAATTGAATTAGGAACATGTATGTTAAACACGTGTGTATGTAACCATTTGGTAATTACAGATAAATCAATTTATCGACGTTTCTGATCGCAACATCGTGCGTTCAAACTTATTGTTATTTATATGCAAATGTAATTAGACTTGACATAGTTTTGGAAAGAAATGGTGTCAGTATAGACAAATCCACTTTAGCAATCAATTGTTTCAAAGCAACAAACGATTGCATGACCACTAAAAGAATGATGATGACTATTTTAATTAGGGGCACACATATTGATAGGCAAAAGATTGAAGTTTAAATATGACGTTCATAAGCATGAAGTTTGAATGGAAGGTTATAATTACGAGCTTGAAGCTTGAGCTTTGACTGGCAGACATTAAAAAAAATCTATATTATGGTCTTTGAACCTAACACTAGCCTTCCAGAATGCCAACACGTAACATATAAGTTTAATAGTATAAAGGGTAATGTAGTTTTAATTCAAGAGATCTATCCCACTCATAACTTAGTATTATGAATCATTTCACAAATATATTTATGAGACATACAAATAGACTGAGGCTGGATTGATATAAAATAGTCTGAAGGTTTAAGTATTTTGCCATTCGGCTCCAAAACCCTAGTAAGGGGCAACAGCAAAAAAGAGGACTACATTTTGACAGGTTAATAATGATCGAATAATGTACAAAACCGAGGAAGTAGAACATGAAGTGCACCTATAAAATTTCTTTTAATATGACTAGGTACATGTTTTTAGTTAAGCAATGGTTAAAGAACAATGTAACAAAAATAAACGTAATAAAATTGGCTAGTACTCACCTCATAGACATTAGGATGCCAAACTTTTGTTAGAAATCTAATAGATGGTGGTGAATATGGGTAGTCTGGCGGAAACTTCATATGTGCCTGCAACAAACACCACATGTTAATTACAAAAATATTGTATATTACAAATAAACAATCTTGATAACTTAGTATGAAGACACCCTCATTAATTCTGAGAAAGACAAATATTTGTCACATGTATTTTTTGTTAGAGGTGAATGAAAATAACATAACATAACATAAACGTTCACGCCGTTTTATCCCCGAAGGGGTGGGCAGAGGCACCAATACTCCTGAACTCACATGGCAAGCGCCATCTAGTTTCCAGAGAAGGTACCCACGTTTTGCTTAGACAGTGTACTCACGTGATAGGGGGCAGGCCTATCGCCGTTTTGTACGAATACACTGTCACATGACTAAGTACAACTCAGACATGTGGGTTTCCTCACGATGTTTTCCCTCACCGTTAGCAACCATGATAAATTAACCACACATATGACTTTAGAAAAGACAAATTGGTGTAGGCCCGTCCCAGGATTGGAACTCACGCCCTTCTGTTTTTCGGGCGGGTGTTCTTACCCACTGGACTATCATGTCGCATGTGAATGAAAATATAATGAGGAAACTCACATTTCTGAGTTTTACTTTTAATCATGTGGCAGTGTACTAAGACAAAGCAGTGATGGGCCTTATCCCCATCATGTGAATGCACTGTGCAAGCAAAGCTCCGAGCAACACATAACAATACCAAATGTTCAGAACAAAATGTACAATGTGTACATTTACACCGGCAATGTTCAGAAGTATTACTACCTCTGCCCACCCTTCAGCAATATACTATGTGAATTATGAATTGACTTGTGAAGTTGTTATTCAAAGGAAAAACAAAATTGGTCTCAAAAGCCATGTATTCACATTGTACAGAGTAACAGCTTTTTGCCTGGACAATAACTCTGTGTTTGTAAGGTTAATGTGGCGTTGTACAATTACATATGGCCTGGTCTCAACATGCCCAATGGTCCTACAGTGGGACTAAGTACTCAAATTAATTATAATACACGGTCACATGAACTCTACACTCAGCCATGTGGCTGCCTAAGGCCACAGCCTTAACTGCATATTTTGATATAAAGGATACTACTTTTATAATAATAAAGTTCACATTAAATGATCAAAAATATAAACTGTAACGATAAGGACAATACAAAACCAAGAAAATTATATTATCATGTAATAGCTTTGTGTATACTGTTGCAGGTAGTTACATAAAAAAACAATTGTCTAGCTAGGTTTGGGACAGTATGACAATATTGGCACTAGTTGTGCGCTAGATAAACATAATACTTGGCTCTTTAACAGGGTGGAAACTAAGAAGAAATTTATAAAACCTTACCTTAAAATATCCACCTTGGTAGAGGGTGTCTGGTGGTCCGAATATTGCTACCTCCCATTCAAATAAATTTTCTTCTCCTAGTAATTTTACCCTAAAACCTTCAACAGGTTCTTCTTGTAAACTTTTGTATTCTAAGGCTAAAGCCCTGAGTGCAGAACTACTGGGGGCTGAGTTAGACATTTCTGTAACGCGCACTAATATACTAAAAAGAGTCTTAATATGCTCACTATTATTTTCTACAAGATATCATAAATATAACATAGCAACACTAGAAAATTTTACAGAAACTAACTATTTATTTAATGCTGACGAGCTTTTCATTTTGGTAAACATAATGCCAACGTGTTCAATGCTTCGCTTTATTTTATATCACACACTGCTCACGATAAAATATAGTTCCACAAATTACAAACATATACTTTAATCACAAACAAAGTACAGTTCACTGCATTATAGAGAAATTTATGGTGCACCAATTTAACAAAAGCAGCACTAACAAATCCAACCAAACAGAGATTAATTTCTTCTGAACTGAACAAGATTGGTTTGGTAAATGTAAAGAAAGAAGGCAGAGTGAAGTGAATAAAATAAAATGAAAGACCGACCGAATGTTTTTCGAACAGCTGGTTTTGTTCACAGACTATCCATAAACCTTCTAATGAATGATTCCAGGAAATTATACGTTGTCAACTTGCCAACAAGTATAAAATTAAGACAAAATCATTTCGTTTAACCTTATACAATACTGTACTAATCGGGATATTTTATATTAGCAGCATTGCAGCCTTTTAGGCTAGTTTTTTTTAGACATTGATGTGTGTAAAATTTCACATTGTCTACTCTGTGAAGCAGCCATCTAGTGGCCGATAGTAATAAATAACTCATGTAAATAATTGTTGCTGCCATCTATCATACAGTAGTAAATCTAACAAACGTTATAGTTCTCCAATTGCTCACAAGATGTCATAGTCCGTAATCAAAGTTGGGTTTAAGAAATGGTTTATTTTTATTTTTGTGTACTCGTCTAAATTGCATGTCCCCCAAGTTTGAAGCGGTTTTACCCCAACTATTCGTATGACAGTGATATTAAATTTTGGACTTTATCGTTGTATTAACTAATAAACTATAATTTTACACGCTTTTGATGGGAAAACAATTAATATTATAGGTTTTCTTCGATAATTATTGAAAAACGTTATTTACTATGTCCTCCTCAGGATCGTGGTACTTCAACACCAAATAAATCTATGAATTTGTATGAATAAAACTTGTGAATTTCATTCACCCCTGTGATAAATATTGATGAAATCCATTTTATTATTAAAAATACCATTAATTTTCCCTATTAATTATCAAACAACAGTTTAAATCAAACTCGAGATTTTTTTACAAGTGGAATTCCTATTCCGAAACCGTGAGTTATTTGACTGTACAGAATTTTTTAACTTTTAGCTTAACAGGTTTATTACATTCTGACAACATTGTTAATCTTAATTTTTGTTATTTTATTGTTTTCTAAGACGTTCAGTTTGCGAAAAAGTGTATTTTACCTTTCGTCTGTGTTGTCACTTTAAAATTAATTACATTAGGTAAGTAATTTGTGTATTTTCGTTTTTTTGTAATTGGTTAATTTGTGTATTTTCGAGATTTTCAGACTACCTACCTATTACATCCGTGGAGGTAATTAGTACAAGACCAACCGCCCCGCGGTGCCCCAGACACAGCAAGGATATCGAGTAACATACAGCTATTTTTACCTTCATTATAGATATATTGAAAAATAATGAAACCTGGTCCTGGACCAAACCAAATGGACCTGGTCATTTCAGAATTATAACGATTGTGGTAAAATTTTATGAATGATGTAATATAATATACTTACTTCATCGCTAATATTTTGTTACTCCGTTAGGATTGACCCCATAGATATACTTATAAAAAACCGTTTTTTAGTACATCTATGATTAACCCCATAAAATTTAGTACTAGTCTTCTTAGCTTCAGGCCATATCAATGCAAGTGATAGTTAACGTACTAATACTTCTGAATACCTCGAGATACTATTTTCAACGATGTACAGAGTTGTTGCTTGTTTTGCTTGGACAGTGTGTGTTTTACTAGGGGCAGACCTGTCACCGTTATGTACGAATACTCTTTCAGCTGTGGAGTGTCAGCTTAGAATAGCATTACCCCATTTTTCCCGTGGGTGTTCGTAAGTGGGGACTAAGACCCATCACCAATATCATTTACTTTTCAATCATTTCCCCACTCAACTTCCAAAAGTGACTGAGGAATTTCTTATTCCGAAGCTCTGGCTACCCCTTTTAGGGATTTTTAACTGTGAGTATACGTATAAATGTAAACTATTCATATCCGAACCTAGCGTGAAATTAAAATTTATGACTCAACCGAGAAGGAATTCAATATTTGTTTCATTTCGCATTATCGATGATTCGCATTCAGATGCATGGTTACTTCTGCAATATACGAGTAACCCGCATAAAATTATTGTTGATATAATATTTTTTCAAGAAAATTAATCGTAATTAAATTATCAAATAAAGGTTAGCCATATTTTTTCTAAATTGAAAAGAATCGCATCACCCAAAAATCACTTAAAAAAGCCCCAACCCTTAGTTGCCTTTTTACAACACCCGTGGGTAGAAAGGGGTGATGACATTCTAAGCCGGCACTACACGGCACTACTTTCTACATATATTGCAACATAAAGTGACTGAACTCATTATTCTGTATCTCTAACGAATCCAAAACAGGACTTAAATAACCGTGACGTTGTAATGATGTTTGCAAATTTGGTATGCTATTATTAAATCCAACACAACCCAAATCCGTCACGGGCTAAATATATCTCTGTAAAGTTTTCAATACTTTCATATTGTTCCTTGGTTTAATAGAAATCTTAATTAGGTAATAGGGGGTTATGCAGAAATCAGAGAGACGATAACTTTGGTTCCCGCGTTTCCTAGCAATATAGTGTCCAAATACTAGTCGTTGTGGGTGATTAACCTATGTATTAAAGAATCGCCGGTGTTTTGATTGTCACATACTTTTATAACCATTTACCTGTAGAAAGAAGAAAAATAATTTATTTGCTGCTTCAACGATAAATATTAAAAGGTATAACTAAAATTACTATTTTAGAATAAAGTAGTCTATATGGAGACGTCTTTAAAAGGTCACGTTAGCCCCAAAGTAAGTACAAATAATTACTTATGGTATGGGTACTATCTCTCTGATATATTTAATAACTAGCTGTACCGACAGACTTGGTACTGTCAAATTTGCTTAAGACAAAGCATAAGGCGTTTTTTCCGGTACTCTTAGTTCAATCAGGCGTAAATATTTTATTAGTCAAATTTTTCCGTGATAAAAAGTACTCTATTTGATAATTGGGGTCATTATCTAGCATTCTGCTAAATTTCATTCATACACATTCTGTAATTGAGAAGCCTTTTTATCTCAAACACATAAACATCCACACATTTAAACTTTCACATTTATAATATTAATAGGATTAATAGGATATAATATAACACGAATATAACTCTTATATATTGTCGGCTTAGAATAGCAGTCACCCGTTTGTGCCTGCGTGTGTCGTAAGATATGGTTGTAATTGGGGCTTCTTTAGTGATTGCTGGGCACTTTGATTGAAGATCCATCACCAATAACCTTTATTTTACAATCTTTTACTTACTCAACATACATACACTCACGGCTATAAATCCCTAGAAGGGGTAGCCAGAGCTAAGGAATTCGAAATTCCTCAGCCACTTTTGGTAAGTTGAGTGGGGAAAAGATGGTAAAATAAAGGTTGTTGGTGATGGGTCTCCACTCCAACCGCATCGCCCAAAAATCCCTCAAAAACCCCAATGCCGTTAGTCGCCTCTTACGTACACCGACCTGCAGTAATGGGGTAGTGCTATACTAAGCCAACACTACACAGCTGCTCAAATTACCCAAAAAGTATGACCGTCGTCATCCTCAATTTTAATCACCTTTTCTTCCAAAGGTTGTCCAGAAGGGATGGAATCTAGTGATAAGACCGCTAATAGTTCGTCTTAGTAAAATTGCTTAAATCATATCTTTTGTAATATTTCTATTTGTGAAGTCTCAACATTCCTCACTATGTCTTTAGTGGAGTGCAATGAAGAGTTCTGTTCTATTCTAAACAAGGCATCTCTAGAACATGTCACCAATTGCCTGTATTGACTGTACATACCTTTCCATTTATGATCAAAATAAGGTTTTATATTGGACTACACGATGTGATCTAATTGTTTATAATTTAGCAAATAAACTAACACAAACAACAATACAGTCCCCTAACTAGGATTAAAGTAGTTAATTGTGACATTCAAAACTCAAAACTTCACGTTGAATATCCCGACGGGGTTGGCAGAGGTACTAATATTTGTAAACATCACGTGACATTGTCACCTGGTGTTCAGAGTACCCACGTTTTGCTTGGACAGTGTACTCACGTGATAGGGGGCAGGCCTATCGCCGTTTTGCACGAATACACTGTCACATGACTAAGTACAACTTAGCCATGTGGGTTTCCTCACGATATTTTCCCTCACCGTTAACACACATGATAAATTAACGAGACATATGTCTTTAGAAAAGACAAATTAGTGTAGGCCCGACCTGGGATTAGAACACTAGTCGTCTGTACGATAACTATTGGCATTCAAGAACAAAGTAATATTATTTATTATTTTTAATATATCTTTATTTATTTTAATTTATTTTTATTTTTTGACATTGTGTGAGTGTGTGAACTATTGTTATGATTAATTATGGATTTTATTATCTGAGAAATAAATGATTTGATTTGATTTACCTAGACGTTTGAGATGACATGGAGAATTTTGAGTTGTGATTATTCCACATTAATATATTTCTTAAAATTTGTATAAATACTAAACTGTCTGGGGGCACGGTAGTGCCCCCGCCAAGTCGAACCAAGCGAAGCGCAGGGGCACTACCTACCTTTTCTCGAAGCGCTTCGTCGTTTTTTTTTACCCTCATAATTTGGGTTGGGATCAACAGAATTTTCGGGATATATTGTCAATAGCGGATTTATTGAATATATAAAGTTTTAATTACATTAGCTTTTATACTTCAGATTCACTGATGATCATCAAAATTCTTAGGGTATTTCCTAATGTCCTAGAAAACTGAAATTTTGTATGTAAGCTAGTATTAGCACACAGAAACATAAAACTTGTAACTTTCATCCCCCAACCCCTTAAACTAGGGGATGGGAGTTTGTATGAGACCTGTTATTTTCAAAATTGACGCTAGAGGTAATAAACAACTTATAAAAAGAAATGAAATCCCACCAAAAACATTTTCATGTAAAATGTTGCCGAGGCGATATGACTCGCACTATCAAAAAGTTATCAGATATCATGTAGAGCCAAGCTTCTAATACTACACGCCCTAACTCTACAAGGCCTAACTTCACAAACTCTACACGTTAGTCAAAATATGTGGCTTGGCCGTTCGTTACTACAAGAACTATTGTAAAACACAAAAGTAATGAACAGTAAATTAATTTTTCCCCTTACGCCGATGTGAATGTAGCGAAATGGCCAAGCCACATAGTTTTTGGTGGGATATATATAATATATCACCTATAATACAGCTGAAAATGACGTGGCCTTTTGTCAATGTTAAGAGTACCCATGTAGTCTTGAACAGTGCATTTACGGTGAAGGGGGCATAACTATCACCGTTTTTATACGAATACACAGTCACATGACTAAGTACAAGTAAGCCATGTTTATTAATTAATATGTTACATAACATATGGCGACGTCCGTGGCCGTGCGGATAGGTGACTAGCTTCTTGGCCCGGAAGTTGCGGGTTCGATCCCCATTGAGAGCAACATTAGCTAGCTTGATCTGTGTATAATATGTCCGTAATATTTATTAATACTTTTTCGTAATTTCCGCCCACCCTATCCAGAAAACACAGTTATACCAAACAGCTGACGTAATCCTAGCTCTCCTCGATTCAAAACCAATTATCGGGATTTGCACAACGGTATATATAATATTAAAACGTATATTAACTCGGCCCAGGCAGTTCAGATGGCAGACAATCGACAAAGTGGGCGCATGATTGAATAAGCAGTCCACCCACTGGTTTCGCCTTGTATGGGTATGAATGAAACCGGCTCGCCTTTTCGAAACACCTTCGCGGATACCCTGATTCATTTGTATGAGGTTGCATGAGAGACCGCAGTGACAAGTTATTGCACTGCTGTTTTTATTAATCTTGTAGACTTCGATCGGTTTTGCAATAACAGGTAAACTGCGCTATTAATTACACACTTTATTGAGACTTCTAGATATGTATGATCTAAGAAGTTAGATTTACACCATATGATGTCAGACTAACAAATAAATCTAGACTTACTGCGCGGAATACACTTTAATGTCATCAAATTACAATTTGGATTAAGAAGTCGCATTTGATAATCAGATATTCTGTATGGCTTACATTAAATATTATTGAAATTAAAACAATGTAATATTTACACGCCTCAAGGAAGAATAAGACGAAAAATTGTAAAAAAACCTACCACCGCATTTTCATTCCTAATAAAAAAACACTTTTTATTTTATATTTTTTTATGAATTTCCGACACCTTTGAATTCATTGTTATGTCTAAACGATCACGTTTACAGTAGTAACACCACACCAACCAGTAGATCGTGGTGTTTTACCATTATTTAAGTTTTGTAAATATAGTATTATCGATTGATTGATATGAGCATGCTCAACATTTATTAAGTTCATACATATTATACTCACGGCTATAAATCCCTAGAAGGTTAGAAGGTAGAAGGGTAGCCAGAGCTTAGAAATTCGAAATAAGAAACTCCTCAGTCACTTTTGGAAGTTGAATGGGGAAAAGATTGTAAAGTAAATATTTATGGTGATGGGTCTTCAACCGCATCGCCCTAAAATCGCTTTAAAAGTCCCAATACTCTTAACCGCCTCTTATAAACACCCACAGGAAGGAATGGGGTAGTGCTATTCTAAGCCAACACTACACAGCATCATTAAGTATTAAACTATTGTGTCGGGTGGTGTAATATAACAACCCATTCATATGTATCTCCATAAACTCGTATATACAATCTAGGTAAGAATGCGTGCGTACAATATGTTTTTATCTAATGAGTTTTAAATGTCTTAGTAATTGGATGTCTAATTATGATATACTTAGCACAAATATGACAAAAAAATATGTGCTAGATACACTATGCTCAAATTTCATCTATTGGTCTTCTCTTCTACACAAGGGTTCCCTCTTTGTAGATTCTATCGAAAGCAATACCTACCTACTTATACTCCATTGCATAAACCCAAAAAGAGGTGAAGTATCGAAATTATCCTATTCGACTTTTATATTTCTTTACTCCAAATAAGCTATGTTACTGTAAAGTTTTATACGTAAGTTATGTAACGGATGATATACATAGGTACATACATATACTCACGCCACAAGTTCCCATTGGGGTAGGCTGAGTCATCAATTACTTTGTATCCTAAACCTCTTGAGCTACCCGTACCCGGTTTTACACGAGTCCAACAAAATTTAGTATTAATATTAATTACATACATACATACATACATATTCTCACGCCGTTAGTTCCCATTGGGGTAGGCAGAGACTATCGATCGCCACTTTGTACGATCCTGGCAAACCTCTCTGGCTTCGTTTACATCCATCAATCTTTTCATACATGCTCTTTTATTCTTCATACTGCGGACTCCTGCTTTTTTGAGCACATGTTCTATTTGATCCAAATGTGTCCTCCGAGGTCGTCCTCTACTAACATTACCTTCCACATTGGCTCTATATATCTCTTTCACCAATTTACTGTCATCCATCCTCTCTATGTGCCCAAACCATCTCAACATTCCTTTTTCTATCTTTCTTACAATATCATCTTTTACACCACACCTTTCACGAATCACATCATTCCTCACACGATCACATAACCTTACATTACACACTTTTCTGAGGGATCTCATTTCTACTGCATTCACTCTACTTTCATGCTTCTTCTGCCACACCCAACATTCACTGCCATACATAAGCGTAGGAACGAGGACAGCATCATACACAGCCATTCACAATATTAATTAATAAAATAAATAATAAAATTAATTATAGCATAATAATAATTAAAGCAGGAAAAGTGGCACCTTCTATAGTATTCTATGTATCAGGAATCAGGACTCAGTAGTAGCGTTATGTTTATTTCGGAGAATATGTTTTTATCATAGCTCATAGGATCCACAGAATACTGCAAATATGCTTTATTTAAGCCTTATCAATGTAATAATACTGCTGACCCAGAGTTCTGATGAAACCATTTTATCAAAGTGAACTGAGGATACGATCTTTCTCTTGCGATAAATTAATCCATCGTCTTCCCTTCGCCTCTACATTTATAAAGAAGATTTAATTATGTGTTCGTTAGAGAGTCGAAACCTTCAGAAGAAACATAAGGATTCAAATATAACATAAGGCAAAAGTTCAAAGGAAATAACTGGATCGTGATTGTAATTTATATTAAATAAGCCGATGTCAAAGTCTGTTCTTTGGAATGTTGATAAATCCTAACAAAAAAGATTTTGTCTTAGAAAACAACGGGTTTTGTAAGTCGACCTTTTTAAGCGGATTATTTTAAAAATAACTTTGAAGAGACTGTTAAAATTCCAAAGATGCCCCGTAATTCAATATGATACAAATATATCACTAATATACAGGTTATAGCTTCAAACTATAATAAAGTGACTTAGATTATGCCATTATGTTGAAATATAGTACTGGCCTGCTAGGCTATTAGCTGTACAATGTCATGAGTTGTCACATTTTAATATTATTGACACAATAAAATTATTTAAACAATCAACATCTCGTTTACTATTTTCACACGTTATCAGCACGAAATTGCTCTAATTTTACAGTAAATTGCATTATTAATAGCAGTGTTATATTTTTACGGGCAAAGTAATAAGTGGTTTGTAATATTTTTCATTATTTACAAAAGATGCCTAATACCGAGATTGTTGAAAGGTGTCATCATAACAAAAATCTTCGGATGTCGAAGTATGGTATGAGTTCCAATATGAATAATACTCCATCAATATGCCTAAATGGCAAGGACGGTTATTCCACATGGAAATTCAAAATGCGAAATTATTTATTACATGAGGACCTATGGGAAACAATTGATAAAACTTTCCAAGCGATAAAGGTTCGTAATGATCGTAAGGCTCTTTCCAAAATATGTCTCACATTGGACGGTCCAGCAATTACGCACGTGCGAAGTTCAACCTCAGCTAAGGAGGCGTGGGAATCTTTGAGGATTGCGTACGAGGACAATGGAATGGGTCGCAGACTTGCTCTCGAACGGAGACTCTATAGATTAAGTCTCGCAGATTTCGAAAATGTCGAATCCTACATCAATGGTGTATTAAGCACAGTTCAGGATTTAGCTGACATAGGCAAGAATATAGAAGATGCTTCAGTTGCAGCAATACTTCTTGGAGGTCTGACGGAAAGGTATGAACCTATGATTATGGGACTCGAGAATAGTAACATTAATATTACCACTGAATTGGTTAAAACTAAGCTCTTAAATGAGATTTCAAGAAATACTGAATCTGAAACCGCCATGAGGATTCAAGTTCGCCCAAGAAAGCCCAATAAACCTATTGTATGCTATGATTGCAAAGTACCAGGACACAAACGTCCTGATTGTCCTTTGAGGAAGCAAAAATCCAAAAATAAGAAGCCTGATTCTAAGGAAACTACAATGCTGTCCTTAAGTGAAAAAGGATATCGTGACAAGTGGATTATTGATTCTGGAGCAACAAGACATATGACTTCAAGGTCTGATTGGATCAAAACGCTGAGATACGACTCTGGTAAAGTCATTGTGGCAAACGGCGACGAATTGAAGTGCACCGGTAATGTTGACGTCTCTATTAATACGAAAGAGAAAGATATTAAGTTAGTAGATATTGCTTTTGTACCAGATTTAAAGGCCAATCTTATATCTATTAGCAAAGTGGTCAACAAAGGTTTCACAGTGATTTTTGATAAGAGTGGTTGTAATTTTTATGATTCTGATGATGTTTTCTTTACAGGTGAATCTATACTGCATGGTACTCAGAGTGGTGGACTGTACACATTGGATTGTACTGTAAATATTCCCGAAAGACTAAACGGTGTTTGTAACATAATGGTAGGTGACGGTGACTCATCACAATACCAGCTCTGGCACAGAAGGTTAGGTCATCTCTGTCGTTTCGCTATGCAATCTCTTAAAGATCAGAAGATAATTGATTTTAAACAGGTTGACAAGCAACCATGTATACCCTGTATAGAAGGTAAGCAGTCTAGGAAACCTTTTAAAAGAATTCATATGAGAAGAGCGGTAGAACCACTGGAAATTATTTCTTCCGATATATGTGGTCCAATGTCAGAAGTTTCTTTTCAAGGAAATAGATATGCGCTTTTATTTATAGATGAATTTACTCGTAGGATTTTTATTTACTTCATATCTTCAAAGACTGAAGTCAAGTCTAAGTTTATAGATTTTAAGGCCTTAGTTGAAAGGCATCTAAATACTTCCATTAAGATCTTAAGAACCGATAACGGGACGGAATACGTCAATAAAGAATTTACAGATTATTTGAATTCTCAAGGTATTCAGCACCAAACGACCGCGCCCTATAGCCCTCAGTCAAATGGTATAGCGGAGCGTACAAATAGGTCGATAGTGGAGAAGGCTCGCAGCATGTTAGCTGATAGTTCGCTTTCAAAGGCTTACTGGCAGGATGCTTTTGATTGTGCTGTATATCTGAAAAACAGATGTCCTCATAGCGCCCTGAACTTCCAAACTCCATATGAAAAATGGTCTGGTGAAAAACCTAATTTGAACCATTTACGAGTTTTTGGATGTAGAGCAATGGTTCATATTCCATCTTGTACTAGAAGGAAATTAGATCTTAAGGCCGAAGAACAAATATTTGTTGGATACACAGATGATCCAAATACGTATTATTTTCGCGATCCTTCCTATCCAAGGAGATTAATTAAATCTCGTGATGTTTCTTTCTTCGAGAATCGTTTTTCTAGAATTAGTGATGGTGGTAATACTAATAATATTAACCCTGTTGTTCCTATAGTTCTTTCTTCGGATAATGATATTAATCATGAAGCAGTAGAAACAGCAGAGGATGAATTAGTTGTAGAGGAAGGTTCGGCTGAAACAAATTCATCGCATAGCATTGAAGATGAACAGCCATCTGAAGGTGAAGAAGAAACTGTGATAGTTGAACATGAGCAAAGGTACCCTAGTAGAGTTAGAAAGCCACCTAATTTTTTCACAGCTTTGAGTTCTTCATTAGAACCTGATGTGATGAGCCTCGTACTTACTCGGAGGCAGTTAATTCTAAAGATGCTGATAAATGGCGAGAAGCAATGGTGAATGAATATAACTCTTTGCAAAAATTTAATACGTGGAAACTCGTAAAGAGATCAGGTCAAAAGGCTATTCCATGTAAATGGGTTTATAAAATAAAAAGGGATGCTCAAGGTAATGTTGTGAAATACAAGGCGAGACTTGTAGCCAAAGGTTTCACGCAAGTAGCCGGTGTAGACTACTACGAAACTTTCTCTCCAGTAGTCAGGATGTCCTCTTTACGGACATTATTTGCTGTAGCAGTTGAGATGGGACTTAAGATGCGCCACATGGATGTGGATACCGCCTTTCTAAATGGAGAACTCGACGAAGAGGTTTACATGGAACAACCTCAGGGTTTCTCAGAATCTGGAGATGGAAAGGTATGTCTACTACAGAAGTCCCTCTATGGACTCAAACAGGCAGCACGAGCTTGGAATATTAAGTTGGATCAGACTCTATTCAAATTAGGGTTTTCAAAAACTCCTTCCGAACCATGTGTGTATAGGACGCTTTTTGGCACTGAATTGGTTGTTTTGGCTGTATATGTAGATGACATTATTGTCTTTTATAAAAATGATTTGACTTTTGACACTGTCAAAACAAACCTTGAAAAATATTTTAATTTAAAAGACCTAGGTTGTTTAAAATATTACCTAGGAATTAATGTAAATGTAGATAATTCCACAATCCGCATAAACCAAAAATGCTATATACAAAAGTTGTTGACAATGTATGGCCTTGAAGACTGCAAGTCCGTGAGTACTCCATTATGTAATGTTAGTCTTACTACGGCAGATTCTTCTAGTAATGTGGAGTGCTCGTATCCCTTTCGGGAATTAGTTGGTTCCCTGATGTTCCTGGCAGTGAATACTCGCCCTGACATCTCATATGCTTGCAGCTATCTGAGTCAATTCAACTCTAAATATGATAAATGTCATTGGCAAGCAGCTAAACGGGTCCTACAGTACTTGAAAGGTACAATTGATTATTGTATAACTTACAGGAAAACCGGCAAGTATCTTTATGGATATACGGACGCGGATTGGGCTAATTGTACTGTCACTCGTAGATCCTATACAGGATTTTTTATAGAGTTGGCTGACGGTCCCGTATCTTGGGAATGTAAAAAGCAACCTACAGTGGCCTTGTCTTCGGCGGAGGCTGAGTATATGTCGATGACAGCGGCAACTAAGGATGCATGTTATTTGAGGCGTTTTCTGTGCGAGGTTACCGGTGAGTCACCATCACAATGCGTTATATTGAATAGTGAAAGAAAAAAGAAAGAAAGATAGTATTTATTCATTGCCTAAGGGCACAACTGTGACAAAATACAAATAATTCACAAATTATTATCGCCATATTAAAAGTACGTGGTAAAATAATCAAAAACAAATAACAACATAAAAAAAATAAAAAAGAATCAAAATTAAAAATACTAAAAAAAAAAAAGCACACAAAGGCAAAGAATTGGCTTCTGGCTCAGCATTATTTAAAGGCATATGCCTTTAAAACTGGTTTTCAGCCAGAACCATAATGTGTCACGCCACGGACTATCTTAATAAAACAATAATGTGTTACTATATATATAATTATATATATACATATTACTAGATAAAAATATCATATCGATATAACACACATACACAAATATCCTGCATAATGCATATAATACACTAATTGATATCATATATATTATACTTTCTCCGGGATGATCATATTACATTATATTATTATATTATGCGCGAAACCAATAAATAATAAACACATTTATATATGTTACAAATATAACTTACATAAAATATAGCACGAGAAACATAAATTAACTTACAAAAAAGTGTGCTGGATGGAAGGGGAGGGGTTCTTCTGCAGCGTTAATAAATATCTCTTAAGCATACGCTTAAAAGATGATTTACCAGCTGCAGATTTAATAGGAGGGGGAAGGTCATTCCAGCACTTGGATGCCGCAAATTTAAAACTACCCCGAAAAGATGCAGTACGATGGGTAGGCAACAGTGTTCTTGTCTTGAAGTGTCGCAACTGATTGGACCATTTTAGCTTTTCGTAGAGATAGGAAGGCTTTTCATTATTTATAATACCAAACAAAAGCAAACCAAGGTGCAATGTTCTACGCGATGCTATATTTAGTAAATCTGCGTCATTCAAGTATGGACTGACATGGGAACGAGGTGGGATATGAAAACAAAAACGTGCACATGCGTTTTGTACACGCTGTATCAACCTTTTAGTCCGACCAAGTATACAGCCACCATAGACAACGTCACAGTAATTAAGTCTGGACAATATCAGAGATTCACTTAGTCGAACACGCAAATCCGTACTAAGGTAATCCCGTACATTGTACAGAATTTTGAGACGATAGAAACAATTGCTGACTACTTCTAGGATATGGGATTCAAACCTTAGTTCTCCGTCCATAATTAAACCAAGGTTCTTTGTTTCCATCACTCTTTCTATGGGTTGGCCTAAAATGGCTATATCATTGGTGGCAAGGATACCTTGAGTATTATGGATTTGACTTTTAGTACCAAGTACTAAGTACTTGGACTTACAGGGATTCAGGACCAGACAGTTTTTATCAGACCAGGCCGCAACACGATCAAGATCCTCATTGATTGCTTTAACAGATTTGACTGTATCAGCAGGAATCGTAGAGGTGTAAAGCTGTAAATCGTCTGCATAAATGTGAAAATGACAATATTTAATGCTAGATACTATGTCGGCGCTGTACAGAATAAATAATAGTGGTCCCAGTATGCTTCCCTGTGGCACCCCCTTCGCAACTTCACTTAGTGAAGAACGCAGAGAGGTTCCATTTATTGTACGTAACTCAACCAGTTGCGCCCGGTCCTTTAAATAACTGTCAAACCATTTCACCACTGTGTTGTCAAAGCCATAATACGACATCTTAGATAGAAGCAAGGGTCTAAACATGCTATCAAAGGCTCGAGAAAAATCTAAAAGCACAAGCACAGTACTTTTTCCTACATCTCTAGCCATCAATACGTTATCTACTACATCAAGTAGTGCAGTAGCCGTAGAACGACCTTTGCGAAAACCTGATTGCAGTTCTGGTAGAATGCTGTTATCTTCTAAATACTTTACTAGTTGGTTATAAACGACCCTTTCTAATATCTTCGACATACAAGGCAAGATACTAATTGGGCGGAGTTCGGATACTAAGACAGGATTAGGTATTTTCGGCAATGGAGTTACTGATGCAGTCTTCCATAAAGTCGGGAAAGTATGCGTCTCAATACTCCTGTTTATGATCGTTGTCAGTATTTCTAATGTCTGAGGTAGGGTCATAAGTAGCATGTCAATAGTTATTTGATCAATACCCTTAGCGTTAGTTTTTATTTGAGTAATGATCTTAGATATTTTACATGAAGTCACTGTTTCCAAAGTAAAAGTAGAGTTTCCGTATCTGTTATATTCAAAGTATGTCATATCTGATATAGTTGAGGAAGTTTTTCCAGGAATATCAAGAAAATGACGATTTATGTCATCAGGGTCAGTAAAATGGTTTGGTAAGTAGTCAGATTTAGTCGGTAATATTGTACGTTTAAGATTTTTCCTCAAGGTTTTTGAGTTTGTAGTATGGTTGATATGTTGCTTAAAGTACGCAGTTTTTTCGTTATGTATTGCCTCAATAACGGTGTGCTTCAGGTCTTTGTAATACTTCTTATGTGTATCGCTTTTGGTGGTTTTAAAGCGCTTTAAAGCTTCATTACGTAAGCGCATCATTAGCTTCACGTTATCGGTAATCCACGGGCGAGGAGCGTCTTTAACAACAATAGTCTTTTCCGGAGCGTGTCGGTCAAAAATATTTAATACTAAGTCATTAAAAGTTTGCACCATGTCGTCAATACTGTCAATAGTTTTGAGACAGTCCCAGTCGATGGAGTCTAAATCTTTTTCAAATTGTGTCAGCGGGCGGTAAGCGGTACCAATGACGATACGATTACCGTTCGCGCACAGTCGTAGCCACATCTGCTCGACGGAGGGGGTGGAGGGATGCGCGCAGGCACGTACCCGTAGTCCAGTTCGTACGTAGAAGCCCACCCCACCGCCGCGCGAGCGCAGCGCCGGGGGTCGCGGGACGTGTCGCAGTCGGTAGCCGGGCACGGCTGGCGCGCGGCCCTCCTCCCCGGCTCGCAGCCACGTCTCGTTGATGGCAACTATGTCGGCGGCGGATTGTGTCATCACGGCAACGAACTCGTCATGGCCTGTACCTAATGAACCGGCATTATGGAGTCCAACTTTTAAATGTTTAAACCGGTTCATGGAATAGGAAGGATTGGAATAGACACACTTAGATAACAATAAATAAAATAATAATAAACTACACACTGACGGCTCATAAATACATTTATCATAGATATAATACAGCCACTACTTATACTGTAATAATACGATGTTGTCCCACGCCGTTCATGCTTGACACATATTCTTCCAATCTGTATGTCATTAAATACAGTTTTGTTTCTATTAAAGTGTATATATGGAATATATACGAACTGAATAAAAATTAAATTTAAAATGTAAGAAAACATCATAAAATAAAAAAAGTTAATTAAATCAACTAAAGGTAAAGAAAATAAATGGCAAAAAACTAATACTAACCACAACAAAAGATATACACTTATTATAACTAACACAGTTTTATTTAAAAATATTGTCTATATCAACATCCCGCTTGATGCGATGGGCAGGCAAACCCTCCTTTTGACGGACGTACACTCGTCCTTCACGAGTCCAGACAAATTTCCAATCGGCAGCGCGTGCTCGTTCCCGTGCTCGCTGGAACAGTGTTCTATTTAATCGAGTGAGCCGCTCGTTAACATAGAACCGGCGCGGCTCGCCCGGCAGCCCCATGTCGGCGGTGGTGGCGCCGCGCCGCACCCGCGCCGCGCGAAGCAGCTCGTCCCGTGTCGCGCGCCGCGCCAGTCGCACGGTGATGAGACGCGGTCGCTCCCCCTCTGCTCTCCGCGCGCCAACTCGTTCGCAGCACACTAGGTCTCTTTCATCAATTTGGATGCCCAGCTTCGTGCCGATCGCCAAAATCAGATGCCCAACGTTCTCACCCGGCTGCTCCACGATATTCGTTATCTGTATATCATTCACTAGCATATCCTGGTCCTTATCGTGCAACCTATCTTGCAAATCCTGCACCGCAACCTCGAGAGCCTTTGTGGTTAAGTTAGCAGCACCGTCTGATAATTTTTGCTCGAGGATATCAATCCTGTGATGAATAACATTGAATTTTTCATCGTAAGCAGCCATCGCCAAGCGCATATCGACTACTTCACGCCGTAGATCTGCCACCTCTTCTTTTAATGATCGTAAGTCCACCCCGATCGTCGCTCCTAACTGACGCAGCTCCACACTAATGTCTTCCAATCTCACACCGGATGACACCCCCGTAGAAATTGGATGTACCACATCCATAGAAGTGGTACCCACCTTAGACAACGCGTCATGGATACCCTTCACTGGAGTATCCGAATTATTATCTCGTGGGGTAAACCTCGTACATTCGGGACACATCCAATCCTTACGTACCGCTGCCGTCACATTCACACAACGACGATGGTATGATGCATTACATTTTGGGCATCCTATACCTTCTGTGCGTGTCAAGTCCGATTTACATGCAACACATAAAACCATAGTACAAAATCTGGCGGTATCGCAAATAGAAAACAGCAATAACTTCCTTTTTGAGGTCGGTTCAAATGTCGGGTAGGACTAAAACAACACTTTTTGTAATCTAAACGCGTCTCGTTTCACTAATTTATTCCGGCGCGAACAGTTGCAATTGTGTTTGATAACGAAAACAACGTGCGTAATAGTTCTGTGTACAATATGGATTATCTTTCACCGGTAACGTACTTATAGTGGTAGTCAATCTGCGATTAAGTTGGCTTCTAATCCAGTGTACCACTCTAGAACCAAGCATATAGATACACGCTACCATTTTATTCGTGAGAAAATTATGGATAACATTGTACAGTTTATATATACCCCTACTGAAGAAAATTGGGCTGATATGTTAACAAAGTCATTAAGTCACGTTAAGTTTAAAAGATGTGTTTCTAACGTACTTCACGTAACTTAATTTTTATGTTTTGTTTTTTTTTTTTGATAGCCTAGTTTTGTTATTTATTTTTATTTTGTAATCTTCAATTTTGGGCTTTCGATTAAGAGGGGTGTGTTGAAATATAGTACTGGCCTGCTAGGCTATTAGCTGTACAATGTCATGAGTTGTCACATTTTAATATTATTGACACAATAAAATTATTTAAACAATCAACATCTCGTTTACTATTTTCACACATTATAACAATTTCGTTGCACTGAATGCTAAAACATTTTGCAAAGCAAAAATTACGTTAATGGTTCATTGACTTCGGAAAGATAAGGTAAAGTTTTTTACTGCAATACTAGCTGATGAGAGTAAGACATGCAAATAGCTGTTGTAAATCACTTCTGTTTGTGCAGTAACAGTAATCATTTAACTTCAGTTTAGGCCCTGCTACCATGTAGGCTTTTAAGTGTCAAAAACATTTGTGAGTGAATCGATGTTACAAAGAAAATATAAAAGTGGTGGTTAAGACTGGGTAAACATATGGTTATTTTTATTTATTAGACTTGTGATGTTGTTTGTTTTTAGGAAAATGTAGTTTATTACTTGTCTTTATTCTAATAATTCATAACAGAAATGTGATGGGGTAAAATTTTGTGAGTTTTTTGAATTGAAGGAAGTTAAATATGGAGCATTTATTAGGGCTTATAATTGTGAGGCTTTTATGCTTTTGTTTAATGCTTTTTCATGCGACCATGTATGTATGTAAAGTGATGGTACATCTGATCTTTCTACTTATATAATCCGGTTGTTTCACTGTAGCACCCAATTACTTATAACTCTGAATATCATGATCAGTAGAACCAACTAAACAAATACTAAAGAAAAACTATGTAAATCTTTGCGAACTGTGATGCATAATGTTAGCTCAGAATAGCATTAGCCTTTTGCCATAGTTGGGAAGTACAAACCGTTTGAAAGTGGTATTTTAGCAATACGGTTCTTAGCAATAACCAACTACTGTATCACCCACCATAGATATGTCGCAGCCAACTGGTTAAATCAGCCAGCTGACAAAGCAGCTAGCCGCTTAATCAAACGCCGGCTCGTAGTTAAAAGGCTAGCCCGCTTGTAAAATGAATTGTCGTCACTGAACGTCCAATCACCCGGCTGATTGAATGGTTAGCCCATTAGTTTGGGCTTAAAATTTATAGAATAACTGTTTAAATAGGTTTTCAATCATAGAAATTTCAATAGATAAAATAACAAAAAAGTAGAGATTTAAAATTAATACATAAGAGTACTTTATATGTTTTATTTTAATATTCTCATGTTCATTCTTGATAAGTCGGTACCTGTTAGTACTTTTAGGTACTATGCCAAAACTTTGTGCCAATTATGTGTTGATATTGTATTAAATGAATATAATTAAATTATTGCTGTCATAAGGTACCTAAGAATATTTTATTTTTTAAGTGTGATACGAATTTATTTTTTTAGTCACACTAGATAACCAGACGGCGATATAACGTTCAGCCAAGTGGTTGGACGTTGTGTTTAACTAAATGGCTGACTGAATTTTAGCCCTTTACTAGGAGCCGGCGTTTAATTAAGCGGCTAGCTGCTTTGTCAGCTGACTGATTTAACCAGTTGGCTGCGACAGATATATATCTACTTACGGCTATAAATCCCTAAAAGGGATAGTCAAAACTTCAGAATAAGAAACTCAACCGCATTTGGAAGTTGATAGGGGACAAGATGGTAGAAATGAAGTATCGTTGGTGATGAGTCTCCAACCGTATCGCCTGAAAACCACTTAAACAAGCCCCATTCCCTTAGTCGCCCCTTACGACACCCGTAGGTAGAAAAGGGTAGTGACATTCTAAGCCGGCAATACCCGCCACACCATCTCTTCATAAACTTCGAATTTTATACGTTGACGAATTTATGATTTGGAGAAATATTATAAATGTTATGCTTTCGAGTTACCACCCCGAAAGTTTTACTTCGATATGCTTCAATGTTTTATATTAAATGTGGCTCCTCTCTTGTATTTATAAAATGTATTTCTCCTTGGAATGAATAAAGGCATAATATATTGTTATTCTTCACATAATAATCGCCAGTATCCAAGTACGACATCTACAGGAAGAGATTCGGTAGTGATATTCTAAACGAACAAGCCGCTTTCATTACAAAATAATGCAGATTAGTCATAGCTTTCAGAGCACAGATATTTCCGGTTCCGACACTTCAAGTGCAGAGACGGGTGATCTTTGAATGGATTGCTAATTCCATACATATATATCAGGTATGTTACTAGCAATCCATTTGATTTATAAAGGTGGATATATCCGTGGTCAAATATATTGGTTAAGAGGATATTTTAAATAGAGTAATATTAAAAAAAACAAAAGAATCAAAAATCCATATCTATACTATCTATACTCTATACTAATATTATAAAGAGGAAAGGTTTGATTTTTTGTTTGTTTGTTTGTTTGAATTGAATAGGCTCCAAAACTACTGGACGGATTTGAAAAATTCTTTCACTGTTTTAATGCTACACTATTCCCGAGTGACATAGGCTAAATTTCATTTTCAAAAAATTAGGGATCCTTACGTAAACTTCAAAAATGTAACCCAAGGTGTTAAAGAAATACCAAAAAAAATCCTTACATCGCGTGCGCTGCGAAAACTATTGACAATAGAATAAAATTATGTACAACAATTTTATAGAACACACTATTATCTAAAAAAAATGCCTAGACAGCATGTCTCTAACTATTATAGTTATCTCACAACAAGTGTCATTATATAAAATTATTTAAAAATTAAATTAAAATCCTGCTTTAGAAAAGGCTCTTTATTTGTACCTATCTAATCCTTATAAAAAACGTATATATTATTTCAGACTACTTCAATACCCTTATATTACTTTTTGAATTATTCAATTCGAACATTCCATTCGAAAGTTATCTCGAATTAAAAAAATAGATAAAACTCCGCTCGATTAGCTATGCATAGTAAGTTGTTGCAGGCGTCACGAAGGGGTACGGGAGGCTGCTTATCAAAGAGTAAAAGCAAAATTTGATTTTAGCGACTATTATCACTGGCCCAGCAGCCGGTCAATTAGCTCATATACCGAGGATACCGATGATCCCAACTGATCTGCCAATTCCATTTAAACGGCTACAATTTCCGGTTAAAACATCTTTTGCTTTAACAATTAATAAGTCCCAAGGCCAAACCTTCAAATTAGTAGGGATTGACCTGCGAAAGAATTGTTTTACTCACGGTCAACTGTACGTTGGCCTGTCGCGGGTGGGAGCTCCTGAACATCAATTTATTTTGCTGCCCCAAAATACAACAACTTCAAATATTGTTTACAGGGAAGCTCTAACTCTATAAATTGAATGGCTTTTGATGTAATTACTCATTATAAAAAATAAAAAATATATATCTAAATATAAATACAAAAAAATATAACATACATACATACATATACTCACGGCTATAAATCCCTAGAAGGCGTAGCCAGAGCTAAGGAATCAGAAATTCCTCAGCCACTTTTGGAAGTTGTGTGGGGAAAAGATGGTGAAATAAAGGTTGTCGGTGATGGGTCACCAACCGCATCGCCCAAAAATCCCTCAAAAGCCCCAAAACCATTAGTCGCCTGTTACGTACACCCACCGGAAGAAATGGGGTAGTGCTATTCTAAGCCGACACTACACAGCAAAAAAATATAACATAGCTTAAAACTTAAAAAAAATATATTAAAATAATAATACATGTAATAAAATAAAAAACAAAATGTTAATGATAATTCATGCCCGAGCGAAGCCGGGACGGGCTGCTAGTGTATGTATATGTCGTGGCCATATCGTTAAACACATAATGTGTTCATTTCATGATCATTTCACGATGTGTTCAAATCTACGATATGATCACGAAATACTAAACCAAGACCAACATATGCTAAACAACTTTGATAAACATCCTACAAAAATTAGGTTTGCTTTGATTGATTCGGGTTAAAGGAGTAAACTAATGAATCAATTTTGCCTAGCTTTGATTAAGACAAACCTTTTACTATGTTGCATAAGTTTTGACTTACAAAAAATATATTTAAAAGAGACATTGCATAGACTTGCGTATCGTGTTCTAGACTACTTTTATTCAGATCATTTTTATCCCAAACAATTATTTTGTTCCCAATCAAAGTGAAAGGTTGTGATAAAAAACTTTGAGTAGTTTCATGATGCATTTCGTTTAGTGTGCTATTAAAGAGAAATCCGAGATAGCCTACTTAAATGTTGCTGGAGAGAAGCTGTATCAATGTTACCATAATTGGTGTTCCAAACTTTTAGTACGGTCTCATTGGTGTGCGGAGTCGTGAATTTCGACACTCAAAATAAGTTTTGGATATAACCGAGGAGCACCAGTCTTCTACTAATCGTACTCTCAATATGGTGATTGGGCATTGTGATAGTATAAGCATAATGAAACTGCTACTATTGATAATAATAAAAGTATTGGTAATGTCTGAATAAGCCGAACAAATACATACAAACATTTCTCTTGCCATAATTTCCTATTAGTGTAGGCCTCTGCCGAATATATTGATTACAGTCTCTACTATCGGTCGCCACTTTGTACGATCCGGAAAACCTCTCTAGTTTTGTTCCCATCAATCTTATCATACATTATTTTTTATTTTTTCATACTTCGGACGCCTGCCTTTTTGAGGACACTCTCTATTTGGTTCAAATGAATCTTCCGTGGTCATTCTCTCTTATCATTACCTTCCACATTGGCTCTATAGACATCTTTTAACAATTTACTATCTTTCATCCTCTCTATGTGCATATTTTCTATCTTTTTTACAATATTATCTTTCACACCGCACCTTTCACGAATCAAGCTGTTTATTATTCGATTATATAACCAACATCACAGACTTTTCTGAGGGATCTCATCTCCACTGCATTCATTTCAATTTCATGCTCATTCTGCCATACCCAACATTCGCTGCCATACATAAGCGAATGAACAAGAACAGCATCCTGCACAGCATTCCAGGTTTTTTTAGACACCGATTGACTGGTCATGTTATTAGACTATTAATTGAATCTTTTACCGCCTTACCCCTTTTCACTCTTCATTCAATGTCTACAATTCCCTCTCTCTCAAGAACCCTGGTTTAAGTTTTATCCCCATTCACCCTCATTCCCTTTCCATCTAAAGACACACATGCAATATTCAAAATTTCTTGCAACTTGTAAATGAGTATCGCCAGGGTCCTACAAAGTTGCGATTGATTGTTTTTTGTACCTCAAAGGGAAGTAAAAGCTATGAGTGTTTACCACCTTGGACCGATGTGGAACTGTAATTATAAAAATATTTGATCTCGATGAAATTTTACACCAAAACCTTAGCTTGGTGATGGTGATATATACAACCCACCAGGCCCTTAGCTTTTTAATTGCAGTTATGTACTCGTATATAAGGCCTTTATATGCAGTAATGTATTCGTACATTTAAAGTTCTTGCTTTTCCTCAATTTGGTTTATCGTGCTGTGCATTTGCTTAGGTATTCGTAGAATTATTTAAGAAACGTTTTTTGTCTTCCATACCTGCAACTAGGTCAGATGCATTCGATAACTGAAATGGTGACTGGTTTCGCCTTCATCCATATTGGTAAAATCGCGTTTATCCAGTCTTCCATCCAAATCTGTATGTTAATAAAACGACTCTACATGCTCGAAACATGGTATAGCGCTGGTCACCCTATAACAGACATACATATGAGGCCATGAGAGCTAGAGCGGCCTAACTTCATAAACAAAAGTTTGCAGTATTAAGGAAAACCTAGATGCCCTGTTTTAAAATATTTGTAACTTTAGTAAATAAAATGTATCCTAACAACCTTTGCTGCTTTAGTGTTATATTCTTTTTATTTTAGCGATTTTATTAATCCTAGGTACCTACCTATGAGATTTGCTGTTTACAACAGTCTGTTCGAATAAAATCAGTATTGAAAAAAATACAGTTAGGCCGCTCTGGCTCTCATGGCCTCATATATAAATACACTCACGTCATTATTTCTTATTGGGGTAGTAAAATGAACGATAATTAATTATGTGTGATACTAATAATGGGGTAATTTAAACGATCCTGTCCAATTTCGAGAGCTTCATTTGCATTAATCATGTAGAGCCTCAAATCTAACCCTAATCGCCTAACTCTACAGGGTCTATCTTAACTAACACTACATTAGTGAAAATATTTGTCTATGCCATTTCGTCACATTCACAGAGGTGTAAGGTGAAAAATTTATTTACTGTTCACAACTTTTCTCTTGTATAATACAAACAACAAAAGAATGTAGTCTACGGCCCCTACGGTAATGGCCAGCAGTAATGGTATGGCAATATACTTGTATGTTTTAAGTACAAGGTACTGCCAAATACATATTTGTGCATTTAAATATTATGCTCAAAAAAGTTGATTTAATTTGGCTAATATTTCATATGTTCTCAAAAATTTAAGATTTATAGTCATCTCTTTTAATTGATAGTTTGGAATCGACTCATAATTGCAAAGATATTATCTATTACTTGAAATCTATCTTCTATACTTATAATAAATCTGTAGAGAGGTCAATTCTGTACATGGAATATATTTTCAAAATAACTATCAGGGGGTGATTAGGGATCGTTACTGATGCCAAAAATGCAATCAGTAAAATTTTTGTCTGTCTGTCTGTCTGTCTGTCTGTCTGTCTGTCTGTCTGTCGGTTTGTATGTTCCTTATGGAAACAAAAACTACTCGACAGATTTTAACGAAACTTGGTACAATTATTCTTCATACTCCTGGGCAGGTTTTTGTATAGTTTCCAGCAGAATAGTAAAGGGGAATTTTGGGAAATTTTGGGGAAAACGGCAGAAGTTACTCCATTTTTTAAGCTTTCCTCGCGTGTGCAGCCTTAATGGTCAAAGTTACATAGAAATTATGTATGACGGAAATATTCTACATAAAATTATCTAAAAAATATTCCGCAACAGTATATGTCTATCTTTTATGGTTGACTCACAACAACACGTGTAACTCCTGATAGCTTAGCAGTTCGGCGCATTCTGATTATATTTGTTTTCTCTTACGTTTATAATACTCTCAATCACCCTTATTTGAAAAGTTAACATTATTACCTACTCAATAAAAAAAGAATCATAGAAATCGGTATAGAAACACCAAAATTAATAGTCCCAACATAATAGTCGCACGCGATCAAAACCAAATCCTTAGTAATTTACATATTACGTACTAGATGGCGCCAGTAATTGCATCAATTAAAACCTAAAAATTAGCTTAATTTCGGAGATATTGATCGGAACCGATCATAAAAGCGCTTTCAAAATCACAAAGTAACACTATATTCAGACATGAGTGCTGTAAGTTGTAATAAAGGCGCTAATTTCATAACGCTTGAGCAGTGATTGAAGAAACCTCCAATATTTTTAAAACTACGCTACCCGTGCGAAGCGGGGCCGATCCACTAGTTACACATATAGTTATAAAGGTTAAATAAAAATGACGATTATTTTACCTATTATCTCTAATACCTTTCCGGCGGTAGTATTTTATTAATAAAAAATATTTTATCATGCATTTTTGTAGTGATTAAAAAACGGATAGACTTCATAACCTCCTCGTTTTTAGGCTTAATCAAACTATCCCATCATGCTATACCAATATATACCTTAGGGTACCGACTTTTGGAAGTGATCTGTAGGCGAGGCTGTTGGAAGCGCATTTACTATATTTTATTTGATCATTTCCCCCTTTCAACTACTAAAGTGGTTGAGTACTTTTTTTAGTCTGGTGCTCTATGTCCAACTTCTTTTTGAGATAATAATAAAAACATTTGTTGTAGTATTTATAAGGCGAAAAGTGTGGTTAAAACATATTTAGAAACCCATCACCGTGCATTTTTTTTTCATTTATTAACATAACTTTATTTTAATAGATTATTGCATATTTTTAGCTGCGTTGTGTCGGCTTAGACTAACATTACCCCATTTCTTCCGGTGGGTGTTCGTAAGAGGTGGCTACGGATCTTCTTCTTCTAGTGCCTCTCCACTACTGGAGGTTGGCAGTCAGCTCCGAGTATCCCCTTTGGTCTTGGGCTAGGCGAAACAGGTCTTCGACGCCGGCTATGTTGGTCCATTTTCTGATGTTTGAGAGCCACGATTCCCTTCTTCTTCTTCCGACGCTCCGTTTCCCTTCAATCTTTCCCATCATGATCACTTGAAGCAGTTGGTATCGATCGTGGCGGAGCACATGTCCCAAATACGCAACTTTTCTTCTTTTGATGGTGGTCATGAGTTCTCGGGTTTTTCCGGCTCGTCTTAGTACTTCCACATTTGTGACTCTCTGGATCCAGCTAATCCTCAACATTCGGCGGTAGCACCACATTTCAAAGGCCTCTAGTTTTTTGCGGGTCACTTCCTTTACAGTCCAAGCCTCGCATCCGTAGAAGACTATCGGCCAAATGTAGCACTGAAGCAATCGTATGCGAAGTTTCCAATCCAGGCTACGGATATTGGGGTTTTTTAAGTGATTTTTGGGCGATGCGGCTGGAGACCCATCACCTAAAACATTTACGTAACAATCTTTTCCCCACTCCACTTCCAAAGCTCTAGCTACCCCTTTTAGGGATATATAGCTGTGAGTATGTGCATGTATCTAATTTTACCTTTTAGTAAAATTGGCTGACAAATCATTTTTATGATGCTCTTTTTTACTCATTTTTGGGTGAGCTACGAGCATGTTATGTGTTTATTTGTGTGATCCCATTCAGAAGAACGTTGACAACTTTGCAGCTAATACTTAAGATGAACAATATAAAAGAATGTCTTCAAATATAGTGATATTGCTCGCCCGACAGCATATAAATTAAGAAAGAGCTCAATATAATTTTAAATAAAGTTCGGCCACTTTGTCGGGTTTGCATTAGAATGTAAGGAAGAACGCAGGCAGCGAAGAAAGGTTTAAAAAAATATTGGCTGATTTGATCTGTAAAGATCTTGAGAATTGTTGGGTGTTTATCAGGAAATGCAAGTGTTCGTTTATTTTATTATTAACATTGGTATCTTATCAAAAGATAAGTTATGTTTCGTACATTTTTAGTTCACGTTGTGATAGGTATTGGTTGTAATGCACTTCGCATCAATTGAATAAAACAGTAACTACCATTTTAGCACGCATTATAAAACTGACTTATAAATAATCCGTGCATCACATCGCATACAGTTCCGAGAAAAAAAACGCTAAGCGGTGAGTAAGTAAATTATTTATTTACACCTATTTTGGTATGGTTCCAATGTTGTGATGAAGGAGATTACGTGTCTTTCTTGAAGGTCTACCGGGTGACAGAGCATCGACGGCAGTTGTTGGTGATGATGACGCGGCGGGTGGCGGCGCGCGGCGGCGGCGGATGCCGGGCGACCTCGCCAGGCAGCGGGGGGCGAGGCGACCCACCAGCGCCGGCGCAGAATCCGCGAGCGACTCGCGAGTAGCGCGCGCATGCCTATCTAATCGACCCGAACGACTCCGCGCGACCGTTTATCATATCATAACACAGTGCACATTTCTTTAACATAAGGTGTATTTAAATTATTATTTATTCGATAAATATAATTTATTAATATTTATATCCGAGAATCTCATTTATTATTGAATAAGTAAACATTAAAAATGACAATAAAAAATAAAAAGACTAATAAACAATTAAACCCAGTGACTTTTTCTAGTGAAAGTGCTACTAGTAGTAGTGTGCAAAAGAGTTCCACCAGTTCGACGACTGTGGAGAAGAGCAGCTCCTCTTCTCAAAAAGTAATATCGTCTGGTAAGAAAGTGAGATACATTGATGTCAAGGTTGAAGAGGATGACCCTTTGATGATAACCGATGTGACTGATCATTCATCACTAAGCAGCACTGTTGTTTCTGAGCTGTATAATAGTCATCCACATTATATTATTACGGAAGCTCCCTCGATGTCTGATGTATCAAAATTGCGATCGAAAGAAATACATGCTAGTGATATGGCTTTGACAACAACCGGGGAGTTTGTGTCCTCTTCGCTGCTTCAAGAGTCTTCAGTGTCTCAAGAACAAACTTCGAAAAGTGAGACATTTCAGTCATCTTCAATGCATCAGTCAGATTCTAGTCGTAGTGAATCGATGAACAAATCCTCTGATTCATCTACATCTAATCAGACACACAATACCGCTTTTATTGCCAACAAAAGCGAAAACTTCGACACAAGCTCCAAGTTCCTATCTAAATCTCAAGGAGCTAACGTGACCAACGATTTCCTTCAATCTGAACGCCAGAGCCTGAATTCACAAAATCAAACATATTCTAATTCAAAGTTGTCTGATCAAAGCACATCAAAAATTACTGATCAAAGATTTACTCAAAGTCGCAATATGCCTGGCAGAGATTTGCAAACAAAAGTTAATCCAACGACAACATTAGGATCACCTAAATACTCAAAAAAACAGATGGTTTCTAGCAATAACAACGAGCAGTCAGTAGAAGAAATCAGTAGCCATACAAGCACTAGTGAATCCAAAAGCAGTAATATCACTAAATCTACGTCATCTTCATACGTTATTGAAATCGTTGATGGGAAGGAACGAATAATTGATAGCTCTACCCGAGAGTGGGGTGACAGTAAACAACATGCCTCAAATGAAGCTTTTGCTAGCATTAGTGGAACTAACATTAAACCTCAAAGTGTACATTCCAAGGAAACTTACGATAAGGAATCGTGTTATGATACAGGGAACGACGGAAAGCTTAAGAGCAGCTCAACATCAAAACATGAATCTGTTATTAATAAAGATGGAAAACTAATCTCATCTATTTCTGATACAGCGTCGGTTATCGATAACTCATTGAAAAATCAGATAACTTCTAGTAAAGAAGATACTAGTACTACATCAGAAAAAACTACTCAAGATTCATTGAAACACTTGGAATCTCAATCCATAAGCTCAACACATAAGTCAAAAAATTATAATACTACTGATTCCAGAAACTTTTATGGCCATGATTATTCCACACAACGAGAACTACAAAAACGTGGAGACACATTGCATACACAAGATAATAAAAATATCGACTTCACAAACAAGATATTAAAAACCAATACAATAAGCGCGGAACACGCTTCTACTTCTTCTTATGTTTTCGGAGTTGTGGATGGAAAAAACAAGATAATCGATAGCTCACACCGCGAATGGGGTGACAGTAAGGAACAGTCAACATATGAGAAAAGTCAAAAAATTAAGGGACAGGATACGAAAACTGAGCATGAATATTCGCGATATGCGCTTGATAAAGAAACACATTATGATACTGGCAAAGACGGCATCCCAAACAGTTCAATGGATGTTGTAGAACAATCAGTTTTGGTCAAAAATGGGGAAGAAATAGCATCTACTCGTAATATTTATTCCAGCGACGTTACAAAACAAAAGGCGGCAATAGTTAATGTTTCGAATGAAACATCAAAAGACATTTCAAAGCAAAGTGGTTTTTCCACTAACACCCAAACTCAAATATCAGATTTGAAAAACCAGATGGCAGCGAAGGATACAGTACAAACTTCTGATTTTATAAGCTCAGAAAAGCCGAATATAGCGAAGGAGTCGTCTTCTAAAACTTCTTCATCTACAAAAGATTCTTTTACAACTTATGAACGAAGTACTGGCACATGGAATGGTAAATTTATTTACGAGAAAGATGATGATAAAGTTCAAAAATCAAAACAAAAACACCACTTGCAAAGGCAAGATACCGAAGACAATATAATTTTGTCTTCGAGAGATATTAAGGATTTTACTACAATAAGTGATCTCAAAAGAATTATTGAATCATCTCAGATTAAACAAAATGTGACAGTTAGTGATAAAAGTATAGTCATTAATAGAAAAATCGATGATAGAGTCCTTCAGGATATACTGGACGCGGTAAAAAAATATCCCTTTAAAAGGATAGAAAAAGTGAGATTCGATTCTAAAATAAAAGAAGATGTTAGAGATTTGTACGAAGGAATAGACACTTCGGAAACTGTAGTGATAAATAATAATCAAAGTGATATAACGAAAAAAACATATGATTTAGAGAAAACTAGAAGCCAAGTTGAAGTTACACGCTATATTATTGAAAATGGAATCAAAACAAAAATAACAACTTACGAAGATGCAAAAGACGATGAGAAAATAAATACAAACGTGTTTGTTGATAAAAGTTCATTGACGGACATCAAAAACTTGGTGAGTTGTTTATAATTTACGAAAGTTCTAATCATAACTTATTTTACCATCATATATTTGTCTTATAATTTTGTCAGTTAACAAATTCCATTAAATAATATTTGTACGGCAACAAAGAACTTATTTCGTATTGGACCTTTAAAGCCTCCCTTAAGAATATCTTTCTGCTTTGGAGCTTTTAAATTATTGTAGTATCTAAATTTAATGTCTTTTCATTTCTTGTTTTTTTCAATCCGATTCAATAAAATATTATGTGCAATTATATGTGGTATTTGCTCTCGTAAAAAAAGAGGCTAACTTACACATTTTATTAAATCTTACTACTGATTTCCCACAGAGCGATGTCAGTAAGACAAAACACGTTACCCACGAGTACGACGTCGTCGACCATGCCGTAACTGACATCAGGAATGACGAGACGACCGTCACCAGCTCTTACAACGAGGTCATCATTGACAACAAGACCACTGTCCAGGATGACAGGACCTCGGAGCGCACTAAAACTGTGAAGGAAACCAGGGTCAAAGAGGGTGGCCCGAAGCGCATCACTACAGAACAATGCATCTGTGAAATATGTACCTGTGGGTGAGTATCTTTCTTTATTAATTTTTATTGTTAATCATTGCAAATTTTACAAAAAAGGTCAATCCATGTAATTATTTTTCAGGTTTATTTTATCTTTTTCTTATTATGTCTAATGCCTAAGGCGTAATTCAAAACATGTTGAGGCACTTAACCACATACATATGTGAATAAAACAAAAACATCTCCATTCTGAAATAACCTTTAATATAATACAGTTTAGTTTTTGTATCACTTCAAGGTAACCGAAAGTCTTACGATGACTCATTCGTCTCATTGTGTAATAGATGGTCATTATTTGATTTACATCTAAATCTTTTGTAAGTAATGTTTGATAAAAACAAATACAATATCATGTGCTGTGTAGTGTCGGCTTAGAATAGCAATACCCCAATTCTTCCGGTCGGTGTACGTAAGAGGCGACTAACGGTATTGGGGCTTTAAAGGGATTTTTCGGCGATGCGGTTGGAGACCCATCACCAACAACCTTTATTTTACCATCTTTTCCCCACTTAACTTTCCAAAAGTGGCTCAGGAATTTCTGATTCCTTAGCTCTGGCTACCCCATCTAGGGATTTATAGCCGTGAGTATATGTATGTATATGTATGTACAATATCATGACTACAAACTCTAAATAAGGTTAGAGAGAGCTAAAAAGACATAAATATGAAAAGGTACGGGATAGGGTAAATGCATATCAAATCGGACCTATAGGTCCTGAAAGCGTATAGATACATCACAATCGGACGAGATATCCCAATGCTAACTTTAGAACTTACCCTTGTTTTGTAACAACGGAACCAAATAGGGCAGTGAAGTTTCTAGCCGATATAGAACAGCAATTAACCAAATTTCTTTAATCTAGGTGAAAAACTTACACACTTCATTTAATGTGAAATGATTTATTTTCACTGTAATGGACACAGTCATGTGAGATTAAGAAATTCGATTTAAATACTTTCTATATTTCCACCACTATTTACTGCTGGTAAGATACATGAAACAATTGTCTATAGAGCCACCTTTACCTGTCAGATTGCTAGCATAATTATTTTTGCATGTAAATATTGGCACTTTGCCTAAATTGATGTTCGAGTATCTACTACAGAGGTTATTAACATTACTCGACAATGATCAAAGAAGTATTTTTATTTGTTATATTATGATTAGTACATTGAGAGTAGTTTGTAGTAGGACACGACAATACGACTCTTTTTTCAATACAATATTCACAAATTAATGTGATGATTTAGTTATATAGTAGTAATTAGAAGCAGCGGTTACACACATTGCTTATCAGATTCAAAATATCTTAAACTAGAGTGCAAAGACATTTGAATAGTATGTAGAGTTGATTGCAACCGTGATTTAAATCTGTTTATATAATTGGTATTTTGCAACAAATAATAACTTCCTTGGTTGTTGCACGTAGACAACGCAGACGAAATTCCGGGGCCATTTTTTGTATGCTTTATTTTTTATTAAGTAGACCGGTCGGCGTAGAATCAAGGTTGAGCATTGTGATTTATATAAAATATCATGAAAAGAATACGCGTGTAATAAACTTTGAAAATAACTTCTTAATAATTCTTAATCATTATTATACCAAATACAGATATTGTAAAGTTATCATTAAAACGTTATTAAAGTTATCTACTGTGTAGTGTCGGCTTTGAATAACAGTTCCCCATTTCAGCCGGTGGGTGTACGTAAGAGGCGACTAACGGTATTGGGGCTTTTAAGGGATTTTTGGGCGATGCGGTTGGAGACCCATCACCAACAACCTTTATTTTACCATCATTTACCCTACGCAACTTCCAAAAGTGGCTGAGGAATTTCTGACTCCTTAGCTCTGGCTACCCCTACTAGGGATTTATAGCTGTGATTATATGTATGTATGTATCATTAAAACGACAACCCGCTAAAATTTTGCTATGCAGAATATTCAATAACTCTACTATTTTAATCTTGAAAACTCTTCTTGTTAGCTCTGTTTGCAATGCGCCTACTAAATTTGCCCTTAAATAAATAAGTTTAACGAAATGTATGTTTGAATGCAACTCATGCATTTTAATCCGTCTTGGCTGGTGGTTAGAAAATAACACTTATGGTAAAGTTACTCAACCGTGTTACGTTGAGTAATGTTGTACATAACTCAATGGAGAGGCGTCTAACTAGACATTAGTAACATTAGGCCGGGAAGGTGAGGAGCGGCGTAGCGAGACGTTTATATTTAAATTCTTTTCTTTTAGATTTTCATTTTTGTAGTTAGCAAATATGTAATTTATCAGAAGACGTATAGATTTTCGTTTCAGTTTATGTTCAGCCAATCCAGAGCCAGAGCCTAAATATTAGTTATTTTTTATCAAATTTATCAGGGAAACTCAAATTAAAAAAGTGATGTTTAGCGATAGACTACCATTAATTTCAATCACATTAGGTGTCGCAGATCTTTAAACCAAAATAACTTACCCAAAACATTTTTGAAACCGACATAACACCAAAATTATCATATGCAATAAATAAATCTGCAGAACTTATATGATAAATTGTCGGATAGAATTTTCTATTACCTACTAATACTCACACCCTTTATTCCAATTGGAGTAGGCAGAGATAATCAATTGCTACTTTGCACAATCCTGTTGCTTCCCTCACATTCATATTTTTTCTCATACAATCTCAAGAATAAAAGAACATATAATGTAGAAGAAGTTGAACAAGTCCAATTGCCGAATTTTAATTTACTAAGTTATTGATAAGTAAATTTAAATTATTATTAACATTAATTATTATCATCTTTTCCCCAATCAACTTCCAAAAGTAGCTGAGGAATTTATCATTCCAAAGCTCTGGCTACCCCGTTAAGAGCGTCCCCCGAAAAGATGAGAACCTTGAAACGGCATTTGGGCTTCCCCCTGCCGTTTCCTCACCTTTAATCAAATTCGTAAAATAAGCCATCTAGTGACTCACTAGTAACTATTATAAATAACCATAAATTAAGCGCCATCTACGGAAATAGTCTCGTACTACGTTGTAGAATCGCTACGTGCGTATTGATATTACAATTATGTCTCGCTTGGATGAATATAATTATTGAAATTAAAATAACTAAAACAAAAATTTTAATTTCACAAAACTATTTTTTATGACACCTTCGGAATATAGGAGGGGAATATGTCGAGAAGAAAACTCGTGATAGTGGGTTTCAGGTGACACCAAGTAAAAGGGGATTATGTTATTCTTAGCCGACACAACAAAGTGTTCGTGGATGGCAGTAGAAATAACGTAACGTGCTATTATCGCAACGTCCAAAAATCACACTTGAATAAAAAATCGGCATAAATTATAAAACAGGAGAAAGCATTTAGTAAATACTACCACTCGCCTCTTATGTACACCCACCGGAAGAAATGGGGTAGTGCTATTCTAAGCCGACACTACACAGCAATAATATATAATTCATAATAATAATTCAAAAATATATACTTGGTTATAGTTTCTTGTTAGAAGGAAACTATAAATATGCGTCTTTTGTATTTGTTTATTTACTTAATTAGAGGTTTGCTTTTTAAGGGATTTTTGGGCAATGCGGTTGGAGACCCATCACCAACAACCTTTTATTCTACCATCTTTTTCTTACTCAACTTCCAAAAGTAGCTGAGGATTTTTTAATTTCTCAGCTCTGGCTACCCCTTTTAGGGATTTATAGCCCTGAGTATGTATGTTGTTCAAAAGTTTTTTGTTTCGACGTTATTATAAGGTAAACAATATTTTTAATCTTACTAAAAAGAGATGTAAAAACATCACATAAATTTAAAGCAAAGAGATAATAATTGTTTCAGCTGGATTTACAGAACATTAGGATAAAACGAGCGTATTCACAAAACAGAATTATTCGCAGTATTATTAATCATGCATTTATCATCATAACCGAAACATAATTATTTTACGTGGAAAGAAATAAACAAAAAGCATATTCCAAACAGAAGATTTGAACTCACGCCCAAATCAATAGCGCATGGCCCCTAATGCGTTGGACCATTTCGTACTTACAAAACAGGGTGAAATTAACGATAATATTACGATTGTTATCAAACTTATAATGTAAAGCAAAACAAGCGACTATGTTGCGCACAACCAAAATAAATTATCTAAAAAGCGCGGGAAGCGGCAAGCAGCTCTATTACAGAAAAATTCGACACAAGTAGGGGATGCAATACCGGGATACCGGGATCCCGAAATACCGGGATCCCGCAACATTTTTGCGGGACTAGTCCCGCGCCTAAATCGTGCGGGATCCCGCGGGAAGTGTTAACATGATGTGTCTGGCAAAACCATTGACACGCTGTATTTTATGCGCAGCTACTTCCAAAATAATGAATAATTGTTTTTTGTTTGTTTGTAATAGTTATTTTATTTCTAATTAGTGACTGATTGATTTGATAACTTAATAAATAGTTTCACAAAACTATTGAGAGGGTATAAATGTTTTATGCGCATTTGCGCAGCTACTTCCAAAATAATGGATAGTTGCATTTTTTTGTTTGTAATAGTTTTTGATCTTTGTTTGTAATTGTTATTTCTGAATAGTGATTTAATTACTTAATAAATAGTTTTAATAATATTTTTTACTTTCATTTTAAACACGCGGGATCCCGCAAATACCTGGATCCCGCGGGATTGAACCTCTCAATACCGCGGGATCCAGCAATTGAAATTTTAGTGCGGGATTGCATTCCCTAGACACAAGCTCTGCGCATGAAGGCTAACAGCCATCTGCCGCCCGTTCTCCGCACAGGGACCCGCTGAAGATTGAATTTGAAATTTAGGGAAAATCCTTTATAACTCCATAATTAGGATGAAAAGACTAAAAATTATTCATACAGATGATAGATTACTCAGTTGTCTACGCAAATATTACGTAACCGATAACATATATGCAGTATTCTGACAGCAATATCAGACTTTACGATAAAAAAGCCCCCCACAAATTATTTTTTTTCTTAGTCGATTATTATCGAAAACGAAATATGAACCGTCATTATTGAAGAAAAGATATTGAACTTGAACATATATTTTATTTAGAGTGTGATTGTTTCATTGAGCGGATTTCATTGAGTTTGAAAACTACCAAAATCAGTGAAATTTTCGAGGGAGGCCCTTAAGGGATGTATAGCCGTGAGTATATGTATGTATGTATGTAAATTTAAAAAGATCTAACTCTTTCTGACTCGAATAAGTATCATTTTATCTGTATCATAGCAAACAGAAGTTCTTCGTTTCTATAATATTATCAATACTTTACTGGTTTTACAGTTGCGCAAATATTCGAAGTATAGAAATGAACTTGACGGGTTTGCTTTGTATATTAGTGCTGAAGTACATCTTTGGATGTAATATGTAAAAAAACATAAAGATAAATAATGTACGACTTTAAACACATTTTGGGTTGAGCAATGATAAAAGTTTTAGTTGATCATAGAATCTCATCACGAAGTAAATATACTCTTAGATACTGCTAAGGCTTATTAATGAGGAATATTAATTAATTGATTAATCTTAAGCTTCCTCTTAGTTATCCCCATTAATCGCTAAGCAACACGGTCAATCCTATCAATGAGGTACACTGTAAAGCCCAGAAAACCAGTCTTGACTCAAAAATCTAATTACAATGTATCGCTTGAAATTTATTAGAACTACAACCCCTGCCACCTATTCGCGAGAATTTCATCATCAATGCTTCATTTATATTTTTCTCTGATGTATACAGTTTCTCAGTCATATTTATTTTTGGAGACACAAAGAACTTTGTCATAGAGTTAAATGACATCATTCAAGAATATATCAATGCAATTGATTCATGCCCCATGAGTAGTTTCTATTTATGGGTATTTAATGACTAAAGGTCGTAGGGGTTGTTATGTGCAATCGATTTTTTGTAACAATCTCCTTTTGTAGTAGTAACATTGGAAGCAATGATTCCAAATAGGGGCTGCTCCAGCCAGGCATTAACCTCGAGAAGACATGGTCAACAAAAATATATTGGCATTGCTTAAAAATAATGACTGAAACCTTTAAAAACAGTATTACCAGTACAGCAACCATAAGATGGGCTGGTGTTACGATAACCCTCTTTACGCATCAGGAAAAAATATGCCTACTCTTAAAAAATCATTCAAATTGAATCGTAGTAATAGTAATTGAGCTTTAATAGTTACAAGCAATTACAATGAATTCACTTGAGTGCGGTATGGCGGAATGTATTTGTGTAGTGAGGTACTGATGTGTGACTCGGTGTCACGTGCGCATGCGCCATGACCGAGATGAATTGTTACCGTTATATACGCACTTATTGTACAATGTACATGCATATATACATAACTTAACGTCGAATTATGCATTGGTTTGACTTGCCTATCGTTGGAATGCCAATTTTAGTAACGGCTTTCGATACTACATACCACCATAGGGGTTGATCGGGGTATTGAACTTCATGTTGATGAATCAACTTCCAAATGTGGCTGAGGAGGTTTTAGTTCAATAGATCTGGCTACCCCTATTTGGTATTTATGGCCGTATGCTGATGAAAGGGTCTAGGGATATACTTCACATTTAAAACAAAACAAAATAAACATTATCGGCATACATATATGTTCTGGAATAGTTTGGATCTGTGTATCTGCGTGTATGTTAGAACAGTAGATAGCTGAGGTGTTTATTGTTTAAGCATATGTTGTTAAAGTAATAAGAAATTAAAAAAAAATATGGCCACTCAACAGTAACTTAACCAAAAAAATCTAACATAACATTTCCCAACTAACCAGTGCATTTTCATTTGTTCGATATAATCAAAAAAGGAAAAATAAACCGTAACAACACAAACATACCAGTTATAGTTGAGTAATAATCAATCACAGCTTTGATACCTGTATAGAAACCTAGAAACAAAATGGCTTTGTCCTCAGCTACGTGACTTGATTTGATTACCTCCTAGAACTATAAATATTCGAGTAGATAGCGCCAATGAACGTTGATATTTCATATGCCTAGCACGAACCAACGGACAGCAAAACATGAGTCGATAGCCTATTACGTCTGCTTTGGTTAGTGACAACCATTAATCATAATTATGAAACAGCTGGTCTCAAAATTCAACTCCGCTACTTGTAATTAAACTGGTTTGAGGATTTGATCCTTTTTGTTTTACATACGTAAATAATAATATTTAGGGGGAAATTAACTGGAAAGGTATTTTATAGAGCTTCAGAATTAGGAATCTCATACTTTTGGTAGTTGAGTGGGGAAGAGATGGTAAAGTTTGGGGGTGGTTAAGTTAAAGTTGGATGGTTGGGTATGGTTGGTCTCCACTCCAGCACATTGTCCACAAAATTTTCCCCAAATCAAAAACCCTAAATCGCATCTTAGTACACCCGGATAAAGTATTTTTTTTTTTAATATTTCATCCTCTTTTATTGTCGGTTACATAGAGTTTTAAAGATATTTCATTAATTAAACATATTTTTTTAGTTCGTCTTAATCTAGTTGTTAGATTCTGCGTTGTGAATTGTGAATATAATCACTCTATAAAAAGCTAGCATACCGATCTACTTAATTAACCTAGCATTCTACAGGGTCATTAAGAACATTAAAACGTATCTCTTAGTTGATTATAAACAAATGGTATCAATTGTATCTATTAAAATCATTCATAAAAGTATTATCCTTATAGTCTCATTTACCCATCATAGGAATATAAAAATAGTATATTTGATAAGCATGTGTGTGTGTTAGTTCGAAACACGTGGAGTTTGTTTTGCACATTGTCACGAACGAAGTATGTTGTTGCCCTAATAAAGCAACATTTGCAAAGAAAAAACTTATAAGAAATTCTTATTTGTTGCTCAATATTTACAATATTACGTATGCAATGTTGATAGCTAAAGAGTTAAAAATATGCAAATTATATGTAACAAGAAATATAGCGTTGTAAGACTTGTAAGTAGGTACATAATATGCTAATATGGACACTTCTCAGTACATCAAAACGCAGAGCACTTTTACATTGTATGTTAATTTTTGTATACGTTTTTAGCATGTTTACGCGTCATACCTTACAGATTTCTAATAATTTAAGAAATTGTGAGCGTAGTTAAGACAGTAAATGCCTTTGAATGGAAATGGTGTTTGTTTAACCTCAAGGTACAATATGGCTATAGGGTAGAGTAGAATCTTGTCTTGGTGTTCATATTGAAAAAAACATAATATATATTGCAAATAATTTAAAATCATACGCGTCATTTTCTTATGCGTAGTAAAGGCTCAGTATTTTAGCAGTCTTTTAGCAGCTAGAAGGGTTGACAGAGAGCTTTGTAATTAAATTTCTACTTCCTTGCTCTCTACCAACCCTTCTAGGAAGCACAGTCATGGTTATATGCATGTTCGTATATGCACAATAACATTTCAGACTTAAAATGTTTGATTTGTTTGTGAGTTAAATTGTTGAATAATGACCTCAAGGCATGATGTCATATTTGAGACGGTTATACAGGTTTCTGCACAGACCAACAGACTTTGCAAATAAGATAAGAATATCTTGCTTCTTACTGTTTATAATGTTACTGCGAGATGTTGTGTAACCTTTAGGGTAATGTCATTGTTTTTATATATCCCGATCATTGCTAATTAATATGACAAACTAGTAACTTGCCCCAGCTTTGTTTCTTGTTATTTATCTTTTTTAATTAATAACTTTGCTAAAGCATTCGCGAAGGTCAGCTTACTCAAGTTTTGGTGTGACCAAGGGAAACAGGAATTTATTTTTATTTATATAAAATAAGGTTCATATTCCTTTGAATGAAATATACCAACTTAGTCGAATTATATTGGTTTATTTCTGAAGAATGATTGATACGAAAAAACTTTTACGCATCCCTATAATTATAGTTTTATGTTTTGACAATCCTAAAAAGAATAGAGATAACCATACTAAACCCACGCCTTATCCGCAATTCCTTAAACGATTCAAGAGTTTAGGTATAAAAATAAAGCTGTAAAAGGATTATGACTGATGAAGGGAGGAAACATCCAAGTATTATAGACTTGGATTTATGATCAGCGGAGATAAAGGTAGGTATAAGAGCAAGATTGTGTAAATTAATTTCTTCGTCCTGTTGTCGAGTCAGGCAGATGGCAAAAGCAATAATTTCCATTAAAGCCGTTGATGAAAGATATGGTCGCTGTTAATATATAACGTCCCACTCTGTGTTCCTCAATTGAATCATTCCTCGTGACCTCAGCGAGACTAGCGTTGGCGTCTGAGGATATCAGCTTATAAGTCCATGATTCTCTTTTGTAGTTGACACTTTGAGCTATTTATGTATGGCTTACATGGCGTATCTTTTTACTGTATATAATTGGTAATTCACTAATGTATGAATAATTGTGTAGGTCTATTTCAACTAGATGCATTGAAGCTACATCAATGTTACTACTATATTGAAAAGACCATTGTGTATGGTTAGAAACCTATTTATGAAGTTGTTGATTTTGCTATGTTTCCCCTTAAGAAAGAAATGTTAGAGAAAGGAATGTGCAGATGATTTGGGCACTCAGAGAGGATGAGTAAATTGTACAAATAATTATTATTAATTTTGAAAAAACATATTCCAACTAACAATTATATCAGGCTTTAAATTTCAAATTAGTTTCGAACAGAAAAAAAACATCGTTTAATATTTCGAATATTTACTATGCGACTAGTAATATTATTTAGTATGCGAATATTAATTATCTTTTTACGGAATTCCTTCTTTGGAAACTCATATAAAAGGTGGTCTAAATCATATAAGAGATAGAGGTTGATATTTTATAATGTTAAAACTATGGCGTGCATTGAAATACAATAACTTGTTATCATCATTTGCCACTATTTACCCTTTTGTGGAGTAAAAAGAGGCTGAAAACAGGCATGAGGCTTTTTACCCTCTTTTAGGATAACAGCCGTGTTAATGTTTTGAAGCTGAATGTTTCTTTAAGATGACGTTGACGCACAATCTTGTATACATTTTAGTGTCGCTTATCAGAATTCAACCTTGAAATCCAATTGTCACATCTATACCTACACGCTAGGAAGTCGTTCAGTTTCTTCGGTCGAAATTTGCGATATTTTATGGTAAGAAATTGGTTGATGTGAATAAGAAATGTGTGTGGTGATGTAAGTGGTGCAGACTTGCTTCGTGACCTCAAGTTGTTTATTCGAGGCGGTGATCTCACCACTTGCCGAGCGACCCACGTCCTCGCTCGCGTCTTTCTCACTTTTATTTTGTAATTTAGACTGATTTTATGTTTGAGAGAATGTTTTATACGGGTTATTAAACAAGTGAAGCGCTGAAGAATTTAGGAAGATTATATGGTTGTCAAGGTATAGCAGCGATGAAGTTTGAATATTAAATAATGTATGCAAAAAAGTAACAATGTTTGCAAAACTTTTACTCATAGCTCTATGAGGCTAAGGCCTACCTATATAATAAAATAACTTTGATGGGCATATGCTTATTTTCTAATTAAAAGTGTCTGGTAAAGTGGGATGATGTTTAATGTTTTCACACGACAAATTGTAGAGTGGCGTAACATTCAAAACAGAAAATGTATCTTCTTTTTACAAAAAAATATAATTTATTCAGTGTAAATTTATAAAATTGCTGTGTACCCAATTAATGAAGCCATGAAGTCATTCCTTAAAACAACCCTGTTATTGATCTTATGAAGCAACTGCAATAAATATAAAAATACAGTGCAAATATATAGAGTGAGTAATCAAAATCCAAATACGTTCCGACTTCCAAACAAGGTTATACAAAATTGCCTTAGGCAGGAAGTAACCAAGGAAATAATATTACCTTTAAATTTTTTCAACATTAATTCTAATGATTCACAAGTGTACAACATACAGTAAAGTTTTAATAGAGCTTGCTTTTTTAGCTGAAAAATTATGGTTTCAGCTGGTGATGCCTCTCTGCCACTTTCAGGGGTTCAATAAAATACCAATAAACTTAGGGTGTGTTAGGTTGATTAAACCTTTACAATCAGCACCTCAAGCTTTTTTCGTAACCTTAGTTACTAAACGAGACTTTTGCATGATGCCGAAAATAGTGTAAACCATATGGTCGTCGGCCTTGTTTTGATATTACCGGTGATTGGCGGAAGGTACGCCCACTGCAGTTCTCTATACATAGTTACTTAGCAAACTATTCCTAAAGTTAGGTAGTTTAGCAAACGAGTATTACCTTTGTTTGAATTTGTTGCTATGTTTATTTCATATCTAATCTTATGGTTATTGCAAAAGATACGAACGCGCCGGACCAATGACCTCTTTATTTTGGCAAAATGTGCAAATACTTTTTGTCTTTAGCAAATACTATAACAAATCGGTCATAAAAGTTCACACCTGTATTTCTTTGTTTATAGTTTTTTATTGCGAATATAATGTGTCCCATGAATCCCAGAAACGGGTAGCTAGAGCTTTAGAGCCAGAAATTCTTCAGCCACATGTAAAAGTTTAGAGGGGACAAGATAAGTAATATAACTTACATACATACATATACTCACGGCTATAAATCCCAAGAAGGGGTAGCCAGAGCTAAAGAATAAGAAATTCCTCAGCCACTTTTGGAAATGTAAGTGGGGAAAAGATGGTAATATAACTTAATCTATACTTATAATAAATCTGTAGAGAGGTCAATTCTGTACATGAAATATATTTTCAAAATAACCATCAGGTGGTGATTAGGGATCGATACTGATGCCAAAAATGCAATCAGTAAAATTTTTGTCTGTCTGTCTGTCTGTCTGTCTGTCTGTCTGTCTGTCTGTCGGTTTGTATGTTCCTTATGGAAACAAAAACTACTCGACGGATTTTAACGAAACTTGGTACAATTATTCTTCATACACCTGCGCAGGTTTTTGTATACTTTCCAGCAGAGTAGTAAAGGGGAATTTTGGGAAATTTTGGGAAAACGGGAGAAGTTACTCCATTTTTTAAGCTTCCGTCGCGTGTGCAGCCTCAATGGTTAAACTTACATAGAAATCATGTGTGATGGAAATATTCTTCATAAAATTATCTAAAAAAAAATCCTCAACAGTTTACGTCTATCTTTTACGGTTGACTCACAATAACACGTGTAATTCCTGATAGCTTAGCAGTTCGGATCATTCTGATTATATTTGTTTACTCTTACGTTTGTAAACCTCTCACTCATCCCAAATTTAAAAAAGGTAACATTATTACCTATTCAATAAAAAACGAATCATAGAAATCGGTAGACAAACACCGAAATTATACATAAAATAAGCCATCGCGCCCGTGATCAAAACCAAATCTTTACTAATTTTAGATGGCGCCAGTAGCTGCATCCTAAATCACGTAATGATTTATTTTTTAGATTGTTATAAATACTTCATAGCGTTTTATTCCAAAATTTGCTATTAAACGGAAATACTGAACCGTTCATCAAAGCGCATTTAAAATCACCAAACTACACTGTTTAGGGAGTGCTATAAATTTAATAAATTAAAAACATTGCGCTGAATTTCACAATGCTTGAGCAGTGACTGAAGAAAGCAACCTCAGATATTTAAAAAAACACCGCTACCCGTGCGAAGCTGGGACGATCCACTAGTTCTAAATAAACACAGGGAATTTGGAAATAAAATAAATTATTTGAAAAGGCAAGTACTTAATGGCTTTAAGTACTTGCCTAATGGCTTTAAAGTCTCGTCACTCATAACTACTGGATTATATGGCTGTCAAATGGCCTTTACGTACGGCGGCGGGGTTCCAAAACCTAGGTAATGAGTTTGGCGCGATATCAGATGCTGATTTTTGCCTTACAATATTTTGCTCTACTTCCAAATAACTGATATCATAAAATTTATTAAATTAATAATTTGTACAGCATACATAACTAAACATAAATAGTACCTATAATATTTTTCCCGAAAATTAAATGATCGTATTTCATTAACAGCATCAAAATTGATGATAGGTAAAAAATAAAATGGCTATGTAAGGCTAATTGTCATATTGCATTGCACAATAACTGCAGGCTAAGGTTTGCGCTGTCCGGCCCGGGTGACGTCACGATGCATGGGCCGGCTGACACTCGCTTGACAAGTATTCTTATTTTAGGCAAACATTGCGAACACCGGCCATGAAAACGTGGCACTTCGTTTACATAACGTTGCATCATCACGGTTTGCTTGGACCTGGTAATTAAATATTTTTGAGTGGACTTTTATTCTGCAATTCTTTAAATTACGATCGTAGTCATAAAAATACAGCATTTATATTACATTATTTGTAAACGCTGATGAGAATACAAAAATTAATGTGATCCAAAAACGTGATTAGCGAGCATTAGATAAATATATAGCTACTTCTTTGAATAAAGACATGTGCTGGTTGATACTTCATATGAAACAGAAATATAGTTGTAATAAATACAATGTGCATTTTATACTGCAAAAGTTTATGCTGTAAAGTAACTTATAGTTATAAATAAGTCTTTTAAAACCTTTATAACATACAGTAAGTGACCCATCTCAGCTTCGCCCAACAGAATTTTGTGTCTTTTTTTTCTCAAAATTACCTTCCCTAAATTATTTACAACGTAACACAAAGCAAATCGGCAAAGTAAAGTTATCGCATGGCAACCAAGGAATCTGGATTTAATGCTTAAACGCAAATGGATTATAATAGTTTCGTAACTATAAAATTTTGACTTTGCAATGGCAACTGGTAATATGCGTAAGTGAACGTTGAGTAATATTCTCAATATAGTGTGTGGTGCATCTCGTCCCAATTCAGTTCGGATGACTCAGCACTAATGCACGACAAGGATACATTCATAACTCACCATTTAAAGTAAACATCATGTTATTTACGACCGAATTCGAATGCTAAGAGATTTCATTCCTTGTATAAATTTAGCTTTCGAGGAAAAGTTACTTTGGCATTTAAGAGTTACTTGCAATACGATTTTTACATAAGTGGACCGATCAAAAAGTGTCTCTCATCATCATATGGTAAACATGTAGGCACAATGCTCGCTCTAAGAACAGGCTCTAAATACTCAATAGGGTCTCACTGCTAGACATCCCCACAGCCCATATACGCATATTCAGAAGGGCTCGAGCCCACCCCGTATAGGGTGATTTGGCCATAGTCCAATACGCTATCCTAGTGTGGGCTGGCAGACAAACAACTACTACCGTGATAGAAACCTAGCGGGACCGACAGCTTAACGTGCCCTTTGAAGCACGGAATCACATAAACACCATAATTTTCTAATAAATCAGATAATTAAAACTTTAGAATCTCCCAAAGATCCGTATTCATCCATCAGCTTCCCACCTTCACCAACTCTTCATCTTGTAGGAGGAGAAAAAATACTAACTCCATCCAGGTTCTTCATTTTCAATTACAATTTTCACATGCCGAATTATTTAATATATATATATATATATATATGTATAATTCACTTTTCACCCAAAAAACTACAAATTATATAAATATTTTTATGTCATCTCAAACACTGATTACTTCAACAAAAAATAATAGCTTTATGCTAGCAACAACGTCCGAGTTAATTTATATGCATCCAAATTAGCAAAGTTAGTCATAACATAAAAAAACATACTAGTCTAATAACTTATTTTTCTTTCTTTCATATTTATTAATAATGAATTTTAGTGTGTAGTCGCCGTGTAGTGCCGGCTTAGAATAGCACTACCCCGTTTCTACCGATGCGATGGGTGTACGTAAGAGGCAACTAACGGTATGAGGGCTTTTAAGGGATTTTTGGGCGATGCGGTTGGAGACCCATTTACCTTTACCATTTACCATCTTTACCATCTTTTCTCCACTCAATTTTCCAAAAGCAGCTGAGGAATTTGTAATTCCTTAGCTCTGGCTACCCCTTCTAGGGATTTATAGCCGTGAGTATATGTATGTATGTATGATTTTTAATGTTTTTTTAACTCTTTATATAAGCATTACAACTTCGTTAACATCCTTTGAGGTTTATATAAAACGAAATAGTTCCTTGCCCCTTACCCCGCCCCTACGAGAATTTAGGAATCAACAAATAAACATACATCCATACATATTCTCACAACTATAAATCCCAAAAATGTACAGCCAGAGCTTCAGAACAAGAAATTACCGTATGCAAAAGATGATAAAATAAAAGTTGTATTGTTATTGTATTGTCATTGGTCTCCAAGCACTTCGTCCATCCAAGCAATCAGTTAAAACGTCCCAATACCCTAATTCGGCTCTTACGATACCCACGTGAAGGAATGGGTCAGTGCTATTCCGAGCCGATATAGGGAACTAAGCAAAATATAGAACATAATTTTAACATCAACCTTGTTGTTTCACATACTTTTAAACGTTATGAAAATTTAAGAAAATGACAAATGTCTACTTTTAGACTGGGAAATAAAATTCCATAATTCGCCAGCCGTGAGTCAAGTGCAATATGATATCGCATGGTATCAGTGAAACCATGATATCGTTATGAAAGTGGCGTGATAACTACAGTAATTATCGTTGCTAATAAATGATTAAGCTTCTATATAAAAAAAACTCGACTCTTTTTGTTGCTACCTGCATAATTTCATATCAAAAGACTTAATGCATGACAACAATTTCAATCTTAGTAATTATTTGAAGTTTTTTCGGGGTAATAAAACTAGTAGTTGTAAAGTTTTGGGAGGAGAGGAGACTTTCATCATTGCTTTAGATATTTTTCGTTACCTGTTAAAAATTAGTCAATAAGACGGTGACAGTACATAAAGAATATTATTATTTTATATTATTATATAAGACGGTGACAGTACATAAAGAATATTTTATATTATTTTTTATTGAAAAACATTTTATTTAGCCTACCTATTTTACAGTAATCTACATAAGTAGGTTTTTATATTTAAACAAAAATACGAAAAAGGGCTGAATCGTTTAGGAATAAGAATTAATCCTCTACCACCATAGAAGTTAAGAAATTTCGGAATAGAAATTAAAATATTAGAAAGGATGGTACAATTCAGGGTTGTAGTCGTCTTCGCCAACCATATCATACATCAATCACATTTTGCCTTCCGAATACTTCCGATCCTTTAGTTGTCTTGTTAAACACCAACAGGAAGAACACCAAATAAACATACATACGTACATACATACATATACTCACGGCTGTAAATCCCTACAAGGGGTAGCCTGAGCTGAGAAACTAGAAGTTCCTGGGCCGCTTTTGGAAAGTAGAGTGGGGAAAAGATGGTAAAAATAAAGGTTGTTGGTGATGGGTCTCCAACCGCATCGCCCAAAAATCCCTTAATAGCCCCAATACCGTTAGTCGCCTCTTACGTACACCCACCGGAAGAAATGGGGTAGTGCTATTCTAAGCCGACACTACACAGCAAATAAAATTTGATGTAATTTTTAAAATGAAGAGGTTGGTTATTCGTAGTACACTATATTGTTATCAAATCAGGCTTCGATAGTATTTGACGCCAGTTTGCTAGTAAAAGCAGTGAGAGAGGGAGCTTTGTCACTTTAGTGTTATCCTAACAAGTTAAGTTACTAATTTAGTTACGAGAAATTATACATGCTGCTTTTACTAAGGTAAATTAGTAGGTTACGGAATTTCTATCATAAAAGAACAATTATTATATACTATAGAAAATAATAATTTAAGAACATAAAATTATGGATAAACATAGTATGTCCGATTCAATTGTTTGTGCTTAAAAATAATGTTTCCTTGCTTTTTGAAACATATATTTCATTTCATCCACAATTTATAAATGCATCTAAACATTGAAATACATACATACATACATATACTCACACCGTTAATTCCCATTGGGGTAGGCAGAGACTATCGATCGCCACTTCGTACGATCCTGACAAACCTAAGCATTGAAATAATAAAAATCTAATAAGTGCTAGTCAAGTGACCATGAATATTATAAATTGAATTTGGGCATACTTAAGTGCTGAAATGATTTAGTTGCACGCAAAAATGCTGTTCCACTATTTAAATTAAATTTAGTCAGTTTTAAACACAACTTCTCTATCAACTTCCAAATGTGTCTGACGAGATTCTAGCCCTAAAGCTCTGGCTAGCCCTTCTTGGGATTTATGGCCGTGAGTATATGTATGTATGTTTTAAACACATCCACGATAAGTTCAAGTTATAGACATTTCAGTAGCTCCGCGTTGCCGTGGCAAACAAACAATATGGAATCACCATGGTCGCTCGATAGCGTATCTGTTCATCTTAATGACCCAAAGCAGTAGTACAAAATGGAAGCATGTTTGTAACTAGCCGCTAATGCTGCTGTATTGCGCAAATTTTATAGGTTGGACCAATAGAAGTTAGACCTCATCTTTTTAATAACGTGGTATATGCTATATTTTTTTTATTTACGTATTTATTAATATATTTATATCGTCGATAATGCATGTGTCATGCCAGCAGTGTTTTTTTACTATTTAGTCTTTTCTGAATATACGACGTTTTTACATACATACTTACATATACTCACGCCTATAAATCCCAGAAAGTTTCAATTTTGGAACTTGAATGGGGAAGATTGTTAAATAAAGGGCATTGTTGATGGGTCTCCAACTGCATCGCTCAACATCACAAACAATCTTTTATGGAATAAGTGACTCTACAAGGACAATAAGTGAAATTGTATTATTTGGCAACCACACTACCAGAACTTTTGCTGTCTAGTGTCGGCTTAGAATAGCACAACCCTATTTCTTCCGGCGGGTGTACGTAAGAGGCAACTAACGGTATTGGGGCTTTTTAAGGGTTTTTTGGGCGATGCGGTTGGAGACCCATCACCAACAACCTTTATTTTACCATCTTTTCCCCACTCAACTTTCCAAAAGTGGCTAAGGAATTTCTAATTCCTTAGCTCTGGCTACCCCTTCTAGAGATTTATAGCCATGAGTGAGATATGTATGTATTGTATTATTAGTTTAAAAACAATATAGTTTTGAGTTGATTACAGGTTTTCCGTTTAGTTTTGAATAACACTATCTCACATTATGTCCCAGTTTGATTATATACTTATAAGCTTATAAGTCTATTAACTAGTTGTAATTGTAAAGGTAAGAAGATCTAGTAAGAAGTTTACTAAGCAATTGTTTGAAGGGATAAGTTTATCGCTGAGCAACAGACAAACGATCATGTCAACATGATGTATTTAAAAATGACTTTGTAGGTCGTAAAGCAAAATTATCGATTCCAACAAGTTCAGTCGACGGCTTTCAGCTACTGAAACACTACTCCGAACTGTGTCGGTATCGTTAGTGGCAGTAAGCTTTCAATCTCTCTCTTTGTATTATTCGTGCATTTATGTATTTGAAAATGTGTGATAATAAAGTGTTATTGTGCCTTAGGCGTGTGTACAAAAAAGATAATCTTGTGGGTTGAAATTCAGGAGCTTTGGAATATAATGTTTGAATTGATGATGAAACATAAATGTTTGATGTGAAATTAAATTTTTCTGTTCTATTTTATTTCAACATTAGCGATATTTTATATTCATTTTATAACGTTAATTATTCTACAGTGACTTTCCTTCCACAGTGAAGATGGAAATTACATAAATCTCCGTGGGCTCGAGTCTAAAAAAAAACTCCACACATTTTCATCGTTTTGGGTCAACAAAACTGCCAATGAAAAATGCGGGTCTTTATGTTTTAGCTACTTTGTTTCTATTATGAAATTGGAGCATGTTGAACTTTGTGACGCTTCCGGCTTTACCTCCCACCAGAACTTATAATATTCTACTTCATCCTTATTATATTAAAAGGTGTGACTGAAACCCAATCCAATATTTATTAAGTAGTGATCAACATATCCTATAGGAACCTTTGTATCTCAGTAGTAAAGAACTCGGTATTATTTGCCGCTTTAGGTTCAAAACCTGACTGAGTCATAAGTATAGTTTATTTATCAAAGTTATACAGTCAACACCAGAAGATATTTAAAAGTATTGTAATCTTTTTTTAACTTTTATACTAAATACGGGTTTAAAGTTGTAAAATTTTGCAACACTTAATGGATTACCTGCGATTCTGTTATAGTTTTAACAAATTGATTTATATTGTTCTAGTGTTAACTGTAGAAAAAAATCAAAATAGTATTGGTAGTGATTATTTGCAGACTGGAGTTCTGATAGTACATACATACTTATACTCACGGCTATAAATCCCTAGAAGGGGTAGCCAGAGCCAAGGAATTAGAAATTCCTCAGCCACTTTTGGAAGTTGCTTGGGTAAAAGTAACATAACATAACATAAACGTTCACGCCGAATATCCCCGAAGGGGTTGGCAAAGGTACTAATACTTCTGAACATCACGTGACATTGTCACCTGGCGTTCAGAGTACCCACGTTTTAAGGAGAAGATGGTAAAATAAAGGTTGTTGGTGATGGGTCTCCAACCGCATCGCCCATAAATCCCTTAAAAAGCCCCAATACCGCTAGTTGCCTCTTACGTACACCCACTGGAAGAAATAGGGTAGTGCTATTCTAAGCCGACACTAGACAGCAAAAGTTCTGGTAGTGTGGTTGCCAAATAATACAATTTCACATATTGTCCTTATAGAGTCACTTATTTCCATGCATATGTTTTCACTTATTATATACTTAAATCAGATCTGATCAGGTGTAAATATCAAAACGTTACAAATGAGTAGAAAACATATCTCATGTTGTCATGTTTAGCATTGGCTATACCTACGTTTAAACAACCTTTAAAAGGGTTCAACAGTTATTTCAATGATGTGTCGATTTATTGAATTACCGAGTACACGTATATAGCATTCCTTTAAAAGCGGATATTTGAATAGACATTCTTATAATATTTATCTTTATACGTGCTAATTTTTATTAAAGTTCTTAAGTACTTGCCACGCATCCCGTTCTCGGGCAGTTGGTACAAAACCATTATACTATACTCATCATCATGTCTGAACACTATAGGTGTATGGTGGGGAATTTTATTTTTCCTACCATACCACTGGGGGTATGTTCAGTGGTATGGCAGGTCAGTAGCGTGTTCATAGGGTGTCACGCGGAAACGAGGGTTCTATCAGACTCCTTAACTCGTGAAGTGTTTGGCCATGGTCTTCAACTTCACCACGAAGGGGCGTGATTCTTAAACGTGTGAAAAGCAACCTTGCCCTGAAATTTAAAAAAAAAAAGCTAGTACTGTCTATCTCGTTTCATTTGTATAAAACACAGAAAAAGTTCAGTAAGATTATTTAAAGTAACTTATTCCTTTTCTGTTTTCCAGACGCCACCGGTGTCCACACAATGATGTACCAGAGCCATTGTTTGATGTCGGACACACTAAAACTATCTCTGCCTACCAACAAGATTACGATGAAAAACAAATAACACGTACGAACGCAGTCCATTATGAGGATCACCTCCGGATGGAAGGTGATTTTCAAACACCTGAAAAGGTACAATGGCAACCGTCTGAGCGACCACAAACAACTCGTCCAAAAGACAATCTCAAACCAGAAGGAGAATTCACCACGCCAGAAAGAGATGCTTGGAGACCTGCAGAACGATCACTGCAAAGAAAACCCGAAGACAATTTAAGGCCTGAGGGTGAATTCGAAAGACGAAAACCTGATGAGTGGCAACCCGGTGATCGAGCTACTGTACGCCGCCCTGAAGATAACTTGAAACCAGAAGGGGAGTTTACTTCCCCAGAGAAGCAGCCTTGGAGGCCTGCCGAACGACCATTACAGAAGAAACCGGAAGACAATTTGAGGCCTGAGGGTGAATTCGAAAGACGAAAACCTGATGAGTGGCAACCTGGTGATCGAGCTACTGTACGCCGCCCTGAAGATAATTTGAAACCGGAAGGGGAGTTCACTTCCCCAGAGAAGCAGCCTTGGAGGCCTGCAGAACGACCAGTTCAGAGAAAACCGGAAGACAATTTGAGGCCTGAGGGTGAATTTGAGAGACGGAAACCTGATGAGTGGCAACCTGGTGATCGAGCTACTGTACGCCGCCCTGAAGATAATTTGAAACCGGAAGGGGAGTTCACTTCCCCAGAGAAGCAGCCTTGGAGGCCTGCAGAACGACCAGTTCAGAGAAAACCGGAAGACAATTTGAGGCCTGAGGGTGAATTTGAGAGACGGAAACCTGATGAGTGGCAACCTGGTGATCGAGCTACTGTACGCCGCCCTGAAGATAATTTGAAACCGGAAGGGGAGTTCACTTCCCCAGAGAAGCAGCCTTGGAGGCCTGCAGAACGACCAGTTCAGAGAAAACCGGAAGACAATTTGAGGCCTGAGGGTGAATTTGAAAGACGAAAACCTGATGAGTGGCAACCCGGTGATCGAGCTACTGTACGCCGCCCAGAAGATAACTTGAAACCAGAAGGGGTATTTACTTCCCCAGAGAAACAGCCTTGGAGGCCTGCCGAACGACCATTACAGAAGAAACCGAAAGACAATTTGAAGCCTGAGGGTGAATTTGAGAGACGAAAACCTGATGAGTGGCAACCTGGTGATCGAGCTATCGTACGCCGCCCAGAAGATAACTTGAAACCAGAAGGAGAGTTTACTTCCCCAGAGAAGCAGGCTTGGAGACCTGCAGAACGACCATTACAGAAAAAACCCGAAGACAATCTTAAGCCTGAAGGTGATTTTGAAAAACGTGAACCAGAAAAATGGCAACCTGGAGATAGAGAATCCGTACGACGCCCTAAAGACAATCTGAAACCAGAAGGAAACTTTACTATTCCAGAAAAAGAAATCTGGAAGCCTGCTGAGAGACCTTCTCCTACAAAACCTCAAGATAATTTACATCCAGAGGGTGAATTCACATCATATCGTACAATTACTGAAGATTATAAAATTACCTTGGGAGAAAGGGCTGACATTGTCCGACGCAGTGATAATTTAATCACAGAAGGAGAATTTCATGGTAAGTTTTTCATAAATAAAATCTCTTAATGCCACTTTCACGAACACTTTTTTATAACTTGTTAAAAAAATTAGTATGTTTTCTTAACCAATGGCTTCGAATAAGCAATTCTTCTTAACAAAGTTTAGGGAAGTTTTGCCACCAGCCCCCATGCGATTGTTGTGTTATGATGACATCGTAGGGAGTAAACATTTTGGACACGAATATTTTATTCATAATTAAATTGCCAAGTGACTATTACACCCACTTAATTACAAAATCAAGGTACAATTGTTTAACGCTTTCAAAACTATAAAGTTTGATAATGTGCAACACTGAGGCGTGCCAGTCAGGCGATGGTTACCGCACTTAGCATGCTTTGACTAATCAGTATACAAATTTCTGGCCCTACTCGGTGCGGCGGTGCAACTAACTCTAACTCAATGGATATAAAACTCTGTTAAGTTCTTTCAAATGATTCCATAAAACGCATAGAGTGAAACAATTGAGACTTTTCAATTGTCTGTTACATGTACATAATTTAAAAGTTTTGTTTCATGTGATAATAGAACAATCTACTATCTATTCTGCCTAACTGGTGAAGAACACGCATCAAAAATACTTTTGTCTGAACCAGATATGAAAAATTGTTGTAAAAGTGGTCTGAAAAAGCAGTCCAACCTAATAATAGTGTTTTGTTGTTCGTAATTGTAACAAAATTATTTTACAATGATTTCAGATGCAACAACTTCTCGCACAGAATATACTGTGAAAAACACAGCGAAACCTAAACCTGTGCGACGCAATACATGGACTAAAATTGAAGGAGAAATGACAACAGAAACAACCAGTCAAACAGATTATTGTGAAAAAAGTATTGAGAAAACAACGACGGTAACGCGGAGAAATGATAATTTAACACAAGAAGGACTAATTGACTATACAACTTCAAATCAAGAAGATTACTCGGACAAAACTGGACCCATAATTCGACCTCAACGACGTCGAACATGGACAAAAGAAGATTTTGAAAAGTTTTACTCTACTGAAGACCTCCAAAAAATTACCACCGCGCAAGAAGACTTCCAAAATTATGAAAGTGTCACTATGAGGCAGCAAATCGTAGTTCAAAAAGATAACTTACACATGGAGGGTAAAATTGATGGTCATACAATATCGCAAGAAACTTATCAACCAAAAGCGATAGAGAGGCGTACACAAAAAAAGCCCGTTGATAATCTAAGACCAGAGGGAGATTTTGAACAATACAAACCAGAAGAGTGGCGCCCTGCAGAACGTCAAATCCCATCAAAACCAAAAGATAATCTGAAACCAGAAGGGGACTTCGAGAGACAGAAGCCAGAAGAATGGCGACCTGCGGATCGCCGAACACCAACAAAGCCAAAAGATAATCTTCATCCAGAAGGCGACTTTGAGACACAGAAACCAGAAGAATGGCGCCCTGCGGATCGCCGAACACAAACCAAGCCAAAAGATAATTTAAAACCAGAAGGTGACTTTGAGAGACAGAAGCCAGAAGAGTGGCGCCCTGCAGAACGCCAAACTCCAACGAAACCAAAAGATAATTTAAAACCACAGGGTGACTTTGACCAGCACAGGCCTGAAGAATGGCGACCTGCAGAACGTCCAACCCCCTCCAAACCAAAAGATAATCTAAAACCAGAGGGCGAGTTTGAAAAACCAAAGCATGATGAATGGCAACCTGCTGAAAGGCCGGAGGTGAAGAAACCAAAAGATAATCTTCACCCAGAAGGGGACTTCGAAAAACAGAAACCAGAAGAGTGGCGCCCTGCGGAACGTCAAACCCCATCAAAACCAAAAGATAATCTGAAACCAGAAGGGGACTTCGAGAGACAGAAGCCAGAAGAGTGGCGCCCTGCGGATCGCCGAACACCAACAAAGCCAAAAGATAATCTTCACCCAGAAGGGGACTTCGAAAAACAGAAACCAGAAGAGTGGCGCCCTGCGGATCGCCGAACACCAACAAAGCCAAAAGATAATCTTCACCCAGAAGGCGACTTTGAGACACAGAAACCAGAAGAATGGCGCCCTGCGGATCGCCGAACACCAACCAAGCCGAAAGATAATTTGAAACCAGAAGGTGACTTTGAGAGACAGAAGCCAGAAGAGTGGCGCCCTGCAGAACGCCAAACTCCAACGAAACCAAAAGACAACTTAAAACCAGAGGGTGACTTTGACCAGCACAGGCCTGAAGAATGGCGACCTGCAGAACGTCCAACCCCCTCCAAACCAAAAGATAATCTTAAACCAGAGGGCGAGTTTGAAAAACCAAAGCATGATGAATGGCGACCTGCTGAAAGGCCAGAGGTGAAAAAACCAAAAGATAATCTTCACCCAGAAGGGGACTTCGAAAAACAGAAACCAGAAGAGTGGCGCCCTGCGGAACGTCAAACCCCATCAAAACCAAAAGATAATCTGAAACCAGAAGGAGACTTCGAGAGACAGAAGCCAGAAGAGTGGCGCCCTGCGGATCGCCGAACACCAACAAAGCCAAAAGATAATCTTCACCCAGAAGGCGACTTTGAGACACAGAAGCCAGAAGAGTGGCGCCCTGCGGATCGCCGAACACCAACAAAGCCAAAAGATAATTTAAAACCAGAAGGTGACTTTGAGAGACAGAAGCCAGAAGAATGGCGCCCTGCGGATCGCCGAACACCAACCAAGCCGAAAGATAATTTGAAACCAGAAGGTGACTTTGAGAGACAGAAGCCAGAAGAGTGGCGCCCTGCAGAACGCCAAACTCCAACGAAACCAAAAGACAACTTAAAACCAGAGGGTGACTTTGACCAGCACAGGCCTGAAGAATGGCGACCTGCAGAACGTCCAACCCCCTCCAAACCAAAAGATAATCTAAAACCAGAGGGCGAGTTTGAAAAACCAAAGCATGATGAATGGCGACCTGCTGAAAGGCCAGAGGTGAAAAAACCAAAAGATAATCTTCACCCAGAAGGGGACTTCGAAAAACAGAAACCAGAAGAGTGGCGCCCTGCGGAACGTCAAACCCCATCAAAACCAAAAGATAATCTGAAACCAGAAGGGGACTTCGAGAGACAGAAGCCAGAAGAGTGGCGCCCTGCGGATCGCCGAACACCAACAAAGCCAAAAGATAATCTTCACCCAGAAGGCGACTTTGAGACACAGAAACCAGAAGAATGGCGCCCTGCGGATCGCCGAACACCAACCAAGCCAAAAGATAATTTGAAACCAGAAGGTGACTTTGAGAGACAGAAGCCAGAAGAGTGGCGCCCTGCAGAACGCCAAACTCCAACGAAACCAAAAGACAACTTAAAACCAGAGGGTGACTTTGACCAGCACAGGCCTGAAGAATGGCGACCTGCAGAACGCCAAACCCCATCAAAACCAAAAGATAATCTGAAACCAGAAGGGGACTTCGAGAGACAGAAGCCAGAAGAGTGGCGCCCTGCGGATCGCCGAACACCAACAAAGCCAAAAGATAATCTTCACCCAGAAGGCGACTTTGAGACACAGAAACCAGAAGAATGGCGCCCTGCGGATCGCCGAACACCAACCAAGCCAAAAGATAATTTGAAACCAGAGGGTGAGTTCGAAAAACCTAAGCATGATGAATGGCGGCCTGCTGAAAGGCCGGAGGTGAAGAAACCAAAAGATAATCTTCATCCAGAAGGGGACTTTGAGAAGCATAAGCCAGAAGAGTGGCGCCCTGCGGAACGTCAAACCCCATCAAAACCAAAAGATAATCTTAAACCAGAAGGGGACTTCGAGAGACAAAAGCCAGAAGAGTGGCGACCTGCAGAACGCCAAACTCCAACGAAACCAAAAGACAACTTAAAACCAGAGGGTGACTTTGACCAGCACAGGCCTAAAGAATGGCGACCTGCAGAACGTCCAACCCCCTCCAAACCAAAAGATAATCTAAAACCAGAGGGCGAGTTTGAAAAACCTAAGCATGAAGAATGGCGACCTGCAGAGAGGCCGGAGGTTAAGAAACCAAAAGATAATCTTCACCCAGAAGGGGACTTCGAAAAACAGAAACCAGAAGAGTGGCGCCCTGCGGAACGTCAAACCCCATCAAAACCAAAAGATAATCTAAAACCAGAAGGGGACTTCGAGAGACAGAAGCCAGAAGAGTGGCGACCTGCGGATCGCCGAACACCAACAAAGCCAAAAGATAATCTTCACCCAGAAGGCGACTTTGAGAAACAGAAACCAGAAGAGTGGCGCCCTGCAGAACGTCAAACTCCAACTAAACCAAAAGACAATTTAAAACCAGAAGGTGAATTTGAAAAGCCTGAACTCGTAGAATGGCGTCCTGCTGAAAGACTTGTGGTGAAGAAACCACAAGATAACCTAAATGTTAATGAGACCACAGAATTAATACAAACATATTCAACTTCACAAGAAGAATACAGGACTTACGACGTGACGCAAACAAAACAACAAAAAATTACCAGAGAAGATAACTTATTCGTGGAAGGAACCTTCAACAGTCACACTACTTCATCAGATTCTTACCAAAAATCAATATCAGAAAGACCAAAACCAATTAAACCAGCTGACAATTTACAACCAGAAGGTGAATTTGATATGCCAACACATGAAGAATGGCGGCCTGCAGAGAGGCCGGAGGTGAAGAAACCAAAAGATAATCTTCACCCGGAAGGGGACTTTGAGAAGCAGAAACCAGAAGAGTGGCGCCCTGCGGATCGCCGAACACCAACCAAGCCAAAAGATAACTTGAAACCAGAAGGAGACTTTGAGAGACAGAAGCCTGAAGAATGGAGACCTGCTGAACGCCAAACCCCCTCTAAACCAAAAGATAATCTGAAACCAGAGGGCGAGTTTGAAAAACCTAAGCCCGATAAATGGCGACCTGCTGAAAGGCCGGAGGTTAAGAAACCAAAAGATAATCTTCACCCAGAAGGGGACTTCGAAAAACAGAAACCAGAAGAGTGGCGCCCTGCGGAACGTCAAACCCCATCAAAACCAAAAGATAATTTGAAACCAGAAGGGGACTTCGAGAGGCAGAAGCCAGAAGAGTGGCGCCCTGCGGATCTTCGAACACCAACAAAGCCAAGAGATAATCTTCACCCAGAAGGCGACTTTGAGACACAGAAACCAGAAGAGTGGCGCCCTGCAGAACGTCAAACTCCAACTAAACCAAAAGACAATTTAAAACCAGAAGGTGAATTTGAAAAGCCCGAACTCGTAGAATGGCGTCCTGCTGAGAGACTTGTGGTGAAGAAACCACAAGATAACCTAAATGTTAATGAGACCACTGAATTAATACAAACATATTCAACTTCACAAGAAGAATACAGGACTTACGACGTGACGCAAACAAAACAACAAAAAGTTACAAGGGAAGATAATTTATTCGTGGAAGGAACCTTCAACAGTCACACTACTTCATCAGATTCTTACCAAAAATCAATATCAGAAAGACCAAAACCAATTAAACCAGCTGACAATTTACAACCAGAAGGTGAATTTGATATGCCAACACATAAAGAATGGCGGCCTGCAGAGAGGCCGGAGGTGAAGAAACCAAAAGATAATCTTCACCCGGAAGGGGACTTTGAGAAGCAGAAACCAGAAGAGTGGCGCCCTGCGGATCGCCGAACACCAACCAAGCCAAAAGATAACTTGAAACCAGAAGGAGACTTTGAGAGACAGAAGCCTGAAGAATGGAGACCTGCAGAACGCCAAACCCCCTCTAAACCAAAAGATAATCTGAAACCAGAGGGCGAGTTTGAAAAACCTAAGTCCGATAAATGGCGACCTGCTGAAAGGCCGGAGGTTAAGAAACCAAAAGATAATCTTCACCCAGAAGGGGACTTCGAAAAACAGAAACCAGAAGAGTGGCGCCCTGCGGAACGTCAAACCCCATCAAAACCAAAAGATAATTTGAAACCAGAAGGGGACTTCGAGAGGCAGAAGCCAGAAGAGTGGCGCCCTGCGGATCTTCGAACACCAACAAAGCCAAGAGATAATCTTCACCCAGAAGGCGACTTTGAGACACAGAAACCAGAAGAATGGCGCCCTGCGGATCGCCGAACACAAACCAAACCAAAAGATAATTTAAAACCAGAAGGAGACTTTGAGAAACAGAAACCAGAAGAGTGGCGCCCTGCTGAACGTCAAACTCCAACAAAACCGAAAGACAATTTGAAACCAGAAGGCGAGTTTGAAAAACCTAAGCATGATGAATGGCGACCTGCTGAAAGACCGGAGGTGAAGAAACCAAAAGATAATCTTTACCCAGAAGGGGACTTTGAGAAGCAGACACCAGAAGAGTGGCGCCCTGCGGATCGCCGTACACAAACTAAGCCAAAAGATAATTTGAAACCTGAAGGAGACTTTGAGCAGCACAGTCCTGAAGAATGGAGACCTGCAGAGCGTCAAACCCCCTCAAAACCAAAAGATAATCTGAAACCAGAGGGCGAATTTGAAAAACCAAAGCATGATAAATGGAGACCTGCTGAAAGGCCAGAGGTTAAGAAACCAAAAGATAATCTTCACCCAGAAGGGGATTTCGAACATTACAAACCTGAAGAATGGAAACCTGCAGAGCGTCAAACCCCCTCAAAACCAAAAGATAATCTTCGCCCAGAAGGGGACTTTGAAAGGCAGAAACCAGACGAGTGGCGACCTGCAGAACGTCAAACCCCAACAAAACCAAAAGACAATTTAAAACCAGAAGGCGAATTTGAAACCCCTAAACATGAAACATGGCGTCCAGCTGAACGACAAAAAGTGAAGAAACCGCAAGATAACCTAAATGTTAATGAGACTACAGAGCTCATACAATGTGTTACGACTTCGCAAGAAGAATATAGAAATTACAACGTTATACATACTAAACAACAAAAAATAACAAGGGAAGATAACTTATATGTGGAAGGAACCTTTGATGGTCATACTACTTCATCAGACACTTACAAAAAAGCTTTATCAGAAAGACCAAAACCAATAAAACCTACAGACAATCTGCAACCAGAAGGTAATTTCGAAACCCCTAAACATGAAGAATGGCGTCCAGCCGTAAGACCGGAGGTAAAGAAACCTCAAGATAATCTTCATCCAGAAGGTGTCTTTGAGAAACAAAAACCAATAGCTTGGCAACCTGCTGAACGTGTAACTCCCACGAAACCAAAAGACAATTTGAAACCCGAAGGCAAGTTTGAAACTCCTAAACATGACAAATGGCGACCGGCTGAAAGACCGGAAGTAAAAAAACCTAAAGATAATCTGCATCCTGAAGGAGATTTTGAGCAAAAAAAACCAGACAAATGGCGACCTGCAGAACGCCAAACCCCCACAAGGCCAAAAGATAATTTGAAAACAGAAGGGGAATTTGAAAAACCTAAGCATGAAAAATGGCGACCAGCTGAAAGGCCGGAGGTAAAAAAACCGAAAGACAATCTTCATCCAGAAGGTGACTTTGAGCAGCACAGACCTGATCAATGGAAACCAGCAGAACGCCCAACCCCCTCCAAACCAAAAGATAATTTGAAACCCGAAGGTGAATTCGCAAAACCATGTAGTAATAAATGGCGACCAGCTGATAAAGTAACCCCTAAAAAGCCAACAGATAATTTAAAATCAGAAGGTTATATGGAAATGAGCCGAAGAAATGATTACTGCACATCACAAGGAGAAAGAATGGACGTTGTGAAGCATGAAGATCATTTAAAAATGGAGGGAGAAATCAATATATATCGTTCAAGTGATGATTACAAACAAATTCAGAAAACTGAAAAAACAGTAATCCGAAAACACAGTGATAATTTGAAAACAGAAGGAGAATTTGTTGATATGTATCTTAGAAACGATTACAACGCCACAAAAGGTGACAGAGCAGCAGTTGTTAAGCCACAGGATAATTTAAAAACCGACGGTAAATTTTATGCTCCTGTCTCCGTACCAACTCAACCAGCTGAAAAACGTAAACCTATTAAACACATGGATAACTTAGTGATCGAAAAACAATCCAACAAAAATCGAAATATTGAAAAACTAGATATTGTGCGTAGAGAAAACAAAATAAGAATAGAGGGTAACAGTTTTGACACAAACCACATTACAACCAGTAATACTCAAACAGGTGAAAGAATGGCCGTGATGAAACATGAAGATAATCTTAAATTGGAAGGAATTATGGAAAATACAAGATCTTCTGACACTTACGGCTTTTTAAAAGGCCAAAGGGTGAAATTAATTCGTAGAGAAGACAATCTTCAAATCGAAGGAGTATTTGAAGATTTATCGCGGAGAAATGACTACAAAATACATGAGACTACAATGAAAAGCAAGAATATAATCAGTGCAAATGATATAATCAATATTCAATCTGAACAAAGAGCTAGCAATATTGTTAATAATGCTGTTGAAAGTGACAAAAAAACTTCAGGAGTGATGCCAAGTGACAAATACTACGACAGTAAGAAACAAGTGAATGCATTAAAAATGACTTCTGCTGGTCATGTCAGTGAAAATACTGAATCCCAAAACATGCTTGTGAATAAATCATTAGAAAAAACTGAAACAGGAAACTTGAATAGAGTCGCCAAAAGTATTGTTAATACGGAAAAAAGGGGCACTACTGAAAAAGTTAATGAAACTATAAAGACAGATTCATATATATCCTCCGTCACAAATTCTCAGAATAATCAAACAATTAATAATCAGAGCAATTCAGTGTCTATAAAAGAATCAAATCACACATCAGGACAATCAAACACAATTAAAATTAAAAGCAAATACGATAGAAACTATCAAGCAAATAATGTAGTATCAAAAGATAATAAACATGATACAAACTCAAATGTAGTTCATGGTTCTAACAATGAACATCATAAATCAAGTTTTAAATCACACAATGTCACGTCTAGCACTACACAGTCATCAAAACAGGTAACTGAAAAGAAATTAATAGGCGGAAAATGGGTTCAAGTTACACGGAACGTTGATATTAAAGCTTCTCAGAAACCTACTGCTAATGTAGCAACTCTAAAGCACACAAAAATCTTGGACAGTAAAGATACATCTAATAACAACAGCAGTTCCAAAGCTGACAGTCTTTCAGTGGCTAATTCTGATCTACCAATTAATAATGGAAAAGGAATTAATGTTGTTAGTAGTAATATTGATAAACAAACAAAATTAATTATTTCCGATTCTATGATACAATCCGAACAAAATACTAAATCAACTAATAAGTCACACAGTGGAGAAAACTCAGACAGCATTATACACGGTCGAGATCATTCCTTTTCAAATAAACACCACCACAGTGACAGAATCACCAAAACTAGCACTGAATTTCAGAGAGCTATGGATACGAGTGGGAATATGGAAGGATCTTCTAACATTCAATATAATAATTCTGCTCGTGTTGGCCATCACAAACGCACTTCTGATTTAATCAGTGATACCATATCGTCAAATACCGTACTCCATCGTAAAGGTGTTTTTACGACTTCTGAGGCTCAGCATTCAACGAGTTCAACAGCAGCTGCCCAACGGAAAAGTATTGGAAATCTAGGCGAACGAGGAGATTACATAAGTAATTCAAATCAAAGTGCTGATCGTAAAAGTATTAGTGCTATGCACAGAATGACACGTGATAATATGGGAGTAATTTCTCAACATACTGAAAGTTCAGATACAAAACGAACTCAGACGAGACGGGATGGGCAATCAACATTATCATCAGTTGAACGACAAACACGATACCCCGGCCGGGATAACCTTCTAGTTGGTAATAATCTCTACGGAAACTCAGACATAAGATTACATGAAGTCTCTTCGAGGGCCAGTGATTTGCACAATTCAAAACGATCGAATTATTCAGAGCGAACGGAACGTACAGCTCGTCAGAGTTTACATGGGAGTAGCTCACACTTTGTTTTGGGCGGCGAAAGCAGTAATTATCGCAGAGAATATGTAACTCACATTCAGGGACCGTGCCCAGCATCACTTATAGAATCATCTCGAGCTCCTTTTAAACATACTAGAGATTCTCGAGAACACAAATTTTACGTTTCTAAACTAACTCAATAATAAACATTACTTTTTCCACATTCTTTTTGTTTTAAGTTATTTACTTATGTAACGTAATCATATTGTTGTAAAAAAAACGCTTTCTTTAATAAATTTTATTTATATTATAACTTTGTTTCATTTAAAAAAAGTAATAGCTTCGTAATATTAATAACATTAATAATATGTAGTCTTAATAAAATGAATCACCACTTCAAAAACTATTTATATGTATAGAATATAATAATTCTTCACATATACCAAAACCTATGTATAAACCAAAAACGACTTATTGTAAGCAAAACTGAGTATATGTTTCTTAAGCAAGATCTAAAACTTCACTTGGCGGTGGATTTTTAAACATATTGTCGGCATCGCTACTAGAAGGATTTGAATCAAATAAGTTTGCAGTTAATTTCTTATTATTCCAACGTTTTTGTGTATTCGGAGATCTAGTTTTATCAAAATTTGATGACCTCATGCAACTGCTGTCTTTTTTATCATTGAATAGCATCGCATCGTTATATGTATCAGTGTTCGTCCTTTTCACTCGTACCAAAGGCCCATTATTCAAATTGAAAGATGCCGATTCATTAGGAAAAGAATCTTCTAATTGTTTGAGAGAATCTGTTAATTTCAATTGAGTATCACTATTACCTTTATTTTTCAAATTTGTGTCTTTATTGAATGCTGGAGGTAAACTTTCGTTTTGTGAGTATTCGTACTCATGATTTGGTGAATTTGCCTGATCAGATTCATAATAGAGGATATAATCAGATTCTTCAATACTTTTATCATCTTTGTTTATTTCTCGCTTGCTTGTTAATTTTGTATCTATAAAGGAATTTAAATTTTCATTAGAATGAAGGAACGTATTATTATCAGACTTTGACAAACTACTAGGTAATGAATCAGCCTTGAGAGTTTCTTCGGGTTCACTCTTTCTGAATGAATCAATGGAATTTGAAGTAGAAATGTCCGCTCTTACATTTATCAAAAGTGGGGAGTTAGACTCATCGTTTGAGCTTTTATTTATTTTATTCATGTCAAAACCATTCTCAAATAAGTTACTATCTTCGACAGCTTCTGCCTTTTTGATAATTTCTCTCTTATCAATATTGTCATTGCTTTCATCATTGATAATTTTTTTCAATAATATTTTTTTATTAGATGATAAGGAATTCAATAATTCTTCAAATTCATCCAAAGAAAGTTTTTTTATTTGTCTCTTGATTATACTTTCGACATCCTCATTATTTCGTTCAACTTTTGGACTGATGCGCAAATCATTTCTAGTCAAAGGAGGCTCAAGGTTTCGCTTCTTTCTATCAAAATCGTGTGATTCAATCTCGACGTCACTAGAGTGTTTCTCGTTGTATGTTTTTTTAATAGTAGGAATTGCTCCGTTCATTTCATCATTTTTGAGTGATGGTACCACTTGACTTTGTTCCGATATAAAAACCATATTCTGTGGGCGAGTTAAAACTGTTCCCTCTAATTCAGAAGTTTGCGATGGAACGTTATGATAATTAACATTTTTGTTAGATAGTTTAAAATCACTTTCAGATATTTGGGCGTCCTTAAGAGTTTCTTGAGGTTCATCAACATCATCAATAGATGGATTATTTTCAGTGTCAATACTTCTTTTGTTACTAGTAGAATATTCACCGACGTACTGAAAATATACATGTATCAATTATACAACTAGTTACCATGATTAATTTAATATTTATCATACATCAAATCTATGAAATTACAAACTTGATCTTTGTCGTTTCCAGCAAATTCCTCTTCTAATTCAGAATCCTCTTCTTCTTCATAAGTATTTTCCTCTGATTCCCTTGAAATCATAAATTATAATAAGTAAGTATATATAATAAGTAACAGAATTACACAATGTGTATTTATATAATCCTCTCTATTTTACGTTTCTGCACTTATTACGAAAACCAAAAATTATACTTTTATTGAAGCTAGTTTTTGAGACATTTTGATGTTTGGCAAACGTAATGATAAAATAAAAGGGATTTAATATTTTTTGAGTTGTGACACTATTTGAACGGAGGTGCGACATGTAAACGACATGATAGTCCAATGGGTAGAACACCCGCCTGTAAACAGACAGGCGTGAGTTCAAATCCCGGGTCGGGCCTACACCAATTTGTCTTTTCTTAAGTCATAGGTGTGGTTAATTTATCATGGTTGTTAACGGTGAGGGAAAACATCATGAGAAAACCCACATGGCCCAGTTGTACTTAGCCATGTGACAGTGTGTTCGTACAAAAACGGCGTGCCTGCCCCCTATCACGTGAGTACACTGTCTAGGCAAAACGTGGGTACCTACTTTGGATACTGTCACGTTGTTCATAAGTATTGGTACCTCTGCCAACCCCTTCGGGGATAAACGGCGTGAACGTTTATGTAACAGAAATAAAACTAAAGATATTTGCTTTGGTTTTGACATCATTCTTTTCTATGAAGAGCATTTCAATCCTTGGTCGTCGTCCTCCGTTGCGGTAAAATCGAATACGTCGACGTGATTTTTTTTTCATACTAGTCTTTTGCAATAGAGAGCTATGGATATGGAGTTATTTATTTGTTTAATTTTATATTTCTCATACCAGAGGTAAAGTAACCAATTGCCAAACAATTTCAAATTTAATTTAAGCTTAATCTCATCGTTGGAATATTATATAGAGTGAATATTGTAAGAATATAGATTGGCAATAGGTAAGAAGGGTATACCTAGGAATAAAATAAAAATTAAACAAAATATTGTATTAGAAACAGCTTTGAAATAATTAAACGTATTTTTCGTAATAACAGATGCACACAACACACATTAGTTGTGTAAAGATACTTATAATGTAGAACATTATTATTAATAAGTAAGATAGCTGAATGTTAAAAAATTATCTGCATTAAAGAATGAGTACAGAGTACAAAATCTTCTTAGCAATAACAGACATACATACTCTCGGCTATTAATCCAGAAAAGGGGTAGCCAGAGCTTCAGAATTGGAAATTCCAGAGCCAGCTTTTTACAGCAAATTATAAAGCCTAGAATTTCTCTGTGGAACTCCACCATACAGTTAAGAACGACGCCAGACTATGAAACGTGGGTCGTGGTGGCTTTAACAGATAACAAGTATACATAGAGTAAGTAAAGATGTGTCTCAAATTAGATACAGCATAAAGCTTAGTTTTCATATATTTTATTGGTGATAATACTAGTAATCGCAAAATACAAATAAGATAAGACAGTTGCGATAGTTCTAGACACGTTTCAGTCTATTGTAGGTGCGAGCACGAGGGTAAAACGATACAAATAATTCCATAAAATAATTTGAAATCAATTGTTATCATTAATAAACCACGCAAATCTGCGAGGTATGCAAACACAGAAACTATTTTTTTAAGGTGACATTATTATAAGGTATTCGGGAAAGTAGATTCTAGTGATAAAAGACTAACTCTCTTATCGTTGGCCTCACGACATTGGCGATCCCCGGACGTACTTAGCACTCATTTATGTACTTGTATGGGCTAGGTTAACGTATTATTACAAGAATGACATTTTAAAAAGACGCTAGTGGACGTTTTAATATTTGTAGCATTTTGCCTGCTCTGAAAAATTTACCTATCTATAATAACGGCTATAAATGCATACAAACAGTAGCCAGCACATTAGAATTAGAAATTCTCCGTTTCTGGAATATACGTAGACAATATGGGTGTAAGTGATTTGATAAGAAAAGCTCGGAATCATCCTACATTTTTCATTATCTGGTTAAAACTGTTTTTCAAATTGAAACTAAAAAAATACTATAAATAAAAATCAAGATTTAAAATAGTTAAGTACAAGTACAGTAATAAATATGCATTTACTATGCTTAGGTCCCTGTTATTATTCATACGTAGATGGACTTACGCCATTAGTTCCCATTGGGGTAGGACTATCGCCAACTTTCGTACGGTCCTGACAAACCTCTCGAGTTTTGTGGATATTTATAACTACTTTCTTACAGGCCCTTTATAATTAACTAGCTTTTTGCCCGCGACTACGTCCGCGTGGACTACATTTTTTGCATCCAGTTTACATCCAAAATACCAAAACACTAACTATACGAACTCCTGGTTTTTTGTATTTATATTCCCGTGGGCGTTGTAATAGATATAAAGAACATTGAGCCTTTTTTGAGCGATTATTGGGCGATGCAGTTGTACGGTTGGACGGACCCCATTCAACTTCCAAAAGTGGATAAAGAATTACTATCTCTGGAGCTGTGGCTACCCTTTTTTGGGATTTATAGCCGTTAGTATATTCTCATGATTGATTGATGGATGAATTTCATACATTCCTTTTTGTAGTTGTTATATCAGTCAATCGCATCAAGATTCAAATTTCTAGATACATTGTATTTATAGATCAAAAATCTGTATAATATATTTCAATCTCTTAGGGGATGAGTTCCAAAAAAACCTTTTTAATTGTTCATAAAAAACATGAAACAAACCATTTTGTAACCAAGTTTCTATGTTCAAAAATGAAAATATCTTGAGTAAGTATGGATAGCAGTTTGGCGACCCGGTGCTGCCCCCTACACTGACTGTTGGTGATGTGTGAGAGATTGCAATTATCGGTCAACAGATTGCGTTACTGAATAAACATTGAGATATTTACTATTATTTACAAACTATGCATTCTGAGGCTTAAACAGAACATTAATTTATGCGTAAGTAAAACATAATATATCTATGAGAATATTAGTTAAAAATAGTTAAAAAAAACAAAAGCTATAAACATATTCTCAAACCTACCAAATGAATACGCAAAATTCATACAATATACTTCCAATTATCTTTATTCATACATATTCGCATAGTTGAATGTGAAAAAGAAGGATTAGTGCATCCTATTATTCTAACCTAACATAAAAGCAAAAAAGTCTCAAAAAGACTTTAGTCACCCGGGATTTGAAACTGGGTCATCCGTAAGTTTAAACCAATCGGTATACAGCTACGCCACAATAACATTAATAATAACGTCAAATTTGTGGTATCGTATATATCTAGTAGCCATACTATTGACAAACAATTAAATACATACATACATATACTCACGGTTATAAATCCCTAGAAGGGGTAGCCAGAGCTAAGGAACTTGAAGTTCCTCAGCCACTTTTGGAAGTTGCGTCGGGAAAAGATAGTGAAATAAAGGTCTCCAACCACATCGCCCAAAAATCCCTTAAAAGCCCCAATACCGTTAGTCGCCTCTTACGTACACCCACCGGAAGAAATGGGGTAGTGTTATTCTAAGCCGACACTACACAGCAATTCATTAAATGGACATTTATTTTGATGAGAATGGATAAAACCCTTTTTTTTTTCAAAAACACTATTAATGAAGAGTACGATAAAGTCGGTCGATAAAAAAAAATATCGTGTAAATATGGAGCAATAAGTTGGTGATGTGAGAGAGATTGCAATTATCGGCCAATAGATGGCGTTAGTGAATTAAAATTGAGATATTTAGTACAAACTATGCATTCTGAGGCTTAAACAGAAGCGACATGATAGTCCAGTGGGTAGAACACCCGCCCGAAAAACAGAAGGGCGTGAGTTCCAATCCTGGGACGGGCCTACACCAATTTGTCTTTTCTAAAGTCATATGTGTGGTTAATTTATCATGGTTGCTAACGGTGAGGGAAAACATCGTGAGGAAACCCACATGGCTGAGTTGTACTTAGTCATGTGACAGTGTATTCGTACAAAACGGCGATAGGCCTGCCCCCTATCACGTGAGTACACTGTCTAAGCAAAACGTGGGTACCTTCTCTGGAAACTAGATGGCGCTTGCCATGTGAGTTCAGGAGTATTGGTACCTCTGCCAACCCCTTCGGGGATAAACGGCGTGAACGTTTATGTTTATGTAATTTATGCGTAAGTAAAGTATAATATATCTATGAGAATATTAGTTAAAAATAGTTAAATAAACAAAAGTTATAAACATATTCTCAAACCTACCAAATGAATACGCAAAATTCGTACAATATGCTTTCAATTACCTTTATTCATACATATTCGCATTGTTGAATGTGAAAAAGAAGGATTAGTGCATCCTATTATTCTAACCTAACACAAAAGCAAAAAAAATACGCAAAAAGACTTTGACTACCCGGGATTCGAACCTGGGTCTTTCGTACTGAGTGTTAACCAAACGGTATACCGCTACGCCACACAGACATATGTGTAAGTCTCAAATTTGTGATATCCTATATATCTAGTAGTCATACTATTGACAAACAATTAAATGGACAGTTATTTACATGAAAATGGATGAAACCCTTATTTTTTCCAAAAGACTATTAATGAAGAGTCCGATAAAGTCGGTCGATGAAAAAAATTATCGTGTAAATATGGGGAACCATATAAAAGTTATGTTTTTTTATGCTCCTGTGGGAACCCTTGCGAAATCCGGGATAAATTATATCCTATATGTTGGCCAGGTGTATAACCTATATTCATGCCAAATTTGATCAAGATCGGTCCGGTAGAATTAACGTGATGAACGGACATACAGACAGACAGACAGACAGACACACAGACATTTTTTTCAAAAATAGCAAATTTGGCTTCAGTATCGAAAATAAAACATATTCCACCGGTTTTTATTTTTTTTCTTTAATGTACAGTTTTGACCTCGTTACAGTCTTATTATAGTAATATAGATAGATATGAAAATTATAAGAAGAGTCAATTACCTGTTGTCATCATTTTCTTTAATTGGATTTGCGAATATTTCCGATGCTAAACAAATAAGCAGTAAAATTATCACAAATAACCGCATTGTGTGCTGTTTTTTACGATGAAGTGGGTAAAAGATTTACTGGTCGATTAACGTAAACTGTAACACGAATAGCGGTTGATAAATTAAATACTGTTATTCGAGAATCAAACCACAACTTGGTTGTCTTCGTTTTGACTCGTTTGACAATTATTATTTTTTATTATTTTTTCAGAGTGAATGCCAGGATGTTTTCTTTTCTTATTTTGTTATGTACCATAGAGAAAGTTTATATACATAACATCTTTACTTACTAATATTATAATGAGGTAAAGTCTGTAACTTTGTATGTTTTAAAAATATATTTTCGGAAATAATAATAAACATGCCTGCAGATACAATAAAATTAAACAATCCAAAGCCGCTCAAAATCCTCTCCTCTCCCAAACCAAGACCCGTAACACTTTGTGATTACATTCATTGTAAAGCTTATTATATAAGCTATCAAATGTTGCTAAGGTAGTATCCCGCTTTGCCGTGTGAGTAAGGAAATTTCAAAGGAAAAGATGGCAGCGTATACAAGTATAAGAAATATGGCGGCCGCTCCAGAAAAATCCTCTCCTCTCCCAAACCAAGACCCGTAACACTTTGTGATTACATTCATTGTAAAGCTTATTATATAAGCTATCAAATAATGCTAAGGTAGTATCCCGGTTTGCCGTGTGTTTAACGAAATTTCAACAAAAAAGATGGCAGCGTATACAAGTATAAGAAATATGGCGGCCGCCCCAGAAAAATCCTCTCCTCTCCAAAACCAAGACCCGTAACACTTTGTGATTACATTCATTTACAGGTTGTTCTGGCAAATGGGGCCAAATAATTAGAATATACTTTTTTACTTCTTAATTAGCACGTATTATAATGGCTGCCAGTTTTGGCTGCCAACTTCACACAGGTGATATTTAAATAAATAACGCTTTGCGGGGGCAGTCTCTAGGCGTTTCTGGCGGACTTTCAGTCCACTTGAATACCCACAAAGGGTATCAAGAGCTTTGTAAGTTACAAATTGTAACTAACAATACTGAACCCTCTTTGAAAGATTATTAGAGTGGGTAATTATTATCTCAGAGTTGAAATGTATGGGAGAAGTAGTGCTAGTAGGTACTATGAGGTAATGCAAACTTACTAGTTTGGTTCGTTGGTCCCTTTCGAGGAATTAGATACTTAGGGTCGGTAAAAATGAAAAAAACCTTTCTTAAATTCTCAGAGCTAGTTTTTATGTAGGTTTTGAAGGATACGACACAAACTAATAATCCACATCGCCAGACATTTCTGGAAGGCCGTAATCTTTGCCCGACGCTTTAAAGCTTTTGAAAATATTTAATAATTAATCCGACAGACTTCGTACTGTCAGATTGGCTTATGACAAAACTTTAGACGTTTTTTCTCAAATGTATGTTTTTCAATCTTTTTACATATGTCTTTAGAAAAGACAAATTTGTGTAGGCCCGACCCGGGATTTGAACACTAGTCGTTTGCACGATAACCGGTGTTCTACCCATTGAGCTATCACGGTTGCTCTACTACAAAAAAACATCAGCCAAATCCCCACCAAGCCTTTTGCATGTTATGTCGTGACAACGGAAAACGGGTTCAATTATTTTTATATATATATATAAATAATTGAACCCGTATATATATATAGATTAAAATAATGATAATATTTCACGGAGTGTTACGCTTAAAAACTATTCTTTTATAAATATAGTCAAAAAAAAATTCTTCTACTAAAACATTAACTATATGTTTTAAATAGTCATTATACTCGTAAAATTGGATGTATTTCTTATTTGATGTTCTATAAGTACTATAATTGACCGCCAATTGTACCTCACTGTAAACTGTTTGATCATATTATTATTTTTGTAAATTTGTGTTTTATGTGCAATAAAGAGTTATTCTATTCTATTCTATTCTATTCAATAATTAAAACAATGTGAATGTTAACGCGGATACTCATCGTCATAGCGACCCCAAAAGGGTGTTTGGGAGTCTGTTAGACCAATGAAACTGGTCTGGCAGCTTACGAAAGAAATTAAAATAGCACAGAGCGCCATATTTATTCTTTGGGAAGAACTTTGGCCCTCTAATCTACATATTTTAAACAAATCAATTTTCATACAACTATTATGTCCAGAGCTGAGGAATATAGGCACTAATATTTGCACGCTGCCGCCGCCGCCGCGCCGCCCACTTTCTTATCCATTTTTTATTCTGTGATATCTTCGAAAAAGTTCTGAAAACTGAAAAACACGCTTTATATTTTGCAACCGTGATAGCCCAGTGGGTAGAACACTCGGTTATCGTGCAAACGACTAGTGTTCAAATCCTGGGTTTATTTATAATATTATTATATTATATTATAAAGACATATGTGTGGTTAATTTATCATGGTTGTTAACGGTGAGGGAAAACATCGTGAGGAAACCCACATGGCTGAGTTGTTAGTCATGTGACAGTGTATTCGTACAAAACGGCGATAGGCCTGCCCCCTATCACGTGAGTACACTGTCCATGCAAAACGTGGGTACTCTGAACACCAGGTGACAAAGTCACGTGATGTTCAGAAGTATTAGTGCTTCTGCCAACCCCTTCGTGGTTTTTGGACGATGCGGTTGGAGACCCATCACTTAGGATACTTTATTTCTACTATCTTCTCCCCTATCAATTTCCAAATGTGGCTGAGGAGTTTCTACCTCTGAAGTACATAACATTAGAAACCTTTTTTTATGTAATTATTCAGTTTCTTTTTTTACCAATATTTAATTAATGTAATAATACACATAGACCTTCCTCTTCAATAATTCAATCTATTAAAAAAAACACATTAAAATAAGTTGCGTAGTTTTATAGATTCCAGCATAGATAAGGACAGAGAAAGCGACTTTGTTTTGTACTATGTAGTAACATTAACAAAATTTTGGTTTACCTCAAATATTACAATCTGACGGCTTATTCTGTTTATCCACCCCAAAACAGCCTCCCTAAGTCGGATATTTCGAAACGCATGTCCTTCTAGCCACCCTGAACGGGGTGGATAATCGGAATTCATAATAAAATGTTTTTCCGATTTTTTACCCCAAGTACAGTCATTTACAGAAACATACACAACACAAAATGGGTCCAAGAAACTTCGTGAACATTAAAATACTTAAGATAAACATACCTACTTTCTTACTTACAGTTTAAATAAAAATAAATTGGTGGGAAGTTTTAAATTAATATTTATTGTTACCTATAGGGTTGGTATGTAGTATTTGGGTGAAAATCATTTAGAATAACCGATGTGACAAATGAAACCATAACAAGAAAGAAACTCCTTACAAAAAAGTGACAAATTGAAATTTAGGGTCGTTTTTCTGTAAATGACTGTACGTAGACAGGGTAGAACATCGGAAGAAACATATTATATGAATTCCGATTATCCACCCCGTTCAGGGTGGCTAGACGGACATGCGTTTCCGAATATCCGACTTAGGGAGGCTGTTTTGGTGTGGATAAACGGAATAAGCCAATCTGACCGGTCTAACTGTCAGCTGGTAGCTGACACGTCCTTATGTCCAAGCACTAAGAACCATTTTCGCTGTCAAATTCACACTTGTGGGTTGTACACAAAACTGCGATGCGATGCGACGCGTTGCGAAGCGAATTTCTTTATTATTCAGCAGAAATTCACATTGCATCGCAGTTTTGTATACAAGTCCTAAGGCAGGACCTTTATCTTTACCCATAAAGTTTTAACCAAATCTGGACTAAGGAATTAAAATGAGTCAAATATACTTACAACAATTTTATTTTAAATGAGACTTTTTATCTCTATCACACTTATTATGTACATTTGGTTTAATGAAAACAAACCCTTGAAATCCTTATACTATTATACATAGAACAATAATTTTGTGCATATTTGAAAAAAATATTTAACAGACCAACATTGGAATACTCTTATAACATCCATTATTTTTTTAGCAAATATTCAACGTCCTCGGCTGCACTCAAACAACTATATTATAACTAAACTTCAAAATGCAAAAGGTACAAAATTTGAACATATTTCAAGTGATTGTTGTCAAATGCAATCTGGACATTGAGTCCATGTAAAAGTGGGCTAAAATTAAAAATGCCCCACAGCTAAAATTATAGCGTAAAAAAACAATAGCTGAACAGAAATGTCCATTGTCATATATATTCAAACCTATAGTAGTATCTAAATGAAATTAACCAAATTGCACTTGACCCAATCTGCTATGATTAAAACCAAGACTTAGAGTCCAATATTACAGATCCTCTGCATTTTGCAGACACTAGCTTATTCAATAACATGTACACAAAGTACCTTACTATACAAAAGACTATGAAAACTTTAAGAAAGACTTAATTTAACATCAGATTAGGCTTCACTATGAATTATGTTGTGCTTTTTTCATTTATCACATTTATATAATTTTTATACAGATTTTTCATATTAATAATATATTGCAACTATCGAGACCTATTACTCAAAGGAGAAGTTTTTTTTCTCATAATTTATTATTTGCAAAATATGGAAAAAACAATCATAAGCACATATTCGTGCATTATGTTCGATTCAATATGGTGAGTTTAAAATAAAAAAGCGTCTGTATTGCAATTTATTAAGAGTAAATTCGTATGTATATTGCACAAAGTATAGCATAAAATTGGTTTAAAGATATTATTGATTTGAAACCCGCAGAGTGATATGAGACAGTAAAATAATCTGTCATTTGGAATCAATTACCTGTTGACTAGACTCTTAAACGATAACAAAATGAGCATTTACAAACAATAGTTCCTATGCAATGTTATTGTACTCATAACATTAACAGAATCCTCGTACAAAAATAACATTAATTCGTTTAAAATAAAACACAATGATTCATCATAACTATCAAAACATATGACTGTCATAGTAATGGTAATAAAATACGAACATTCCGGCTTCTAAAACCTACTCAGGCGTACCATTTATCGTAGATGGTTCAACAAGAATCAAACGGGGTTCTTCGAAAGGTGATATTAACAATCATCACAGTAACTTGTTCTCATCTTATAAACCCACGAAGCCGTCAAGCAGACACACAAACAAGCATGCTTAAAACATCATTCAGTTTGTGCCGCAAGATTACCATTGCCTTCGCTTTGCGTTCGTGTTTATGCTGTGTAGTGTCGGCTTAGAATAGCACTACCCCATTTCTTCCGGTGGGTGTACGGAAGAGGCGACTAACGGTATTGAGGCTTTTAAAGGATTTTTGGGCGATCGGTTGGAGACCCATCACCAACAACCTTTATTTTACCACCTTTTCCCCACAAAAAAATCCAAAAGTGGGTGAGGAATTTTTAATTCCTTAGCTCTGGTTACCCCTTCTAGGGATCTATAGCCGTGAGTATATGTATGTATGTATGTATGTATGTTTATGTATTAGATTTATATTTGTCATGGTGTATACAAGTGATGTCACTATTAATTCATACCACGATTCGAAAGCGAAGGTTATAGCCAATATTTCAATGGACACACCCAACAACCAAGTGCCACAACTCACCACAAACACACTCTTGAGAAACAAATCAGAACACATGCATGTACCATAGATATGTTTGCGACGAAAGCTTACTTTAAAACTTTAACAATAATTATCCCTCCCATTATATACAAAGCTATTTCATACCTAACTATATTAATATCTAAATTCTCTTTCATTAAAAGTAAAAAAAAGTAGAATGCTGGGTTTCTGGCATGTTTAATAATTGATAGTGACCACGATGTTTTATTTTCAAAATATAATATTTTGGACCATTTTGATGAAAAATCTAGAAATAATTAGATGAAAATGTTAGGAATTATATAAATGATTGTCCCTGTTGGGATTATGTATGTCATAAAGATGTTATTAAAGCGTCCACCATAGAAAAATGCTAAAATATAAAGAGTTACAACATACAATTATAGAAAACCATTGTTATGAACCTTTAAAAAATATTGGCTATAAATTTGTTACATCATATTTTTATTGACCAGGGCTTAAAAAATCAAGTAATATAAAAAAAAACCATTTTTTTAATTTCGTTTAATTATTTTAGGTAAAAATGCAATATATCCATTATGTATGTAATAATATTGTTTAGATATTTGATGTTATATAAGCCTTGTGTATTTGGCGATTTATTAACCAAACTGTCAGCGGTAATGCGAATTCAGATTAAAAACGAGAGATAAAAATATAGCCAATATAATAAAAGATAACATATAAGGTACTGTATTATCAATTATTATATTTTCAAAAGAACAAAGGCCGAATGAAGTTCAACTAGCGGCTTTCCATTTAATATTAACGATATTTAGTCTAACGCGAATGATAGAATGATTTATGATCATAACATTGAATAATATGGACCTTAAATGCAACCATAAAATTGAACACTATAACATATTTACAATAGGATGCTGAACTTCGATAAGGACCATAAAAGGTCCAAACATCTATTCGAGAAAAATATTTAAATTTAATATTTTAAATAGATTTAAAAATTACATAATATTTGAACGAATTAGAGAGCCTGAGCAAACCAATATTTATAAAATATTAATTTTAAAGCAAACTTAACGTTTAACAACATACCCAAATGTACTATTTTGGCGATATAAATATCAGATAAAATTATCAAATATAAATGGCACATCAAATGGCAATTTCGTTATTTTTCTGCTATAAAGTCTACCACATAAATTATGATTGATTTTGCTTCGTAATTACAAAAATAAAATACAATTTCAGTTTGCTCAGATTCTGAAACGGCTGGTCATATAACATACAATAGCTTGTTTGATGTGTAAGTCACGTAACAACATCAAAACACTTACATATAGAAGAAAACCATGTTCAAGAAATTAAATACCTTCAAGATCCTAAAACGCATCAAGACACATATGGAAATCACAACACATTATTAAGGAAATATTGAATAACACTCACATTCATATCACCCTAGCATCGAGGCTTGCTTGTATGAAATCTATTGGGCAGTATTTTGAATGTGAATTCAATCAAATCGTTTAATTTACGCTGCAGTAAAAGAGACACGAATATGTATTGTTTTCAGTCTGATGTAAAAAAACTCACTGAACGTAAACTAATTTGTATTGAACTCGCACTCACTCTACCGTTTAGCTAATTTCATTCGTGATTGATAAAACCCAATGGTGATAATACACCTATTGACAATCAGATTGAGTTGTCGTGAGGGAATGTATGGCCACACGAGTTGTTACCGCCCCCAGACATTCAAATAACACTTATAAGCACTAAATTAACTAGGACACTCTACATTCACTAAGTCAGACTTGAAACGATACAATTGTCATGAAGTATTGGGAGTCTCACACCGCATTTTTGATGAGCATACGAATGTATTGCCAGTGCAACTGCGGCCATAAATTTAGTGGGAATGTAACAGAGAAGGTAAAGATCAATAAAAAATATGCACGCTCAAAAGTTACGTCAGTACATCCCGGTTTACCATTTGTGCGCGTTAATAACTATGAGATTTGGTAATACAACCGGTCAAGTTATGTTATGCTTGCAAGTGACAGCCTCAAAAAAAATGTAATGAAAATATGGGTTGTACTGAGTTATAATTCAACATAGGCGTTTCATTTTGAAATATACACTGTAAGTAAAGAAAATTCAATAGCAATGTAAGTTGTACAATATTTTAGTTGGGTTTAAATGAAGCTTAAATTGCAAAAATCTTTATGATACAGTATATTTACAAAATCGAGATTGATTTCCATTAACTCAATTAACAAAATTCATGAAATTAACAATCGAGCGTGCATATCAGAAGCCTTACAATAAATTATTTCCTGTTTATGTTCCATTATGGACATACAACCTAGAACCATAATGTAATTCTAGATGTTATGTCCAAAACATGCATTCTCATTCAATAAGATAATTACTATGTCTTTTCGTCCTTGTATTCGTCACTTATTTTTGTGTAGAATTAACGATTAAGCTGCGCGTTTTGGGACAATGAATGTATTTTTCTAATTTGTTAGTTTGGGATGTTAGATTGACGTCTGTTTATTTTCGTTGTCATTTCAGTACGGCACTCGATGTTAATTTTAACTACTAAACTTTGTTTTGAAGGAATATTCCACGTAAAATTATTAATAAACGTCACTGAACATTTATTACATAAAAAATCGTTTTTATATATTATTTTTATTCAGAATTCTCCATTTGAGTTAGTTTTCTGCAATTTTGTTTGTAAGTAGATATTTTAACTGGATAATTATTTCATTAGACTCATAATGGCATTGGAACGAAAATTCTAGTTGAATAATATATTTGCCACCATAAACACAAAATCTTTTTCTGACTAATATAAGCCTTCCTTCTCGTAAGTAAACTCAAAGCGTGAGAAGGTCTTTTATCATATACCAAAGTTTGCTAACTGGTTCAACGTATTGTTCTACAAAAACATCTTTACTTTTCTTTACTCATCTTTAAAAAAATTAACAAAAGCACAATCACCTTCAAAACCGCAGAAGTCCAAAATCAAAATGATTTCAGCTGAAATCTGTTACAAAAGACGAAAAGACACGGCATTTTGGGGCTAGAACACGTAGAAAATTCGTTTTTATATCGTAAAAATCTGTTTGGGACAAGAATGCAGAAGGTAACTAGCGGCACTACATGCGGTCGAGTCTGAACTCATCTTCCACTGCGGAATCTGCGACTAACGCGTTAGGTTCTTCTAATAACGTTAGGTCATCTAGATCCAGTTCGGCTCGTATTTGTGCTTCCTCGCCGCTAAAAAACCCTGAGTAATCTGGAAAATAAAAGATATATTCAGATATATTGCTGTTTAGTGTCGGCTTAGAATAGCACTACCCCATTTCTTCCGGTGGGTGTACGTAAGACGCGACTAACGGTATTGGGGCTTTTAAGGGATTTTTGGGCGATGCGGTTGGAGACCTATCACCAACAACCTTTATTTCACCATCTTTTCCAAAAGTGGCTGAGGAATTTCTTATTCCCTAGCTCTGGCTACCCTTTCAAGGGATTTATAGCCATGAATATATGTATGTATGTATATTCAAATAACTTCTCTTGACTAAATCGAGGTCTAGTTGGCGAACTAAGTTGTAATTAAATAAGAGCGAAATGAATAATAGATTTACGATAATTGATTTTAAAAAAAACAGTAAATAAAACCATTTTTTTCAAAGCCAGTCACGTGACTGAATCTATGATGACGTCACGCTCTTATGAAAAGGAAGTCTTCGCCTGACTTAAGCGATTCAAGAGCTGGATGTTGGTTAGCATACTACGTCATAAAAATAGTGTGATTCCATCTTGGATTTTAAAGCGTTTGGGCTAGATTTTGTAATTTTTGTTACTTACATAGGTATTTAAGTTTTTGTGATTACTAACAACTATACATACATACATATACTCACGGCTATAAATCCCTTAACTTAGTCGCCTCTTACGATCACCCACGGGTAGAAATGGGGTAGTGTTATTCTAAGCCGACACTACACTAACAACTATATGGATGAATAATCCGAAATAAATGATTTTGATTGATTACAATTGATAATTTTTAATTTATTATTTTAAGGACAATCCCTTTTCGTGATTAAAATAATTTATATTTTGAGTTTCTATTCAAGTAACTAGAAATGGTTTTAAAAATTGTCAATAATTCATATCGTACACAAAACCGTTCTCGTGCCTATGTCGCGGTCCCATACAGGTGGTACGAGTGGTATATGTGGTGTAGTGGTGTAGTGGTGTAGTGGTGTAGTGGTATAGTTACCGGTGAGCACGATGTCGGGGATGGTGGCGGGCGGCGTGGCGAGCGGCGGCATCCCGAACGGGCCGTTCCCGCCCGGCACCGGGTCGCGGGAGCTGCGGCAGTTGCGGTCGCCCGTGCCCGATAGGTGCTGTTGGGGAAATGACAATTAAATTAAATTAAGTTGACTCTGGGCTTCCCGAAAAGCGGCAATTTCTATGGAATGGTCTTTGTTTGCTATGGAAGACCTTAAACATCACCTTTGAGCTTCAATATTTATGATCACCGTGTTATTTCTGGGGCTTAGCACCAAAAGCTTTTAGAACACTTTCCGAGCCTTAAATATACCTGAAATTGGACATGTCAGAGACTATCGTTGTAAAGGCGGCAGACGTGAAACAGGGTACTTGCGAGATATTCTATGAACCCTTTAAAAGTGTGCTTGATTTCTTAGATCATAGCTTGACACAGACACTATCAAGCAGTAAATAATATGGATCGTGAGCTAGCTCTTATGCACGCACTTTGCAAAAGAGGATGTCATATTACAATCACCCAGAACCAATCGTAAGAACCCACCAAATTTTGTTACCTACAGGACAGAAATTTTTTACAGAATTAAACCGGATATTGTGATGATGGGTGTAATAATGCGAATATGCCTAACATATAGATCGGTGTCAAACATATATATCATTAGAACGCCAACCTTCTTACTATATTAAAATAAAACCATATGAAAAGGTACCTGTGAATATGAGTGAGGTGAATTCGTTGTCTGCGGCGAATGTGGAGAGCTGTGGTTCATATAAGGCGTATTGTAATTCGACACCGGCGGATCCATCTACGAACAAAAATCATATATCATAATCACATTTAAAAATCTATTTCAACTAAGCGAATGGAAAGGAAATTCTGAAAAAAGAAACAAATATAAAAGTCAAAATAACATACAAAGCAGTACCTAAAAATGTACAAAGATGTAAGCTTACTTTTATAGAAGACAACAAATCAAAAATTAAACAATCGGTATATGAAAGATTGAATATTCGTAAAACACTAAATTAACATTTCGATGTAAGAAACAAAACTAAATTACAATAATTCACTCTACAGAAAAATCAAACTATCCAATTAAACATGCTGCCCTTTATTCTAAAATGATATTGAAGACAGTCATTCATCTATACAGTAGCTATTCTTAAATCTATAAGAAAGTATTCTGATAAAGTATCAAAAAGAGCAGGAATGAAACAATAAAAAATGCTATTGAACTTCTACGACCAAAAGTATATAAATCAACCATAATTATTATTGTGTGTTCTCAGGCCAACAAAGTATGGGGCAGGTGTTTAGGTAATCATGTTTTTTAACTGTGCTTTGTACAATAGGATCGGTAGTTTATACTGGGAAATAATCAAAATTAAATAAGCCAATGGCAATTTTTTTTTTGGCTGTTAAAAATATATTTGGTAATATATAATTGAGACGTAAAATTATAATTTAAAATTTTATTGATCACAACGTATCGTATACAACCAAGCAGTTTTTGTAGCCGCCAATTCAGATATTATAAAAAAGATAAAAAATATTTATTTCAAAATAAAAGAATTGTTCTCTATTTTTTGAACGTCACAAACTTACGTATAAGTTAAATCTTACTCTACTGACTCTACTTCGTATTCTTATTATACTACCCGTTTTGTTATTTTAATGCCAGTGAAAAAAATCATGGACAGTTGTCTCACACACATAGCAATAAAAAATATTCTAATTGTTAGCAATGATTTTCAATTGTTATACGATTTATTATATGACAATGTACTAAGTAAATTTAATTAATCATGTCTCCTTAAGAGCAATATAATACAATTATTTTCGTTTGCCCCATACAATGATGACCAAAAGAACACACGCCAAAGGTATTGGTGCAAATAAAATGAGGTTCTATTCTCACATGCACGAGGGCTTCTAGACATTGATAAACTTTATTCGAATGAAATGCTTGTGTAGCGACCATTATGTTACATTAATGGCTGGTTGTGAATGCGCGTTACGGGAATATTACTTCTTTATATATGTGTTGAACATTTGTAGTCGTACAAACGAGATTAGGAGGATCCATGGTAAAATTTATTTTTGATAGGATATAAAAAATTGAGAATTTTCAAAACTAAAATTGACATATGTATGCGTTATGAAGCAGACTTCTTGCAAGTATACTGTATAGAATTTACTTTGTAATTTTTGGTTGATGAAAATATTACAGTGTCATCGCTTTATAATTTGATATCTCAGTTTTTTTTTGACACTAAAACTGCTAACGAGTCTATACTTATTCCAAATACTATAACTTAATAGAATACTTTCAAAAGTATTGTACTATAGCTTAGTATAATACTAGCAAAAGTATTTAAAAAATTAAAAGTGCAATATAAAATTTTCGTGTCTTAATGTTTCGAACTAAACTCCTCGACTCTCTCTCTCTCTTCTTTCAATTAGGGTCAAACGCAGTTATTTTTGCACTTAATTTTTTCCTGGCGTTTATTGCATCATCTATCATCTACATATAAAAGTAGTGCCTGCTTATAATGTCGCTGCCCCTTTCTACCCACGGGTGTCGTAAGAGGCGACTAAGTTTATTGGGGCTTTTTATTGGATTTTTGGGCGATGCGGCGACCCATCACCAAAAACCTTTATTTTTACCATCTTTTCCTTACTCAACTTCCAAAAGTGGCTGAGGTATTTATAATTCCTTAGCTCTGGTTACCCCTTCTAGGGAAATATAGCCGTGAGTATATGTATGTACGTATGTATAAAAGTAGTAATATCCCCGCAAGCACTAGTGTAGTGTAGTGATATGCTAGTGTCGTACATTGTCCGCGATCTGGACGTGCGCCGTCCACCCCGAGTCCACGAGGCTCTGCACCAGCTGCGCCCAGTCCTTGGCAATATCCATACCATGTTACACATTTGTACTGACGCTATTACCCTTCGCGTGTTTTAAAGTGCCCTTTTGGTATATATGTTACCATTTGGGTACATATATTACCCTTTAGGTACAAATGTTACACTTTGGGTACAAATGTTACCCTTTGGGTAAACATCGTTAGGCGAGTGTCACGGGAAATTGCAAAATATATATATATATGAAGAACAGACACTCACATTGTCAAAGGCATACATCGTTAGCGAAAAAGTGCAAAGATTAGGTAACTGTAACGGATAATCGCACAGTCAATACTTGTGGCTGTTGTTAGTAGTTTATGCTAGGATTTTATTTAGAAGATGTGATTAATTAGAGGTGAGTCACAATTTTATACACACTAATCCATTAAAAGACAGATGAGTTTGATGAGATGAGATTCAATGATCTTGTCTCATCTGTATTATTATTCTATGTAACCTTGCCACACTGATAACGATGTTTACTCATAGGGTTGCCTTATTTTGGACGCCTTTATTTAAATTGAATGAGAAACTTCATAGAAATAACCAATTATAATTCACGATTAACATAAAAAATAACGTGCCAATCCACAAATTGAAACCAATATAATGTTATCGCGATGGCTAATAAATCAGTTAGCGACAAGAATGACCTAAGTTTAGTTTATCATTGTTTTAATACTCTTGGGGTGAAATATCTGCCACGCGAAGGGTTATAGCTTAGATAATAATATTTGTAATTAATGTTATTTATTGTCTTGCTAAAAATCCAAGTCCATATCTGTGACCTCACTCAAGTGAATTAATTCATCATTCATCATATCTTTTAAAAGACGCTGATAAAAGTACCCTAACATATAATGTTCCTAATTTATTCACTAAGAATACGAAACGGTACTTTATTGGCTTCTTTGAAATAAAATTCGTTATTCAAAAGCAAAATGACGACTTTTAGACCGCCATATTTTAAAAACTTTGAAAACAAAATTGATTTAAAGAAATCATTTTTTAATACAACTTCTTCAATTGAATCATTGTAATTCAGGTGAAAGGTTTATTTTATCTAATTGAAAAGGATTACAGATACACATTGAATATTATTATGGTATAATTTAATGTTTTTTGACATGAATTCCTCATGTGGGGATTATTCAAGGATACTCTACACTAGGGATCGGCCCTGTGGTACTATATCTTTATAACGTTATGCAAATAATAATCATATCGCAACAGAAATATTCCATATGCCGTTTTCTCTTTCTAACCTTCCGAGCTTAACCTTTTGAAAAAGAGAGCAATACATGTTTCCTTCTTGTTGTTTATGGCAAAATTTCGTCAAGACGTTTCGATTATGATAGCGCGTACCTAGATCGGCCAACTTAATTGCCATTTGATCTGTCAAGTTGCTTTGTAAACAAAAGTGTTGATTGCGTTTATTGTGTTTTGGACATTGATTTATCAAGTTTTAGACCAAAAAATTGCACAGGCAATATAAGTGCACAATGCCTTGTTGCTCTATTAAAGATTGTGGCGCCCGTAATAGCGAAAATCAGCCTCAATTAACTTTGCACAAGTAAGTAATTATTTTCTTTCTTTTCACTTCGGTCTAGTGTATTTTTTGGTGTATATGCTTCCTCGATGTGATCAGAGGAAACTTCATGATCATTGTAATATTTTCGCCATAAAAGGCTTAGTTTTCATGATTTCTTCCAAAATTATTTCCTCTCATTGTTTACCTAGTGATGTGAAACACTGATCATTTAGTATTATCGATGTTTAAGTACTATCAGATTCGGTTTAAGTTGGTTGGTAGGTTAACCTATCAAAAATCTAAATGCCTCCCAAAATGTAGGTAACATTCACACTTGTCTTCACATTTGTTACTTTGAGGATTGATTACTAACATTAAATAATTTCAGGTTTCCTACAAGTGAAGCACGGAGAAGAAAGTGGCTTGATGGTATTGGCTTTGAAAACATCAACCATCGGCATAAAAATTGGCATTGCATTTTAAAAAAATGGTATGGTTTATCATAAAAAAAATCACGAATGAAAAGGTTTCATTCAGAACGTGTTATAACAAATTGACGTTATTTAAAAATGAATAAATGTGACATTTTTAATTTAAATACGTTGTTTTTTTAGTATTTAAATGTACGATCTTGCAATATAAGTCAAGCACTCATCAATATTTTGTTGTACGTGTACGACAACTGTGTAGTGTCGGCTTAGAATAGCACTACCCCATTTCTTCCGGTGGGTGTACGTAAGAGGCGACTAACTGACTTTTAACGGTGTTTTAAGGGAATTTTGGGCGATGCGGTTGGACATCCATCACCAACAACCTTTATTTTACCAACTTCTCCCCACTCAACTTCCCAAAGGTGGCTGAGAAATTTGTCATTCCTTAGCTCTGGCTACCCCATCTAGGGATTTATAACCGTAAGTAAGTTTATGTAATGTGTACGACAACCGATTTAAAGTCGTCCTTGAGCATATGACACCCATGATTAATATCACTGAACCACTGATCGATGCACTGCTTTTAACTTACCCCACGCCAAAAATCGTAATAAATTATCGCTCGAAAATGCTCATGAGTTAAATCCATGGTGATGTGTGATCCATGGTGGTGAAACGAATGTTTAAAACTGGTCTTAAAATATCTAGATCTAATTAAAAAGCATTTGCCCACTGTTGAAATAAATTATTTCTACATAAACATGTTGGCAAATTTATCGATATTTTTCTATTCTGATTCTTGCATATACAACCCTAGGTCAGCCATTTTAAGTGCCAATAGGCCACGCCCCCTGCTACGCTCCGAGAGTGTTTAGGGCCGATCCATAGTGTAGAGTATCCTTGGGATTATTACTCATAAATAAAAGATGTTATTAAAGGAAAGAAAAATTTCGACCCCGCCAGTGTCGAAATTTTTCTTTCCTTTAATAACATCTTTTATTTATGATTATTATGGTATGTTGAAAAAAATACACAATGAAATGTTTTGTCCAAAAATGTAAGTGTTTAAAATTTCTCAGTACTGCGAATTTAATTTACAGTGATGGTGATTAAAATTGTCTTGAGAATATCTAAAAGTGCCTATAATCTGTGCCTGTTATCTCTGTATCAAGACAAGGTTATAATGTAGTATACACAAGTTTCGATTTATTCATTAGGTATGAAGTTGCTGTTTTTATCAAATAAACTAAATATATTTCAGATGTATATAGTTTATGTGGACATGATATCTTCATATATTTTTATAATTTATAAAACAATGTTTGGCCTGAATATTTCTTGGGAAAAACAGAAACTTCACACATTTACAATAAAGTTGCCTTAAACAAACTATATTTATTTGACTACTAAACTAGAATAAATTAAAAAGATACTTACAACTCCCTGCTGCTCCAAAAAAAGTTTAACACACACAATTAGAATTTTGATCCAAATGAGTACATAACAAATATTTCTAAGTGTCATGTACAAGAATGTTGAAAGTATACATAGTATAAGTTTATATACAAAAGAAAGTAGTTTTAGTTACACTATTTATGACTCATAAATGGCTAAACATTTGGAGGCAGCTTAGAACCAGGAAAAGGACATATGATACTTTTTATCCTATAATATATTTTTCACCAATGGTACCCTACGGCATACAAAAAAAATTACATCGATAAATTCAAGGTATACCACTACCCGTTCCAAGCTGGGACGGTCTACTAGTGTAAGATAAGTACATTGGTAATAATAATATGATTAACTCACCATAGTAATTTGTTCAAATGGTAATAATAAATTGCTGTAATCTGCTTGTGGTGACTCTACAGGACTGCCCGGACTATGTACCATCTGGAAAATATTTAAGACGGTATAATTTCAGTGATAAGACCGCCAATTGTACTTTTTTAAATTAAATTCTGTTTATTTGTAAATATTTCTCCTTTTTGATGTGCAATAAAGAGTTTTCTATTCTATTCTATTCTATAAGTAAAGTTAGCCATCCGCTCTGATTTCCTGATTTATAGTGTATCCTTATTGTCATAAGTTTTTGAGTAAATCCTGTTTTATGAGCATCGTTTCGGATTTATATAACGTAGTAATTTTAAAATAATATGTTCCAAATCAGTGTTTTCTCATTATGAACATGTGAATTTATAATTCCCAATACATAATCCTTCGTCTTATATCGGAAATGTACTAGTATTTATATCTCTTATGTACGTACAGTTACTAGAGTGAACGAAACTCAAGTTTCATTTCAAGTAGGGATGGAATTTATTAACTTGTTGCATCGTGAATACTATAGGAACTGACATTTGGTAGGGTAATTTTTTCAAATATCAATTGGTAATAGATTATTTTTAACTACGTACGTTCATTCACGTGCTTGAATCCCATAAAAGTTTAGGTACAATAATTTTGATAAAGCAAAAAATACTTAAAAATTCTCAATCAAAGAGATATGCTAGCTTATACTAACTTTAATATAAAAGTAAATTAACTTACAGTAGGCGAAGGTATATTTATATTTGACGTTGATGAATATTGTGAAGGCGGACTACAATTAGACTGGTAACTCGTTGATATCCAATTATGATCTAGTGAGGGTATTGTCTGAAATTAGAGGAAAACACGGTTATTTTACGATAAATCATAATTCTATACCCAATTATTAGATAAATCAATTCTCAGATATGAACAAATTAAGCAGGAAATGAATGAAATGCGTTGAAATAATTAATGTCGTAAAATATATAAATTGTTTGTAAATTTAAAAAGTGATATAAACCTGAGAATACCAAAATAATACAAAAATTATCATAAGCAATACATATTAAAATATTTGTATTAAAAATATTTAAGTTAATAATAGAAAAGTTTTAATTTTTAACATAAAAATGTGCGTATCTCAAAATTTTTATTTTTAAAGAAAAAAAATGTTTAATAAAACTCATGCATTGAAATATTCTTATAAAGGTCTGCAGTAAGCAGAGAAACAAAACATGCTTGTTTCACTTAAAATTATGAAGCTTCTTATGGTTAGTACAAGGAAAGATGGCTTGATCAAATATTAAATATAATAAATTATTACCAACTGCGCGACGCTTATAAATATACATTAAAATGATTAGTTAGTAGCACAAAATGTGTATTGCTCAATGAGTTAATATGATACCAATATTAAACTTCCATTCGAAAGCAGAAGCGAAAAAGGGAGTTAGATTGTAACATGATAAGAACAATTGTTAGAAAAAACCCTTTAATTTGATACAACGAACCTTATTTTGGTGAAGGTAATTATTTGAGTTTGGAACAGATAAGTGATTCTGGAAATAAATAAAAAAATAAAATAATTTATGTGAAGGTCAAACAAAATATAAGAGGGGTACAAAACTTATCTATTCAAATCGTATGTCTATTGAAGACACAAAATAGAGACGACTTATTTTTATGCAAAGAATTATAGATAGCATTAAATTACAATTTCATACAAGAAGTAGTTTCCCGTCATCCATCACAAAGGCTGCTACAATAACAAGCATAATCACTAGAGTCTAAATTATCAAAGTAATGTTAAATAATGATAAGAGTGGTACATTCACTGACTTTCGATTAATACCTATTATACTATACAGTTTATTTTATTTAGCGCAGGTATAAACCTAATTCATTTTACTTGCACGAATGAGAAAGAAGACAGACAAATTTTACGAGTAATATGATAAGAGATGATAAACGTGCCATATTTTACCTAAATTACGAACCCCTGAATAATATAGGTAGTTAAAGCTCAGGTATCCATCCATCCATTTGCTTAGCCGCTTGTTTTTTTTTATTTATATAAGTATTGTTTGTATTTGCAAATAGTATGTTATTAAAGAAATGAATTCATTTTTGTTTATACAGTTGAGATTTAAAAATTTAGGTTGTGGTTTTAAAATTAACTTCTTTAATTATTTTTATGTCAGTTACATCAGAATCTATCTCAAAACTGCGTCAATATATTCTCAATAGTATTCTAATTACATTTATTCATTTACATCCTAAAATTAACCGTTTATAGTCAAAAATAGAAAATCCTTATCACTAACAATGGATACTCATGCGAATAATATAATTATTTTAGTTTATTTTATTCAGAGAAAAATATATTGGACTTTTTAATCCTCTTTGTGAAAGATGAATTGAATTCATGTACAGCACAATTTAATACACATACTCATAATAATAATAAACATATACTCTGTATATAGGAATTTAAGTTATTATCTTACTTCTTTATCTAATTCATCGTTTATATTGCCTATAAATGTTACACAGAGTTTTTCTAATGGTTATTTTTGAACTGCATAGAAATATATTTTACTGCAAATCTACAAATCACTACTAGTGGACTGGTTGTTAACGGTAATGCTCTAAATACTAATTAAACTATATTTTGATATACATATTGTGCATGCAATTTCTAAAGACTAGAAGAAGTAAAAACATTGTTTTGCCCTAATCGAATTTTAGTCCTAGTTGGGATTTTTGATAAGAAGAGCATTATGATTAATCTATACAAGTGATGAAGCGAAGAGTAGTGAGAAGTACAAGAGCATAGTGGTCAAGATAACTTTATTTTAATGTGTTCTGTTAAAATAATATTCACTTATATTTATTTAAAAACATAATAACACCAAAATCATAGTACCCAAAATGGACCTTAAACCAAAAAAGTCTAGGAACTAAGTGATAAAGACTATAACATTTTTAATTCTTCAATGGCCAAGATTCTTGAATAGACTATTAAAAAATAAAATCAATTACAGCTACTTAAAATAAGCTATATCCATTATAATAATAAAATTATATCATCCTACTATTGAACCACTATCATAAACTAAATCGTAACACAAAATCTACCGATAATCATGACTA